>JAPJBO010000046.1:0-525772 GCA_030068145.1 Diplonema papillatum
CTGCTTGCGCTCCCATCCCGTCTGCGGTCGAAAACTGCCATTCAGTGTTGCAGCTTTGCGGAGCCCAGCCTGCGGTACGGCTCGCACCTGGCCGGCCTACTTCGCCGTCTGCTCTCGTGCGGCGGCTTCGTAGGCGCGCATCACAGCTTCAAACGCCTGCTGGTTTGCTATTTGTGGTCTCTTGTTGAGTCCGGCCATGTTCCCGCCTCCGAGAGACGTCAGGACGTTGACTTGCATCTCAAGCGCCGGGTGAATCGGCGTCTGCACGATACTCGTCAGCCGTCGCATCGCGCTCTTCATCGCGTACGATTTCGCGGTCGCCGAGTCCCGATACTCGGCTGTCGCTCGTCTCTGAACCTCATCCATCGCGTGATTCGATAGAGCATCGGCGTCTTCTTGTTGCGTCAGTGGGGAGTCATTTGCATGCAAATGAGTACCACAATAGCTCGCATATATTAAATTTAGCGCAGTTAGTACTTGAGCCTTTAGGCATTCCGTGCGGGCCAGTTCCAGGCGATAGGGTGTTCGCCGAGCGCTCGGTAGGCACCTTGTCCTCGGTGACATGGAGTTTCTGCTCCGGCTTGGGGGTGGTGACTTCGTCATTGCCGGGGATGCAGGAGAGCTTCCGGGGAGCAAAGATATCCTCTGCCTGACGTTCTCGTACCTGGACACGATGGAGCAGAGATGGAGGATGCGGCTTGTGTTTGCAGCACTTGTGTGGCAGAAGGATCCAGCAACGACAACCAAGTATCTCCAGTACGTGCTGGATTACTTTCAGAAGCTGCAAGAGTCGCTCCTTGCCTTGGGGTTCGATCTCCCTGGCGATGCACTGCTCCCAAGGATGAAAAAGATGGTTACAGACAGAGGCCTCTTCACGACGGCTAGTGAGTGTACGCCTGTGGGGCCGTTGACGAGGTCATCATGGAGCCCGTGCATCGCCTGCACCTTGCTGACAAAAATGTCTGGCTACCGACCTTCCTTTCAAGGAAGGTCGGTCGCCAGACAAGGACCTTTGCGATCACTTAGCGCTTCTTCATCATTCATCATCCCGTCTTGCTAGGCTGCTCACAGTCGCTCGAAAGATCTTTCTGTCCCCTTTTCGCCACCAACCCGCCTGCAGTCCCCGTGCTTGCTGCCATGATCTTAGAACATCTTCATCTCGAGAGCTTCCGGTCTCATATGCACATCGCCCACTTGCCTGCGGTTTCCGTCCCTCGTATGCTTATGCTTGGCACGTCTTGGGCCAGACAGTGGTCAACATGGTCGCCCATGGGCCAGTCAGGGGTCCACCAGTGGTCGAACCCAAAATACTAGTGTCAATCTCGATCACACTCTACAACGCTCTACTACACTCTACTACACTCTATTAAACACGCTCGATTACACGAGGCGACGGAAGAAACTCTGGGCCACATTTGGTGGCAGTGCCGGGCGTATGAACGAATCCGAATGCAACAGCAGTATGCCGAAATTGTTGACGCAGATCGCTCGACTTGGCCTCCGTGCCTGCAAGAACACGGGATTCTGCCGAAGGGAAGTCGAATCAACATCGAAGTGCTGCACACATTCATGGCGGAAGTCATGCAAGAGAGACGACGGCTGGAGAGAGAAGGAAGAGACCGGGCAGTCGGCCACCCCTGGAGACAACTGCACCCTGACGACTGCCCCCCGCGCCGGCTGAATTTCGAAGCGATCGCTGGACCGGGGACCTTCACGGCGGTAGCAGGAGAGAGGTGGTTCCGGGCGCTGCAGTATTGGCTGGATGGGATGTGCTGGTCGGTAGCGGGTGACGTCTCGACGGCAGAGCTCGCAGTAGACTTCGAAGTGTACACCGGGCTCGATCTACCGGGCAGTTTAGTGGCGACGACAGGTGGGACGCCGCTGTGTATCCGTGCGAGAATGTTGGCGCGGATGCTGAAAACGATCGGGGAAGCGCTTGAGCGGAAAGGGGTGGGGCCGCTTCTGCCGGGTAGAAAGCTGGAGAAGATAGGTTCATTGAGAACGGTAGGGGCCCCCCCATGCCTCACGGGCTACGAGATGAGGCCAATTTTCCGCGGCGGCGAGGAGACGATGGGAATCTTGGAGACGCAGCTGAAGGCGAGCCGGCATGCGTTCACCGGCGAGGCGTGGGGGATGGACCTTTTCCCGACGTACGGAAGAGAAAGGGCGGAGCGTGCGGCGAGATGGGCGGCCTTCGATGACGCTACGGAGAAGAGGAAAGGGAAGAAGTCGGCTGTCGTCGGAGGGGATCCGTGGCTCGTGCCGGAAGGGATTCCCCGACACGAAAAGTGGGGTGAGCGGGTGTGCCCCGGGCACCAAAAGGTGAAGTGCGACGTGTGTAAGCGCCGGGGCAAGTCGGTGGCGTGGTGCTGCCAGGCCCATCACAGGGAGGGTGATGGCCTAGCCGTAAAAATGTGTGCCGAGCACCGGATGACGCAGTGCGCCACGTGTAAGACGACAGCGGAGTGCTGTCGCAACCATCACCACCGATGCCTCGATGGCATGCCGACGTGCGACGGCTGTAAGAAACACGCCGACCTGAGGAGTAGGAGACCCGGGCACTGCTGCAGGAAAGGGCACCACCGGGCGGCCGTGGCGAGAGGTGAAGAAACAACGGCGAAGAAGAGGAAGGCGGAGCCGGAGGGTCCCGCGCCAGCGCCGAGACAGGCGAAACGTGAGAACGTGGTGCTCGTTCTGCCGGAAGCAGAGGAAGACGAGCGAGAACCCGCAACATCAACGCCGACATCAGCAGCGAAGGTCGGGAAGATGGCGCCAACGCCAGCGAAGAAGCGGCAACCAGACTCCGCGGCGGAGCCGGTACCGAAAAGACGCAAAGGACGCGTCGATGCGCCACGACCATCGCCCAGGCGCCTGGGAAAAAGCAGAAATCGACGCGCAACCGGATGAACCTCGACGAGCAATCGAAGAAGAAGCGAAGCACCAAACGCGCGCCTGAGCGCGACGATCAAGACGAGCTAAAGAGGCGAAAGCATGACACATCACGTGCGAAGAGATAACCGCGCCGTCGGCGATGCAGATTATCGCCACAGATTCTTTGCATTCTAATCCAAACGATAACACTCGATTACACTCGATTACACTCGATTACGCTCGATTACACTCGATCAGGGGGTAGGTGAATTGGCTCATCGAACCTTCCAAAAGTAAACGAACCGATTCCAAAACTAGTTTCGAACCTTCCAAAGTAAACGAACCGATTCCAAAACTAGTTTCGAACCTTCCAAAAGTAAACGAAGCACTTCAAAACTAGAAACGAACCGGGGGGGGGGGGGGGGGGTCAGCCGGCTGATGGATGGATGATGGTTCTTAACAAGATGCCTGGGGGGGGGGGGGGGGATTGCAAGACGTGCTTGGAATGGGTATGTGCTCAACACCGCACTGGTCCCGTCTGCGCCGTGTTTCGGTCCTTTAAGCCACGGACACATAAGGCGGACCATCATCAGCGTGGAACCTGAGTGTCTGCAGACAGGACTGCGGTGTGAGTCTGGTTTGTCAGGCGGCTGTTCGTAGCTCGTCACAGCCAGGACCACCCGTGCTACTAGAGCACAGGCGAATCCGTCACGGGGAGAAGGCCCCTACAACCGTGTCTGAGCAATCAGTTAAAAAACTCAGGGCACTCGCCCTGATTGTGACTGCGACTCGCTAGGCAGCACTGACTTGTCTTCTTTTTACGGTGGCAATCTGCGAAGTAAACTCCGCAGAGCACAGTGGACATGGGGTTGCCGTGTGCAGCACCAATGGTTGAAGTACCAAAAGGAAAAGAGTGCGAGGAAGTAATCCTGCGTGCTGAGGGCAGCAAGTCGCGTTACGCGAAGTACCCTACTGGAATGGGGGATTGCAAGAACGTGCTTGGAATGGGTATGTGCTCAACACCGCACTGGTCCCGTCTGCGCCGTGTTTCGGTCCTTTAAGCCACGGACACATAAGGCGGACCATCATCAGCGTGGAACCTGAGTGTCTGCAGACAGGACTGCGGTGTGAGTCTGGTTTGAGGGGGGGGGGAGGGGGGGGGGGGGGGAAATGTTTCTTGGGTTTGAAGAGCGCGGGGGGTGGGGGGGGGGGTCAGCCGGCTGATGGATGGATGGATGGTTCTTAACAAGATGCCTGGGGGGGGGGGGGGGGGGGGTCAGCCGGCTGATGGATGGATGGATGGTTCTTAACAAGATGCCTGGGGTAGGGATGTGACAGTCCGCCCTGAGAACAATCTTTTGGCGAGTCTACGAGCCTTTTGGCAGGTCGGCATTTTTGGTCGACCTCCACTCTTCGGTCCAAGAAGTGTCCAATAAACCGCGATTTTGAGGACAGGGGTGGAGCTTGGCCATTAAAGTTGAAATCGACTCGTTCTAGACCGGACCCTGCACATTGCCTGGCCTGAGTTTTGCAGGGTTGGCCGGCAGCCCGGCATACCGGTTTTCAGGCCCGTAAACCGGTTGTCTCGAGTCGGTAAGCCTCGACTAGAGAGGCTGCCTTGTGCGTACGTCGAAGGAGGCTAGAGGGGGAGAAAACAATACAACTACAAAGTGGGTCTTTTTTTAGAGTTATAGTTCGCAGGAGTATCCGGGATTTTAGAGTCTTTTTTGTTGCTGAACGCTTACGCCCGCCACTGAACCCAGATTCACCTGTGTTTCGTGTGGGCTACAGCACATTTACCCCCTTTGATCTTTTGCAGCTGGCAGCCTCTTCAATTATTTCCTACAAAGCACCAGGTACGCAGGGAAAGCCTGCTACACACCGGGAGCCAAGCTTCACGTGTTCGGCGGTACGGCAGAGCCACGGGCCGACGGGTCAAGTGGCTACCGACTTCCCAAACAAAAGCATCAAGGCTTGGCGCACCTTGGGGCTTGGCGCTCGCGCTGAACACAAGCTCGTCGAGACGGTCAGCCGCAGGGCAGAGCGGACGGGGTGGTGGCACTGTGCTGCCTCCGACTCAAGCTTTGCAAGCTGTGCTTGACCGTCACGTTCCTGGACCAGGAGCGGGTCTTCTTCTTCTTCCTACAAAGCAGGTGCTTATACAAAAATAAGACGCCTCACTGGCTAACCACGGTTGATTGCCACGGTCGTTGGAGTTCGTGAACCACTTGGAATAGCATGAGCAGAAGGCCTCTAGATTGCCGAAGGGTGGGTCAAGCCATGTGTGGCAACTTCACGGTGGGTCTTTTTTTACCATGCAGCTTACGGCCGCCCAGGTTTCTAGTGTTTCGTGTGGGCAACAACACGAGGATGCGGCCCTGCTTAGGTGTGCACCCCCTTGCCTCTATTCGCAACTGGCTGCGTCCTCAAGTATATCCTACAAGCAGGTGCTTCTACAGTAGTATTAAGTGTGGAAGCAGCCGCAAAGTTCTTTTAATAGACCCCGCCCCGGCAATCTCGACTGTCCAACCACGGTCGCGAAAAGGGTTGTGCTCTATAGTGATGAGGTGGTTGATCATCACGCAGCTGCTTTTACAGGTAGTGAAAAAGACGCAGACTCGCTACGAATCGCTTTCAAAAAGAACCTTGGAAACAAGTGCATTTGTTCCACCAGGGTAGCGATCTGTTTCGGGATGACTGATGCAAAATACGATCCCCGAGATGGGCGTATTGTTGCTTTACTGAAAGACCTGTTGTTTGCTGCGAATTTTGCTCGCCATTTCTTGTTTGCGGAAACGTATCTTCGGCCATAGGGGGACACCGAGCTGCCGTGGTCGACCCGATTTCGGCTTCAACACGAAAAGGCAACTGTCACCTAGGGCCCGACTCGAAAAAACTAAAGAATCCGAACTCCAACCACAAAAAAGACCCAGGCTCGCTACGCATCGCTTTCAGGCAACAAGTGCATTTGTTCATACCTTGTGCCCTGCCTTAAAAAAAAAGCGGGGGAAGCGGAGAAAAAAGCGGGGGATCAGACAACACAATTCTGGACGTATATATGCGAACAGGTCGTCCATACCTGTCGGGGCATGTGTCGACCAGGCTCGGAGGTCCTCGGGTCGTAGATCAGGCATGCCTCCGAAATACTCGAGGGGCTGCCTTGTGCTTGCTTCGAAGGAGGCTAAAGGGGGAGAAACAATACAACTACAAAGTGGGTCTTTTTTGTTGAACGCTTCCGCCCGCCACTGAACCCAGATTCAGTGGCGGGCTACAGCACTTTTACCTCCTTTGACATTTTGCGGCCTGGCAGCCTCCTCAAGTATTTCCTACAAGCAGGTGCTTATACAAAAAAGAGATGCCTGCACAGACCATGCGCGGTGCCGGGGACATTGGTTCGGACGGGCCCCGACGGCGGACCCCCTTTCCTATACTCTTTTCCCGAAATGGGGGGAAAATCTTAGTTTAATGTTTAGGCAGAGCACTGCCTCTCATGCACGGGGGGGAAAATGTTTCTTGGGTTTGAAGAGCGCGTGGTGCTTGCACCACTGAGGCCAGGTTATTTAACGTTTTTCGGGGGGAAAATGTTTCTTCGGGGGGGGGGGGAGTCGGCGACGCGCACGCGCAACCTTTCCCCCGTGGGCAAGAAGGTCGCCCCTTACCGCACCTTAATTGAGTCGCGGTCGCTGATCCCCCAACCGCCAGCATCATGTACTTGATGCGACGCGGAACAAGTGCTGACAGCACCGCCCGGCGAATAGAGCCGCAAAAGTGGCAAATCGACCGGTCGGGGGTGCTTAGCAGCCAATGGCCGATGGCTGAGTGCACACCTAAGCAGGGCTGCATCCTCGTGTTGTAGCCGTGTTGTGTGTACGTGCCTTCGTGGGGGCCTGGTCAACCACCTCATCACAACAGGCGCAAACCTTTCTCGACAGTGATTGGACAGTCGGGATGCCGGGGGCGGGTCTCCATGAAGAAGAGAAAGTAAAGCAACACCTGCCCCCTGCGCCTGCTGTCTCCGGCTGCTTCGGCACATACAACTTCTGCTATACTACTTCTACCACTACTTTTACAGGCGTATTCTTGCTGCGCTGAAGGACTTGTTGTTTGCTGCGATTGTATTCGCCATTCTTGTTTGCGGAAACGTATCTTCGGCCATAGGGGGAAGTACTCTTGAGTATCCAGGCCAGGGTGAGCGATCGTACGTGGAAGCCGAGATTGTATTCGCCATTCTTGTTTGCGGAAACGTATCTTCGGCCATAGGGGGAAGTACTCTTGAGTATCCAGGCCAGGGTGCGCGATCGTACGTGGAAGCCGAGGCCCAACGTCGCAAGATCACAAACACACGAACCCGGATTTGTAGCGTTGATGTAAGCTGTAGGAACGTTGCTCTTTAGCTGGAACGAGCATGCTGTCTAAGGTGACACGCAAAAGCGGGATCCGAGCTGCACGCACTCTCGATACCAAGTGTGTTTATGGTGGAACACACCAATCGGAAACATTTCATATACCCTAATCAGAATAACGTTGAACTGGACAAAAGCTGGAACGGGTTCTTGATGTTCCAGGGTAGGACCTGGGGGGGGGGTGGTCCAGGGTTTACCTGGTCTGCCACTAATCCGTTCCAGCTTTATTCCGCCGTTGTTAAAGTCACATTTCACGGAGACTCACTCTATCACGCTTACAACACCTTGATCTTCCAATGCGCAGGCCAAAGAAGACCAAGGAGCGAAGAACAAAGAGCTGGGGGCCGATGAAGTGCGGCATCCGGCAGTGGCTTAAACCGAAGCAGCACATTCCACCAGGGGATGAAGCGCTCAAAAGGGAGCTGCCGTCTAAGATGTGCTGTCATGTGCTCGCGTATTTTGCGCAACAGCGCGATGTAGAGCATAGACGCGTAAACTGAACCGATGAGATGGTCTTCAGTATGCACGCATTTGCGCTTTGGCTTGCAATCAGGGGAATCGGGCTGGAATCGGCCTTGAGCAACGCAGAGTAGTACCAGTAACAGACATCGATCGGCGGTTCAGGCTTGGGCTCTGGTTGGAGTTTGCCTGGGAACAATACCGGCATGTGACCGATGATGTCCGGACGCTGCGGCGGTACCTGAGCAAAACCGCGATATCATGGGACACACGCTACGCAAGAAATACTCAACGTTAGCTGTTTGGTCTTCGCTTACACCACCGTGTGTTGTTTTCTCACTCAGGACTTTGACCTGTTGTGTTTGTGTGATTTGTCGTGTAGGGGTAGACCCGCATGACCTCACGTCCGTTCAACACGTGGTTCGGTAGTTACAGCACTTGGGATCCTTCTGTTCTTTGTCGGGCAGCATCGTCGAGCATTTCCTTTCAAGCTGGCGCTTATGTAAAAACACCTAAACCGCGAATCCGTAAAAAGTCAAGAATTTAGTTGAGTCGCGCCCTTGACCAGACAGATGGAAAAAAAAGAAGGTGTTTCTATTCTTCGCTTTTTTTCGCGAACGGGGGGTGTCGGTCCTGCTTTAGGCTTGTCAGTTCTCCCGGTCTCCGATTGTGGGGTAGCACAAACTCAAGAGGTCTACCCAACTATTCCCGGTAGTATTAGCATGCTTTCAAAAAGAAATTGGATACACCCTAGTTCCTTGATTGCAATGTCTCGGGGGCGAAAATACTGGGGCCACATGCGGGATTGTCAGTGCGGGTCAGGTCTGGGCTCAGATTGAAGGTGCTGTTCTCGGGTGCTACCCGCGGCTCCTGATTTCTTCCCGACGCAGCCGCTTGGACGTTTTTGTTGAACGCTTACGCCCGCCACCAAACCCAGACTTACCTGTGTTTCGTGTGGGCTACAGCACATTTACCTCTTTTGAGATTCGAATATTGTTGCGATAGTGGGCATGCTGATAACCACACTACTTTGAAATTTCGCAACTGGCAGCCTCCTCAAGTATTTTGTACAAAGCAGGTGCTTATACAAGTAGTTAGGTGTCGTCTCACCCCCGCAGATACGGGAGTAAAACGGAGCAGTGTTTGCATTCAAACGATTCAAGTGCGGTGGCAGCAGAAACTGTCAAGCCGTGACAGCATTCAGATGGACGGTGCTTATACAGCAACAAAACACTCGAGGGACTGCCTTGTACTCATTTCGACGGACTGCGCGCAGCCGCCGTACATCATGCGTTTAGTCCATCGAACGCTAGCGTCTGTCAAGAGCACGCGTGACTCTGCCGTGTTTTGAAGGTGAGATGAGAGGCATCGGCTCACTCTGTCCAAGGACCATACCACTATCGCTACAACATTCCAATCTCAAAGAGGTAAATGTGCTGTAGCTCACACAACTGCGACCCGCTCGACGCGAACAACGTGGCCCCGGATGTTTGCATGCGCGTCATCCCAGTCGTTGGGTGGTATTGACAAAGGGGTTCCTGTCCTGGGAGAATGTTGTTGCGATAGTGGGGAGTCATCGGCATGCCGATGAGTACGACACTACTCCTTTGAGTGTTTCGCAACTGGCAGTCTCAAGTATTTCCTACAACGTAGGTGCTTATTATGGCCCGTTTTTGTTGAAGGCTTACGCCCGCCACTCAAACCCAGATTTACCTGTGTTTCGTGTGGGCTACAGCACATTTACCTCCTTGATCTATCGCGACTGGAAGTCTCAAGCATTTCCTACAAAGCAGGTGCTGCAAAAAAAAAAAAAAAGAAACGCACGCGCCCAACCAGAGCTGCCCCTGTGACCCGCAACCACGCAGGGTACGAAAAAGACGCCGGCGGAGGGTCTCTAGCCTTTTCCAGGTCGAACGGGCACCGCCGCGGGTCTCAGCCTGTCGCAGCGATCCCAAAGGGGCTTGACCGCGACGATGGTCGCGAGCGGCGTCCGGCCCCGGAACACGGCGTCGGCGGGGGTGGCGGGGCCGTTCCATTTGTCGAGCGCCTGCGCGCAGCCGGCGTACACGATGCGTATCCGTTGGATCGGGACGGTGTCCGGAGCCACGTTGTTGTTCGCGTCGAGAGGGTCGCAAATGCTGACGGGCGAGTCACAGTGCGCGGGCGGCTTCGACGCATTCACGTCGTGGACGTCGATCGACTTCGTCTTGTAATCAAACTCCGTGCTGTAGTGGCGCAGGAACGTCTGTGTGCGGGTTTTGAAAGAGTTGGAGGCTCGGCTTAACAATTCGACCCCGGCTTCAAAGCCCCCCCGGAACGGACCATGGCAGGCATGAGACTTTTGTGCAATCAAAACTACGAGTGTTCTGGTTTAACCGCGGTAATAGTTCTCTTTTTAGTACTAACAATCTTGTGGGTTGCCCTTCAATGTATTGTGCACGTAGGCAGCGTGTTTTGGTGGTTGATCAGAATTCCTTACCTGAACACACACGGGGTAAATACAAGTGGGAAAACGATCAACCGGCACGCACAAACAAAACGAAGCGCAATGTGTTCCAAAAATGTAAGCCTGAGCAATGAGCGAACCAACACCAACCTGAAGATCATGTCACTGTCACAGTTTACATGTCCGTGCTTCACATGGAGATCCCTAAATACCAGGCGAAAAAGAAGAAGAACAACCTGAGGAGAGGGCCCAAACTGGCCTGCTCAAAAAAAAAAAACTTTTTTGAGCAGGCCAGTTTTTGGCCACATGCAATGTGTGAGGCTGAACCGCCCAAGTAGGACCTTCTGATCATGGTCATTTGCCAAATTTTTCCACCTGACACCGCGTCCAGGATTTGGGCTCAGGGTAGTGCGGTCAACGAAAACTCTAGTTTCCCTTTCTACTTTCTCCTACTCTTCGCGATGTACGGTTTTTTCCTGTGGACAACTTGTGTCCGACTAGCCCAACCGGGGTGGTTGGTTCCTTCAAGCAGGGGGTCGCCCCCGCGTTCATAGTCGTCTAGTGGCTAACGCAGGCCATAGCTACAGATATTCTGCATTCTAACCTCAACTAAAAAGAACTATGGCCGCGGGCTGCGACCCTTGCCTTCGCTTCCACGGGCGGTGCTGGGCACTTCTTCTTCCGTTGGGGGGTCGTCTTCTTTTTAGCGCTGCAACAAATACTGTCTCCAGGGAAGCAGAAAATGGTTCACGGTCAGCTTGAACGAGGCCAAAACTGATTTACAGCACGGGAGGTTACACCACCGCTCATTAGTACAGAAATGCCAAGGACGCAAGCCTGCAAGCTCTCGCAACAAAGGTTGCTAAGCTTCTGCGGCACAATTTTCAACCACAGCGTGAGCCGCCTCGTCGATCTTCCTGCACAACTCACTATCTTCGGGGCATGAATGACGCTCCCGTATGGCTATCGTTGTGCTTCCCTTTGCACCGAGCCCGTCTTTTAAGAGTTTCTTCGGAGAAGTTAGTTTGAAAGCCTGCTACACGGAAGCCAAGCGTCACGTGTTCGGCGGTACTGCAGACCATGGGCCTACGGGTCAAGTGGCTGACCGATTTCCCAAACTAAAGCATCAAGACGTGGCGCACCTTGGGGCTTGGCGCTCGCTCTGACCACAAGCTCGTCGAGACGGTCAGCCACATGGCTGAGCGGACGGGGTCGTGGCACTGTGCTGCCTCCGACTCAAGCTTTGCAAGCTGTGTTTGACCGACATTCCTGGAGTACAGGAGCGGCCTTTTTCTTTTTTCGGAGGAAAAAGGGAGGCCATGCCGCGAGAGGGAGATGAGGGCAACAATCCGTACCTTGAGGATTTCTCCTGCATCCCGATGCTCGTCGTCCGGATACAGCTGGCACAACCGGAGAACCATCAAAGTTGAGCAGAAGCCCGAGAGCGGCAGATTGCTCTGCTGGTGCATAGTCCTGGTGAATTGGGTTGGTCTCGGTTTCATGTTAGCAGTGGTTGTTTACTCGGGTTGAAGTGGAGCGGTGACTTGTGAGCCAATTTTTACCTACCCCCCCTGAAAGCCATCTGAGCTCGATTCCGCGGCGGTGCGCTCTACGAGGTAGTCACGAAAGAGAGCAGATGCAGATTATCGCCACAAATTCTTTGCATTTATAACTAAAACGATACTGCAGCGATTACTCGATCACCCGCGGCGACTACATTCGAGTACGCTCGATTCTTCGCTCGATTACGCTCTACGAAACTGTGAGAAGAAGCAGAAATCGATGCGCAACCGATGAAGCTGGACGAGCAGTCGAAGGAGAAGCGAAGCACCAAGCGCGCGCCTGAGCGCGACGACCATGACGAGCTAAAGAGGCGAAAGCATGACACATCCCGTGCGAAGAGGTAACCGCGACGCCGGCGATGCAGATTATCGCCACAGATTATTTGCATTCTAACCCAAACTACGAAACTCGATTACGTTCTAAGGCTCGACGACGTTCGATCGAGCAAGGGGGGAACTGGCTCAAATTGGGTGTTGCCGTGCATTGTGGTACGTAACGCAGCATACCGGATGGCCATGATAACGCTTCCGGCCTCTGGGTACTTGTCAAGCAGCTTCTGAATGTTCCTCACCGACTCCCGTACAAGGGAGGTCCCGGGCGTCAGGCAGATGTTGCAGGTGATGTTCATCTTCGGGTGCTTGCACTTGCAGAAGACGAAGGGTGGTGCGTAGAGACTACCACAATTCTCGAAGCCGCGTTCGGTCATGCTGAGCATGAACTTATCCACGGTATCTTTCGTGATTTCGCCGCACTGCTCGATGTTCGCGTCGATGTCGCTATCTGGCAGGCTGAGCGACAACGCGAAGCTCCCGTAGACCTTGGTGCTGCACGTCGGCCAAAACGACTCCGCTTGTTCCTGAACAGTCACTCGGAGCATGTTGCGCGACGCCTTCTCCGCGTCGGTCAGCGACATGAACTTGCGGAAGCACTCCATTTCGTACCGAAGCGTTGGCTTGTCGTCCGGTGCACATCCGGCGAACTTCAGCCACGGGACCGTGCCCGCCTCAGCGCCGCCTCCGGACGAGTTTTGGTCGCTGCTCGACTGCGCCCACCGGTGCTTCTTGCTCCGCGCCTTCGCGGCCCTGTACACGGGCCGCGCCATCTTCCTGAACGAGCTCATCGTGTCGCTGCTGAAGTCCTCCGTCCCGGTATCGTCTTCGTGCCCCGCGGGCCCGCCGTGGTGGCCCCCGGCGAAGTCCAAGTCATGTCTTCTGGTGGGCGAGCCACTGGCCGTGTACGACATTGCTGCTAGTGCAGCAGGGGAAGAGAGGAGGTGGGACGTTGGTTCTGGTTGGAAAAGGGTGGGTGTGACATGGGCAAGGGGGGGGTGAGGCATTAGGGGAGGTAAGAAAGTTTGCAGTGGTCTCCGTCGATTAGGTAGGCTGCACTATCTCAGCTTCTTTTTTTCCTCAGCTCGCTACTGTACGTACTCTTTCCCTCTGTACTCACTTCGGCTGCCTTTAGTGGGGGTGGGGAAAGGATCGGGCCTCGGTACTTGTTTAAATCGCTTGTCAGATCCCGTCGTTGCGAGCCTGTTCCGAGCTCCTGGGGCGCAAAAATGTCAACCGCTGGTTCCCAATGGCGACGTTAAGTGAAGCAGTGACCCTGTCTACTGGCTGTAAGCCATGTCATCTCTACTGCGATAAACGTGCCAGCTTCCTCTGGAATTGTCAAGGAAACGGAAGGATGAAGACGAAGAGGACGAAGAAAAAGCAGCAGGAGCGGAAGAAGAACCCTCCTCCCCGCCCCGCTAGGCGTCCCACCACAACCACCACGAGAGCTTCCTGCATAACAACTCTGTTTCAGGTTCGGACGCCAATTCAACCCCCAATCCACGCGGATCCGAAACAGCAGCAGTGACGCGCCGGCAGTTTTTGCTGCAGGATGGGCTGCCACTGTGAGCATCGACGGCCAACAACGAACAGTGGGCAACGTGTTCACTGCGACGCCCTTTGGGTGACGAGCGGATGCAGCTCAAAACAACGTTGTTGGTTCGGAAGGAATGCTTTTCCCCACTCACGTATTCTTCCCATCAGAAGATACTTCGCTTGGAAGCCCGGGGAGCATCGGGTTCTCCCGATGACTTTCAGCAAAATGGATTCTTCCCGCAAGGGGTTGGTTCTGAGACGAACCGAAGTTTCCGTAGGTATCGTTACAGTCGTTCGTGCGGTTTGAGCCATTGTGCTCGGCCACTCTACGCGAAGCTGGCCCTTTTTAGCCTAAGAGACGGCGTATGGGAAACAATTGTCAGGGCACAATACACGTTATACACACGGATGCATACAGGGGCAACAGTAGCTAGCTTTGTATTGCCCGCTGATGACGATAGACGCGTCACCTTCCCGAGAAGCGTGAAAACAGATTCAGAACATGGGTGCACTCCAACTAAAACGTGCTTAAGCCGTTCATCCCCACGGTGTACCGTGATAAACAGCTCCAAGCAGTTCTAGCGTTATTTGTGGATTAGAAGGTCGGTAGTTCTATAAGAAGCTCCAGGCGATAGAGATGGACCTGATAGACCGTAGTACACGCCCCGTGATAGCTTGAGATTAGAATGCAGATTATCAGCAACGATGGCCTGCAGTAGTCACTAGGTGACTACCTCTTCGATCGTACCGTGTCGTGCTTCAGGCGCTTGCACTCCGTACACTCCGTGATTAGTCTGGATTAGAATGCAAAGGATCTGTGGCGGTAATCTGCATCGCCGGCATAATAAACAGCGGCAAGCAACTCGGTCAGCTTCGGGGGGTATGGATGGACCGGCCTGGCACTAACGACGGGGGCATGCTGCCGAGAGGTGATAAGCTTGTAGAAACAGGTCCCAAGCGCACATGCATGTGAGGCAAAGCCCCTCGCAGGCATCACCCAACGGCTGCGACAGGCATTGCACAATGCCGGGCGTAACGCCCGACTCACGCACGTCACAATCGCATCTGAAAAGTGAGACGACGAGAGGCATCAGTTCATACACGCGGAAGGCGCTACCCGCGCCATGTAGTAAACGCACACTCTCACAAGAGCCCCTGTGCAAGCCGAGCGCGAAGTACTGGTCGGAAGCAGCAGTCGGCACCCTCCCGGGCGACGGGCGGAGAGGTTCGTTCGCGCGCGCGTGCGTATTTACCTGTTTTTCGAAGCTGGACACAACGCAATACGTTTGTCCAACCGTCACTTTTTTTAAACGCACGGCGAGCGCTGGGCAATTTTTTTCTTGAACGCTTACGCTGGGCACACTTCTTAATAACTTCGTGATTGCAACCGGCTGTCTACTCGAGCAATGCGTAGAGCAGGTGCCTTTTC
Source organism: Diplonema papillatum (assembly GCA_030068145.1). NCBI lineage: Eukaryota > Euglenozoa > Diplonemea > Diplonemida > Diplonemidae > Diplonema > Diplonema papillatum. Next base: position 15,040 of record JAPJBO010000046.1, read on the forward strand.
AGTAGTAGTAGTAGTAGTAGTAGTAGTAGTAGTAGTAGTAGTAGTAGTAGTAGTAGTAGTAGTAGTAGTAGTAGTAGTAGTAGTAGTAGTAGTAGTAGTAGTAGTAGTAGTAGTAGTAGTAGTAGTAGTAGTAGTAGTAGTAGTAGTAGTAGTAGTAGTAGTAGTAGTAGTAGTAGTAGTAGTAGTAGTAGTAGTAGTAGTAGTAGTAGTAGTAGTAGTAGTAGTAGTAGTAGTAGTAGTAGTAGTAGTAGTAGTAGTAGTAGTAGTAGTAGTAGTAGTAGTAGTAGTAGTAGTAGTAGTAGTAGTAGTAGTAGTAGTAGTAGTAGTAGTAGTAGTAGTAGGAATTGGCAGCTAGCTTCTGGCCTCATCGCACTCGGTCTCGGCTTAGGTCTTCGGTCATTGTACTCAGGGTGGGCTTGGCTACCTACGCCATCCGGAGTATTCATCATCGGAAAGGGGAGGAAAGAGAAGTCAGACAGAACCTTGATAACTTGCAACTAGCGAATGGGATAGAGTGTGCCTGTTGACCATGTCAATGGGCCAACCAGGCGAGATCACAATGGGGGCAAGGGAGGGCGGGAAGAAGAAGAATTCAGTCTCAGAAGACCCACCTCAGCCCACCCGAAGTCTCCTGTTGTAGGCTCGGGTGGTGTGCTCATCCTGCCATGCGCTTTGCTCCAGTTCCTACCGTGTACTAAAGTAGTAGTAGTAGTAGTAGTAGTAGTAGTAGTAGTAGTAGTAGTAGTAGTAGTAGTAGTAGTAGTAGTAGTAGTAGTAGTAGTAGTAGTAGTAGTAGTAGTAGTAGTAGTAGTAGTGTCGTCTGCCGAAGCAGCCGGAGACAGCAGGCGCAGGGGGCAGGTCTTGCTTACTTTTCTCTTCTTCATAGAGACCCGCCCCCGGCATCCCGACTGTCCAATCACTGTCGAGAAAGTTTGCGCCTATTGTTGACCAGGCCCCCACGAAGCCTTATGCACAACACAGCTACAACACGAGGATGCAGCCCTGCTTAAGTGTGCACTCAGCCATCAGGCCATTGGCTGCTAAGCACCCCCGACCGGTCGATTTGCCACTTTTGTGGCCCTCTATTCGCCGGGCGGTGCTGTCAGCACTTGTTCCGTGTCGCATCAAGTGCATGATGCTGGCGGTTGGTGCCTTTTCAAAAAAGAAAAAACGAAAAAAAGAAAAACGGGTATCACACACACGGAAACGTTTTTTGCGCTTTTGTATTTGATGGGGCTCGGTGTGGCCGCAGCTCGGTGCGGCCGCAGCTCGGTGTGGCCGCAGCTCGGTGTGGCCGCAGCTCGGTGTGGCCGCAGCTCGGTGTGGCCGCAGTTTTTCTTGATTGTGGCTTGTGGTTGCTGTTCCTCTATCCGAGGAGCCGCACGGAAAAAAGGAGATCTTGTTTTACCTTGCAGCCGTGATACCTGAAATGTTTCCTGGAGGATACAACTGTACTACGCTCAAGAATTAACGGCGCATTTCAGACCATCTTCAGGGAACACGGCGTTCTTTGCCACTTCCGACGACGTCCCGCTGCGCGAGAGACGTAGAAATTTCAGCGAGTACCACGCCGAAATTCTCCGAGAACGCGGGGTCCTCGGCAGCATGGATGGCTATTTTTGCGCGGTCGAAGCTCCCGGGGAAACGTTCGCCGGCCCGAGAAGGGGCTGCAGATTGGGTACCGCGGCGCAAAGCAGCCGCTAGGAGACAAGAAGACGTCTGCTCGGTGGTCAACCAAGGCGCCCAGAGCCCTGCCTCTTAAGAAGTCCCGTTGCGCACAGAGCGAAGACAGAGACGACGTAAGAGCGCAGGGACCATCTCTCCAAGGAGAGATGTCTGTGACCTCCGTACTTCTACGCGGGCGTAGGTCGTTTCGTCGGAGCCGCAGCCCGTGAGTGACGGCGTCACAAGTTGGAACTTCGGTGGTGTGCTTACAGAAAAAGAGATAAGCAAAAAAGAATGACTGACATTCTTTGATCCTGATGGTTCGGGCTTGTTCAGGAGTGCTACCATTTACCGGGATATTACTAGTCGTCGAAGCCAGCCCCACCCCGAATTCTTCTGGTGTCGATTCGAGGTGGTCGTGCTCGTCTACTTGCTCCAGTTCCCTCAGTAAACTGCAAATCCCGCCTCTCCTATTCCAAGGACACGGGCTTCCTGGACGGTGCCCTCAAGATGTCCCGCTGCGCACAGAGAGAGAGATAATCGACTCAAGAGAGTGCAGGGACCATCTCTCCAAAAATTTGTCTGTTGCCTTACTACCCCGTACTTCTAAGGTCGCTTCGTCGGAGTTCGGCGAGAACCCGCCTACTCCAAAAACACAGGCTCCTGAATGTTCTCGACACAAATGGCGAAGGGGCCCAGAGCCCCGCCGCTTCCTCCGAACTCCCGCAGCGTGTCGAGAAACGTGCGCCGCGGGGCCTGCTGCCGCCGGTGACGGGGGTCCGCCCTCCGGGCCAGCGGCGACAGCGGCCGGTCTGCTGACGAGAGCGACGGCAGCGCCCCGGCCGTCTCGAGCCCCCGCGCCGCCTCCCGCACACTCTCCGCGAGCCCCGGCGGCAGGTCTGCGTCGCTGGCCAGGGCCAACGGAAACGGCGCGCCGCCCGACAGCGCTGCGGTCAGCACCGCGTCCGCGGACACCGCGGATCGAAGGCAAACGAGGGGGAGGGTGCCTGTTTTTAGGGTCGGACTTGCTGCGTTTGGCTTTGCCATGCATCGGGAGGGACCTCGGGATAGTTAACCCCCCCCCCCCCCCCAAGATGTGGGTATTCACACACCTCCAGATGCTCCCGAGGACGGTACACACCACGTAGTTTAAACCACACCACCACAGTAGCCCTCTAGCCTAGACTAGGCATTGATCAAACGATTCGCATTATCGCATATTATCGCATTTGGGGGTTTGGCGCCAATTTTCATTCGCATTCTCGCACGCTGTCGCATATTATCACACGCTGATTGTATGCGATAATTTTGTGCGATAATGCGATAATTATTATCGTATCGTGCGTTTGCGAATCGTTTGACCACTATGACTAGGGGGCTCTAAGGGTAGGTGGTATTTGGTTTGGTGGTACTACCGGTGTAGATGCAGATACACGTACGTCGTACGTGTAGATGCGAGATACGTAGCACCAACACCACCTCACGATGACCTCAGGGTCGAGATCCCGAGCTCGTGGTTGCATCCTCTGAGAAACATTTGATGTGGATGTGCACGTGACAAGAAGATTTTGCAACCCGAGTTTTGTGTTTCCGGCGGTTTTTTTTAGCCGCATGCAATGTGTGAGGAAACTGAACCGCCCAAGTAGGACCTTCTGATCATGATCGTTTTTGCCAAATCGACATCGTCATCCGCCGGGGTTCTCCTGATCCAACCCACTCGTTCGAATGGAGCGGATCAGGTGATAACCCGTAGGAACGGCCACAAGGCTCAAGCCAAGCATTAGGGTTTCATTTCCCTTCTCACGGCCCGCTAGCAGCGACGGACCTCGCGTCGCGGTGCCAGCACGAGGGGAGAACTTGGAGATACAGAGAAAGAAGAAAAGCAGAGGGTTGGATGGAGAGGACGCAGGCGTGCGTCGGGGCCCGTGAGGAAGCACCGGCCACCTTGCAAGATGAGAATACCTGCCCTGGAAAGAAGCACCCTTTTACTCGCGGGGGTAAGCACCCTTGCGGGGGAGCTCTTCCGTGTGCCTCCATGCGGAACCCTTTAAGAAGGCCGCGAGAGTCGGCTGAGCCGGGAGCTACCGGAGAAGGTGTGTATGTGCTTAGGTATTACAACCTGGTTCGATTGCGGGATAATAAAACCTCGGGGATAAAAGGCTGCGTGTTTTTCCCGTTCAAGAAAAAACGCATTGTCTTCGTCCCACAGCAGCCGGGCGGCTCTCCGGATATAGTACGACTGGGATGGTATCCCAATCTACGTTCGGTAGATCCATAATGTTCTAGGGTAGGCACAGCCGGCATATTTTTTGTTTGTGCGTACGTGTGTAAACCCTGTTTTGAGTGATTTAACACAGCACGCTGCCATCCGACACTTTTTGATAAAGACAAGCAAGCTTGTTACCATACAAAAGGGGGAGCCCAAGAACACTCCCCTAACCTGGTGAGATCTTGGTGTCGGTCACAAATTGCTTCGAACCTGACTTGCCAACGCGGGTAAGTAAAGTGTACACGAAAGAAGCCATGCACCCCCAATTCCCACCCAGTACGTATTAGCTCTAAGAGAACCCGATTCGACGAAGGTCGCCCGGAGATCTAAAATCCCGGATTCTCAAGCGAATTCTTATAACTCTAAAAAGAAGCAAAAGCAAACCATCCGCCGTGCACGGTAGCTCGTCGATGAGCTGCCGGAGGTTGCGCCGAACGACGTCCAAGTCGTCAGTGCCCGGTTTCCCCGCGGACGCGTCTTTTCGGCACTCTTCGGCGAAGGCGGAGTACAGCGTTTCGAGCTCGCCCCGGGTGACCACTGCCGAGTCGAACCTGCTGGTGGTGTCGCCGGTGAGCAAGTGGTACAGGTACCGGAGGGTCGACGCCGCGTCCCACGAGCAGGAGAACCCGAAGGCGGCGACGTACTGGTCGTACGCCAAGTGCGCGGACTTCGAAAGCGCGGTGGCGTCGGCGACGATGTGGCCGCGGAGCTTGCGCGCCCTGCTGGCGGACAGCGGCCGGCCAACGCCGAGCAGCGTCATGATGTCGAACACCTGGCCCGGGGTCACTCGGCCGCACCCGTCGCAGAGGGAGAGGAACGCCAGCTTGAACGCCCGCGGCCCGAGCGGGCCGAGGTGCTGCCTGTCCGGCTGCCGCGCGAGCAGCGCGCGCTTGAACAGCGCCGCCACCACCGGCCCGGAGCGGCCGAGCAACGACGCCGCTGCCTGCCAGTCGGTCTCCAGGTACGACGACCCCTGCCGCTTCGCGCCGCTGCTGCTCCGCTTGCTCACGCTCCGGTGCACCCTCAGCGCGGCGTCGTCGAAGTCGCAGCTGGTCGTCAGCAGCTCGGACCACCCCCGCGCCACAACCCCCCCTCCCGACCTGCCAGTACCCTGCCCTGGCGACCCCAGCAGGGGGGACCTCACCGTCTGCGCGCTGAACTCCGTGTGCAAATCGATGCTCAGCGACCGCCCGGACGGCCGTCCCGTCACGCTCAGCTGCGGCTGCTGCTGCTGTTTTTTGTGGGGCCCCTCGTCGGGGCTCAGCGGCGGGGGGTCGACGGTGCTCGAGAGGAAGGGCGGGGTGGTCGTTTCGGCGAACACCGGATCTGATGGAGAATGGCTGGCACCCGGCGGCTTAAGCGGAGGGCATGCCGGCGTGGGCAGTGGCGACGTCGACGCGAAGGTGGGGCTCGGCGCCAGCGCGTCGGGGGAGCCAGTAGACTGGCTCTGCCGCTTGCGCGCGGGGGGGCCAGGGGTTGCCGTGTCGGAGCTGAGCTTGCGGTTGATGGACAGCCGGCTGGACACCGGGAGGGCGGAGTCAGGGCACCCTCGGTCTGGCGGGGTGAATCGGTCCAAGCTTCGAACGAGCTGCTGATCACTCTCCAGGTTGTCCCCCGAGGCCGCTGTTTTGCTGTTGGTATTGGCGTTCCCACGCGACCTGCTGTGTTGTGACTCCGGGTCACCGACGACGACTGATTTCGCGGCGTCGGACTGCACGTCCCACACGTAGACTTCCTCGAACCCAGCGACCTCCGGCACCCGCATTGTCGTCCCGCGCTCTGCGACCAGCAGCGTCCCTCGTTCCCCGTCATCCGTTCCCCTCGGGCTCTTCGCTCCGGGAGGGGTCCCGACGGTTCGAGACGTTTGGCAGCGCCGTGCGGTGGTCGCGTCGTCGTGCCACCCCCCCACGCCCCACCGAGGCTGCACGCCCGATGTCGCGGGCCTCGCGGCCCGTGCCGCCGCCGGCGGCGCGGGCAGGTACCCGTTGAGCGGCGCGCGCGCGGTCTTCACCAAGAAGCTGCGGTCCCGCGAGACCTGGAGCAGCAGCGACGGCTGCCGGGGGCCCTGCGTGGACCACGGCCTCGCTCCCGGACAGTGAGGCGCCGCGCCGCCTCCGCCGTCGCCGCCCCGCCGAGCGTCCGGCGGCACCGGGCGGCCGGCGCCCCGCTGCTTGCGCAGCCAGGCGGCTGTGGTGGCGGCGGCGGGGATGTGCGCTGACGCTTTCGGCCGCCACACCCGCTTCTGCTGCGGCCCGCAGAGGAGGTCGAGCTCCGCGGCGGCGCTGCCGCCCGTTTGCCCCCGCGTCTTGCCACGCGCCCACCCGCCTTTGCTCTCTTCTCGTGCGGCGGCGCTCGGCGGGGTGAGCAAAGCCCCACCCCCGTGGTCGCCCGACTGCAGGGACCCCCGCGGGGTCCCTGCAGTCCCGACGGACGCGAAGAATGGGTTCAACCCGCTCGTGCCGAACACCCCGCGCCTCTGCGGCGCGGCGATGAAGCAGTACCCGCTTTCCTTCGGGGTCGGCCGCACCTGGTGGATCTTCGTCATTGTATTGATTGCACTATACTAGGGGAGGGGAGGGAGGGGTGGGCTTCGGCAGAATGTGTGCGTGGGGCGTGGGTATGTGTGTTTGTGGGTGTCACCGTGTTTATTTTGTTCGGGTGTCTTGCGACAAAACGGCCCCTTTCTACGGCATTGGGAGGCGGGAAGGGGGGGGGATACTGCGGGGTGTTGCGCTGTTATTATCCGGAGAGAGCCAGAGAACACATCAAAAAAACGTCGAAGGGTGCGTGGGCCTCCCTCGAACACCACGGGTCCGGGGGGTGACTGTGGCACGCCCGCACATCCAGTGTGAAATCGAGAGGACACCCGCAAAACCAGATCACACTGGATTTGCGGGTGCCCCGCCGGATGTTCACATTCCGGTCCTTCGCATCGAAGCCGGGCGATGTCCCCGGCGGGAAGAAGAAGTAGTCATCCTTCTTCCTTTGCGCGCGTACCACATCCTCTAGCAGTCGTGTATGACGAGGTGTCCCTTCAACACTCGAGCATTTGCACTGACTTTCAGAGGTGTGGTGCATCAGGAGTCTGCGAAAAACGTTCAAACGAGTGTGCTGGAGCACTACTGGATTTGCAGGTGCGACACACTGCGTGTACCCACACCCGACACTTTGACCTCACAGTTAACTCCCCCACCGGTGCTGTGCGCATATGCAGTGCTGTGCGCATATACACACGGTGTACCCACACCCGACACTTTGACCTCACAGTTAACTCCCCCACCGGTGCTGTGCGCATATGCAGTGCTGTGCGCATATGCACACGGTGTACCCACACCCGACACTTTGACCTCACAGTTAACTCCCCCACCGGTGCTGTGCGCATATGCAGTGCTGTGCGCATATACACACGGTGTACCCACACCGACACTTTGACTGCACAGTTAACTCCCCCACCGGTGCTGTGCGCATATGCACGCGGTACCCACACCCGACACTTTGACCTCACAGTTAACTCCCCCACCGGTGCTGTGCGCATATGCAGTGCTGTGCGCATATACACACGGTGTACCCACACCCGACACTTTGACCTCACAGTTAACTCCCCCACCGGTGCTGTGCGCATATGCAGTGCTGTGCGCATATACACACGGTGTACCCACACCCGACACTTTGACCTCACAGTTAACTCCCCCACCGGTGCTGTGCGCATATGCAGTGCTGTGCGCATATACACACGGTGTACCCACACCCGACACTTTGACCTCACAGTTAACTCCCCCACCGGTGCTGTGCGCATATGCAGTGCTGTGCGCATATACACACGGTGTACCCACACCCGACACTTTGACCTCACAGTTAACTCCCCCACCGGTGCTGTGCGCATATGCAGTGCTGTGCGCATATACACACGGTGTACCCACACCCGACACTTTGACCTCACAGTTAACTCCCCCACCGGTGCTGTGCGCATATGCAGTGCTGTGCGCATATACACACGGTGTACCCACACCCGACACTTTGACCTCACAGTTAACTCCCCCACCGGTGCTGTGCGCATATGCAGTGCTGTGCGCATATACACACGGTGTACCCACACCCGACACTTTGACCTCACAGTTAACTCCCCCATCGGTGCTGTGCGCATATGCAGTGCTGTGCGCATATGCACACGGTGTACCCACACCCGACACTTTGACTGCACAGTTAACTCCCCCACCGGTGCTGTGCGCATATGCACGCGGTACCCACACCCGACACTTTGACCGCACAGTTAACTCCCCCACCAGTGCTGTGCGCATATACATACGGTGTACCCACACTCGACACTTTGACCGCGGCGCTGTCTCGCCAGGCGTCCGGCGGCACCGGATAGCCGGCGCCCCGCTGCTTGCGCAGCCACGCGGCCGTGGTGGCGGGTCTGACACCTGCTTTTTCAACTCCAGCTTGCACCGACACCCTTTGTGGGATCTGATGAGCGATCACTCGAACACCTGAAGTCAGCTCTCGGTTCATCCCGCGTCGCCAGTCCTGCTGTCAAGATGAACCGACACCCTTTGTGGGATCTGATGAGCGATCACTCGGACACCTTAAGTCAGCTCTCGGTTCATCCCGCGTCGCCAGTCCTGCTGTCAAGATGAACCGACACCCTTTGTGGGATCTGATGAGCGATCACTCGGACACCTTAAGTCAGCTCTCGGTTCATCCCGCGTCGCCAGTCCTGCTTACCAGAAGTGGCCCACTTAGAACCAGGATTCTACGTCAGGGTTCAATGAAGTAACCCCTCTGCTCACACCCATTTAAAGTTTGAGAATAGGTCGAGGAAGCGATTTCCCCAATGCCTCCAATCATTCGCTTTACCTGGCGTAACTGCTATTTTGGTTCTAACTATCCTGAGGGAAACTTCGTTCTGAGGCAGAACCCCACCGAGTAGTACTGGGGGCGGAGGGTGGCTACGCCTTGAGCAGTCCCACGGCCTCTCACAGCCTCTCCCTCCCGCCTGCAGGTGTTCTTGTGGCCGTCGCTACCGTGCTGTGGTGAGCGGCCGACCGCGGCGGCGGCCGCCGGTTTGCTGACCTGCGTCTGCTTCTTCACCGGTTTCGTTGATGATTTGCCGTCTTTTATTCCGCGCAAAGCGAACGCTTTTTTCTCTGCCGTGGTCATCCCAACAAGGGTGATTCGCGCGCGTGCTCATAATGTGACAAGCGGTAAGCGGTGAACGAGTAAAACTGACAGATAGAACCACGAACCGGTACACTCGCCCAGAAGGACGCGCGCGTGCAAAAAAAAAAAAAAAGAGAGAACAATGGTGGAAACGGGAAAGAATCACGAAATGAAGGACGAGAGGTGAGCTTTGTTTCCTAAAGCGTGCTTATTGTCCGGCGGGCGGTTCGGGAAGCACAACGGTGCTCTCGGCCCCCGCCGCCCAAAAAGCTGATGGTTAATTTCTTTAGTGGGAAGGGGGGTTCGGTCTAGTGCAAAGAAGTATCCGAACAATTCAAACTTGTAGCAGAAAGCAGCATTTTTCTCTGTGCATTCGACCGTGAGGAGGCCGCTGTGTCGTATGGAGGCTGGTTCGATGAGGGGGTGTTCCCGACAGACTGAGTTACTACGCCATCGCCCACTTCCTCTTTCTCTCTCTCTGAACCTACCTCCGAGGGGTTGCTGGTTGCTCGTGTGGTCTTTGCGTTGTGTATTCCGTAGCAGACCTACTCGTTACCTCTCGTGTCACTGCACAAAGTCAGATTAGAGTCAAACTCAACAGGTCTTCTTCCCCCGCTGACAGTTTCAAGTCCGTCCCCTTGACTGCTGTTTCGCCAGATAATAGGTAGGGACAGAAGGAATCGCATTGGTCCATTCATGCGCGTCTTTAATTAGAAGACGAAGCATTTGGCTACCTTAAGCAGGAGGAGATTAGAAGATGGCCGCAAACGTGGCAGCCCTGACACAGAGTGGCGCGTTTTCGGCAGAAGAACGCAAAGACGCACTGAAAACCTCGGGGGGCGCCAAGCATGGTCTATTGTTGCTGCGGAAGATAATTAGCCTCCGATACCGTATCTCTAGGATCTCGTAACAGTTCCAAGCTGACACTTCATTGCGGGCACAACATGCAAGAAGGCCTGGAAAAAAATCAGGAGCCGCGGGTAGCACCCGGGAGCGCCACTCACAGCACTTTCAATCTGAGCCCAGACCTAAACCCGCACTGACAATCCCGCATGTGTCCTCAGAGTCAATCCTTTTCCCACCGCCCTCACACCGGCCGTGGTTGCTGCCCTCAAACCTTGCACTGTGCGCTTGCTAACAAGAAAGGTAAACCGGCAAACCAAGCTAGACCACTACACTGCACTTCTTGTGCCTAGAACGATACAACTCCCGATACCGCTCCATGCCGTAAAAGGACATGAGCCTGCGAAATAAAGCCGCCCGACAATGCACTTTTTGGGGAGGAGGAGCTGCCGTGTGCTGCTGTCCTTGTGTATTCGTACTTGACCAACAGTTCCACCCGCCGCACGCCAATTGTCGCAAGTCCGCCCTTCGGTTGAAGCTCGTCCAGAACTTCTCGCATTTCGTTCTTTCCTCGTTTCATTCACGAAGTTTCTGGTCCCTCTCAGGTTGTTGAAAGGGGGCTGGTCGCCCCACTGCCGTTTCTTGCAGCGGGGCGGATCGGTCTCCCAGTTGCTACTTTTTTTGTATAAGCACCCGCTTTGTAGGAAATGCTTGAGGAGACTGCCAGTTGCGATAGATCAAAGGAGGTAAATGTGTTGTAGCCCACACGAAACACAGGTAACTCTGGGTTTAGTGGCGGGCGTAAGCGTTCAACGAAAAAGACCCACTTTGTAGTTGTATTGGTTTCTCCCCCTCTAGCCTCCTTCGAAATGAGCACAAGGCAGTCCCTCGAGTATTTTTAGTTGTTTTGAATTGGTTGCGAAGGTGCACCTAACCCTTCGAAGGTGCTTGGCCTCCTCTTTTTCTTCCCCATTCTCGTAGAATGGGCCCGATCGAACCATTGCGAATGCCGCATTGGTTCGAACCACGGCCACGGAGACTTTTGGCAGCAGCCAAGCACGATCTGAAGCGCAGGCTGCTTTTTTACGACGGAAGGATCCGCTGCGGACGGAAAACGATGCCGGGCCACGTGCAAGTCACGCTTTTCGACGCTTTCCACGCGAGGAAAAGCTGGCGCCAAGACCTCGCCCCCTCGGTCAGCATTGTTGCACTCACGCGCAAAGAGACTGCGGACTTCCCATTTTTTTCGGAAGCGCCGCGGTATAAAAGGTACCAGGGAAAGCCTGCTACACGGGAGCCAAGCTTCACATGTTCGGCGGTACTGCAGAGCCACGGGCCTACGGGTCAAGTGGCTACCGATTTCCCAAACTAAGCGTGGCGCACCTTGGAGCTTGGCGCTCGCGCTGAACACAAGCTCGTCGAGGCGGTCAGCCACAGGGCAAAGCGGACGGGGTTGTGGCACTGTGCTGCCTCCGACTCAAGCTTTGCAAGCTGTGGTTGACCGTCACGTTCCTGGACCAGGAACGGCCTTTTTATTTTTCTTCTTCTTTCGGAAGCGCCGCGGTATAAAAGCGGTGGGGCAACCTTTTACTCTCGAGAGTTTGAGGACGCGGGTATCTCCTTCTAAGAATCTGCGGGAATGCTTTGTTGAGGATAGCGACGTGCTGGAGTTGAAGCCTGGAGGCTGAAAATCCAAGGTGCCGTCGGTCAAGAGAGACGCCTTCTGCGACCCGCCGGTATGAAGGTATAACAGATGAGCTGGTGATGAAGACTGCGATGCGCTCTAGCCTGAGAATGCACAGTGCCGTCGTCTGCTGAGATAGGACGTTCACTGCGGTCCGCCGTAGGATTCGAGCACGACCCGACGAGTCCAGTCAATTAGGGATCAGGTTCTTCAAGGTGTGCCACATCGAGCATGCCTCTGATCAGACCACGCACATCAGCCTGACTGTGCGGGTACTTCATGAAAGACGCCGCAGCCCGACCTGACGAGTCCTGTCACCGGCGAACAGCTTTCCTACAGGTTTCTTGCGATTCGTCGAGGGAACTCCACCGGGCATCAACGACCTCCTGGTTTGTCCTGTCCACACACGTGGCAGCTAACTCGAGCGGATACCCCGTACGTGGAACGTTTGGGGTTTCCCAAAGGACAGCAATCGCCGCCTGCGGGGGTTCTCCCTTCGGGTGTTATCGTGCGACAACGCAATCCCTGAAGAAGACCTCTGCCGGTCACCCTGTTTGGTGCGTGCCGTCGTCTGTCATGAGAGACGTCCATTGCGGCCCGCCGTAGGACTTGAGCAGGACCCAGCGAGTCCCGTCAAAAGCGATCAGCTTCTTCGCGAAGTCGCCGATGGAGACGTAGTACTGGTAGGCGGTCGACTCGGAGTCGAACTTCGGCGACGTGTTGACGCCGCTCTGGTGCCACTTGACGACCCACGCCGACTGCCCGGCGCGCACCTGCCCGCCCTTGTTGTCGTTGACCAGCTTCTTGAACGTGTCGAGCGACGTCGCGCTGAGCCCCGCCAGCTCCTGCACCCGCTCCTCGAACGCAGCTTGAATCTTGCTGAACTTCCCGGCGAGTTTTTCTTCGAGCCTGCCAAGGTCTTCGTCGGTCAGCTCGTCTTCGTCCTCCTCTTCGTCGGAGTCTCCCCCGGCGGCCCGGCCCCCCCGCCGCAGCCCGTCGAGCAGCTCCTGCACCGCCGACACGTTCCGCTCGAGGAACAGCAGCTGCTCTGATATCTCGCCCTGCATGTCGCGCACCTCGGAGATCTCGCCTATGTACGCGGCGGCCATCCGGTTCGCCCGGTACGACCGCATGCCGATGGCCAGCACCATCACGACGCACACAGCCGCAAGCCCAGCCGCGGCCCCGCTCCGGTCGCCTTTCATTGTTTGAGTGGTCGGTCGGGGGGTGTGTGTTTAACAAAAGGACGGACCCTACATGTCGTCGCGTTTCGGATAATAATAATAACACGGCTAAGATGGTGCCCCTCCCCGGATGGAAGACGCCGGTTCTTCACGTACGTTTTTGAAAGTAGGAAACGGAAGCGGAAACGTTTCCGCTTCCTTCAAATGAACTGTAAAGCGAGTATGAACTGTGGGAAGACCCCTTAGGCTGAAAGGTCTTTCCATGGTTTCTGCTAGCAAGCCGTTGGGCTTTTGTTTGCAGCCGCAGTTGTCGTATGAACGAAGACCAAACGACAGTTGAGTTCGTTCGGGACGGATGTTTTGCCGTGGTCCAGACAGGCCTACATGTGAGACGACAGGAGGATCCGCAGCTGACGGTCGGGCTAGCAAACGCGGCCGCCACGATCATCTACCAGGCATTGCAACAACGCGAGGACTCGCCAGCGCCTGCCGCGCCCGGAGGCGAATGGAAGGACACACAGGGGGGCCAGCGTGCCGCGCCCCGGAGGCGAATGGAAGGACACACAGGGGGGCCAGCGTGCCGCGCCCCGGAGGCGAATGGAAGGACACACAGGGGGGCCAGCGTGCCGCGCCCCGGAGGCGAATGGAAGGACACACAGGGGGGCCAGCGTGCCGCGCCCGGAGGCGAATGGAAGTACACACAGGGGGGCCAGCGTGCCGCGCCCGGAGGCGAATGGAAGTACACACAGGGGGGCCAGCGTGCCGCGCCCGGAGGCGAATGGAAGTACACACGGGGGCCAGCGTGCCGCGCCCCGGAGGCGAATGGAAGGACACACAGGGGGGCCAGCGTGCCGCGCCCGGAGGCGAATGGAAGTACACACAGGGGGGCCAGCGTGCCGCGCCCGGAGGCGAATGGAAGTACACACAGGGGGCCAGCGTGCCGCGCCCCGGAGGCGAATGGAAGGACACACAGGGGCCGCGCCCCGGAGGCGAATGGAAGGACACACAGGGGGGCCAGCGTGCCGCGCCCCGGAGGCGAATGGAAGGACACACAGGGGCCGCGCCCCGGAGGCGAATGGAAGGACACACAGGGGGGCCAGCGTGCCGCGCCCCGGAGGCGAATGGAAGTACACACAGGGGGGCCAGCGTGCCGCGCCCGGAGGCGAATGGAAGGACACACAGGGGGGCCAGCGTGCCGCGCCCCGGAGGCGAATGGAAGGACACACAGGGGGGCCAGCGTGCCGCGCCCCGGAGGCGAATGGAAGGACACACAGGGGGGCCAGCGTGCCGCGCCCGGAGGCGAATGGAAGTACACACAGGGGGGCCAGCGTGCCGCGCCCGGAGGCGAATGGAAGTACACACAGGGGGGCCAGCGTGCCGCGCCCGGAGGCGAATGGAAGTACACACGGGGGCCAGCGTGCCGCGCCCCGGAGGCGAATGGAAGGACACACAGGGGGGCCAGCGTGCCGCGCCCGGAGGCGAATGGAAGTACACACAGGGGGGCCAGCGTGCCGCGCCCGGAGGCGAATGGAAGTACACACAGGGGGCCAGCGTGCCGCGCCCCGGAGGCGAATGGAAGGACACACAGGGGCCGCGCCCCGGAGGCGAATGGAAGGACACACAGGGGGGCCAGCGTGCCGCGCCCCGGAGGCGAATGGAAGGACACACAGGGGCCGCGCCCCGGAGGCGAATGGAAGGACACACAGGGGGGCCAGCGTGCCGCGCCCCGGAGGCGAATGGAAGTACACACAGGGGGGCCAGCGTGCCGCGCCCGGAGGCGAATGGAAGGACACACAGGGGGACCAGCGTGCCGCGCCCGGAGGCGAATGGAAGGACACACAGGGGGGGCAGCGTGCCGCGCCCCGGAGGCGAATGGAAGGACACACAGGGGCCGCGCCCCGGAGGCGAATGGAAGGACACACAGGGGGGCCAGCGTGCCGCGCCCCGGAGGCGAATGGAAGTACACACAGGGGGGCCAGCGTGCCGCGCCCGGAGGCGAATGGAAGGACACACAGGGGGACCAGCGTGTCGCGCCCGGAGGCGAATGGAAGGACACACAGGGGGGGCAGCGTGCCACAGGGGGACCAGCGTGCCGCGCCCGGAGGCGAATGGAAGGACACACAGGGGGGGCAGCGTGCCGCGCCCCGGAGGCGACACAGGAGGTAGTCACCTGGTGACTCATGCAGGCCATCGCCACAGATATTCTGCATTCTAATCAGCAGTACGCTGATGCCCAGCGAACTCCACCTTGCAACCTGAGCTCCGGATCCAACTACGAGCTTTGGTACTGGAATTTCTGCGGGTGCTGGCACCAGACTCGTCCACCATTTGGGTTCGTTGACGGGTTTCGATATCATCCATAGCTTCGAACGTATGAAATACGTGTCGTGGCTACTTCTCTTTGCCGACTCGGCAGTCTCTGAAGTGATCGTTCGACGGTCTATCAGGAGGGGATAGATGGACTGGCTTGATGCGAGCTGGAACGACAGAGAGGGTCGTACAGTACATGGGGTGGCTACGCTTGCTGACAATGCATGGCAATGCACGCAAGTGTGCTAATGACAGTGTGCGAGGGATTTTACGTCCGCCGGTGCCCTTCTGCCAGAGTTCGAGGCACAAGAGCGAAGACAACTCGATGAAACGGTGGTATTGTGGGATGAAAGCAAAAAGAAAAGGGGGAAGGGGGGAAAGAAGAAAAAAAAACGATTGGGTGGGCGGGGGGGGGGGGGGGGGGGGGGGGGAGAAAGGGGAAGAATGGGGCCGGGCGGCGGGAGGATTGGGTGAAAAGAACTCAATTGAAAAAAAAAAACGGTGGGAAAGAGAAGATGAGCTTGGGTTGGAAGGGGGGGCGGGTGGGTGTGTGTTGGCTTACCTGCGGTTTACACTGGGGTGTGACCAGAGTGTTCTGCCTATCCGCATCAAGACGCGGAAACAATACTGCTTTCCTACCAGGTACCACTGGAGCACTTTTAGGTTTGCACCACTGGCAACGCCGTACCGCATGCAGAACAGTGACCACAGATTGGCGCGGTAGCCGTAAGTGCAGTCAAGTGAAGTTGTCTCCGGAAAAAAAAAGAGGGGGGTGGTTGCAAGACTCTGCAAGCTAGAATGAACCCATGATGTTCGCTTGAACCTCCGGGTTTGCAGAGCCTTCGGGGTGACCTGCAGCAAGTGGAATAATACATAGTTTTTTGTTCTTTCTTTCGGTCGTCCTCTGGGGAGGGGCTCTCATCAAGAAGAAAGAAGAAAAAGAAAATGTAGAGAAATACTCGACGTAGCTGCTTCGACTCCGAATGGAAGGGGGGAAATATAGAGGTAAGGGGCAAATACAATACAAACACAATCTGATTTGTTCTTCGCTTACACCACCGTGTGTTGTTTTCTCACTCAGGATTTTTTGACCTGTTGTGTTTGTGTGATTTGTCGTGTAGGGGTAGACCCGCATGACCTCACGTCCGTTCACCACGTGGTTCGGTAGTTACAGCACTTGGGATCCCTTCTGTTCTTTGTCGGGCAGCATCGTCGAGCATTTCCTTTCAAGCTGGCGCTTATGTAAAAAAAATGTAAAGAGTCGCAGGTGGAGGGGGAAAATGACGGGTTTGCTTGCTTTGCTTCTTTTTTCGTTTTTTTTTTTTTTTTGTTTCGTTCTCCCATTTTTTTTTTTTTTTCCCCCCTTTTTCGTTGGGTCTCCTCCTTTTAAAAAAAGGAAAGAAATGAGCAACGACCGTTGGTGTTGTGCTATATCCATGCGTTTTCCGCCTTCGTTTTTTTCTTGCGCAAGCCGGGTTGTGGACCGCAGTGTTGTGAGAACCGGGTTTCGGAGACGTGCGGCGGTCCCGGCTCATGCAAGCGCGAAAGGAACACGAAAACGCTGCTAACGAACTCCTCGATGTGCGGGGGGTGGGTGGGGCCGTGGCATCATTCTTCGCGGACCGGTAGGGAGGGTACGACGGCACCTACACGGTGCACTAGTCATGCCACTTGCTAGTCATAAATACTGGCCGTCTATCGTCACAGATTGTTGCTGCATATCAAGTTCAAACTAGTGCAACCAGCCTATTGCCATATTACTAGTCATTCTGGCGCTAGTAAGCCATTTTCACTAGGAAGATGCCTGGTCAGTACACTGTTTTTCCAATGGAAGAGGATGCCTGGTCAGTACACTGTTTTTTCCAATGGATAGTGCACCCGTGCAGGTTCTAGTGACGACACGAATCGTGTGGCGCGAGCAAGTTGGCGACAGCGCCACACAGTTTTCCCTCCAAACGACATCCCCCCAGCCAGCGACCATTTCTTTCTTTCTGTGCTTCTTTTTTTTGGGCTCGACAACAGTGAAACAGTCACACCACGGCCGACCTTGTCTTTAGACAACGGGCTCTGCAAGGGTAGGTAGAAGGAACCATTCGTCAACGATTTTCGCGAGTTCACCGCGAATCCACCCACAAAAGTGAGAGCACGAAGGAGTGTTCCGACGGGGCGAGCCACAAAACAAAATAGGAGTGGCTGATGTTGGCCGTACTAGGTTTTCGGTTCATTTGGGGGGGGGCTGTTTCTTCCGGTGTGGTGACGCCAGAAAAGCTCGACTCGGCGGAGACTCGAGCGCGCGCTGGTGGTTTCCTGGTACGTTGCCACCCTCTATCCCCTGGAGCTGCATCGAATTGCCTGCCGCTGTCGATCACAGTCGGCGCGCAACCGATGAACCTGGACGAGCAGTCGAAGGAGAAGCGAAGCACCAAGCGACGATCAAGACGAGCTGAAGAGGCGCAAGCATGACACATCCCGTGCGAAGAGGTAACCGCCACACCGGCGATACAGTTTATCGCCACAGATACCTTTGCATTCCAATCCCAACCACCACGGTGCACCACGGTGGCACCAGATCTATCCCTATTGCCTGGAGCTTCAGGGAATTGCTTGGAACTGTCCAGAGGCGATAGACGGGCTCCGGGGCGTGTGTGCCCCCCAAAGCTTCGCGTTTCGGGTTTCGACCCCTTTTTTTTTGCGGTTTTATTTCGTCAAGTTGGCGCGGCCGTTCCCCCCACCGCCCCAACCCTCCTCCCCGCTATAGGACAAGTAGTCGAAAGCAATTTTGTGCTCCTCCCGTGATTCGTTTCAGGCACAGTTGCAAAGGTTTCGAGCGTGGACAAGGTCCATAACGGGGACAGCAAGTTCTGCGCTACTATTTTGCTGCCCCTATGCCATAGAACTACGGGGTGTGAGAGAGAGTGTGTGTATATACCGGGGGGGAAATCTTTAGCTTAATGTCTAGGCAGAACACTGCCTCTCATGCATGGTTGATGCTAGCATCAATGAGGGGGCATCCCATTTGGTCAGAAGCAGAAATGAATAACACAGGCAACTGGCGTTGTGCAAGGGTGGCAGGGGAAAAGAATGAACAAAGCAAAAAAATACTCGAGGGGCTGCCTTGTGCTTACTTCGAAGGAGGCTAGAGGGGGAGAAACAATACAACTACAAAATGGGTCTTTTTTGTTGAACGCTTACGCCCGCCACTGAACCCAGATTCACCTGTGTTTCGTGTGGGCTACAGCACATTTACCTCCTTTGATCTTTTGCAACTGGCAGCCTCCTCAAGTATTTCCTACAAAGCAGGTGCTTATACAAAAAAAAAAAAAAAGATAGAAACTAAAAGGTCCGGCCGGCGCGCGCTGGCAATGTGGATTTGCCGTGCACGATGCTCCGCTCCGTGAATGAGGTTTGATTGGGATGTTGGCTGCGGTCGTTGTCTGTGTTGTCGGGAAGGCAGCCGCGAAGTCGAGTCGAGGGACCCACTTATTTTGGAAACAACAAGCGATTTCACATGTCCCTGTTGATAATGCGGCATGCTTTGCTTAGATTTGCACTAGCATGCGATCACTTGATGCGGCACATGTTATGGCACATGTTCTAGAATGTGTTAAACCCAGGACAAGGTGGGTCGTGAGGTGTGTCAGACCCGCCCCCGCGACGCAGTATTCAAGTTTGGAACTGGCGTCATAGGCATCTAACTACAAGTCCTTTGACTAAACCCGCGACTAGATACAAAACGTGGTCGGTCCTGGTTTGTTGGCGAATGTGTCGCATTGCGTCATCCAGGTACGTGACAGTGTAGGAAGCACGTGCAGCCATAGAAGCTCTCAATCAGCACCTGAACTTGGGGGTTGACTTTCATTGCGCAGAAACTGCGCTGTATTGTATGCGGTACGAGCCTGGGAGTATCTGCCGGATAACACTTGGTTCTCGTTTTATTTTTTCCTTGCTCGGGTTGCTCGACCCACGTCGCTGACAAAGAGCATTGTAGCATTGCTTGGATTCTGGAGGGCTGCGAACACGATGCGGCCGGGAGAAACTTGGCAGATAGGCGGCTTGGAGGACGAAAACATGGCCGTGAAACAAGGAAAATCGAAAGTCCTGAGCATTGGAGTAGAAGCAAGACGAATATCCTCAACGATGAGACGCCATCACGTGACCGAACGGGCGACGTCAAGTTCACCTCTCGGTGAATTGTGCTGGCGCTAGGAACCGCGAGGTGTTAACCCCTTACCGACCACCTTCGACTTTTTTCCGGGGTTTTGAGTCTAAATCCTGGTCATGTCAGGCTGGCACCTGGTCGACTCCTCGAGGGGGGTTTAGGTACCAGGGAAAGCCTGCTACACGGGAGCCAAGCTTCACGTGTTCGGCGGTACGGCAGAGCCACGGGCCGACGGGTCAAGTGGCTACCGACTTCCCAAACTAAAGCATCAAGGCTTGGCGCACCTTGGGGCTTGGCGCTTGCGCTGAACACAAGCTCGTCGAGACGGTCAGCCGCAGGGCAGAGCGGACGGGGTTGTGGCACTGTGCTGCCTCCGACTCAAGCTTTGCAAGCTGTGATTGACCGTCACGTTCCTGGACCAGGTGCGGCCTTTTTTTTTGTGTTTCCGACGATCCCGAATGGACGTACAGATCGGTGTCTTTCGACCTTTTGTATGCTTGTGGAGTTCAGCTTAGTACGTTTTTTCTCTTTCTTCTTTCTTCTTCTCTTCAGGGGTTTTGAGTCTAAATCCTGGTCATGTCATGGTCGACTCCTCGAGGGGAGAGTCGTCGTATCGGACTATCCTGTCGACCCCGGCAAGCTCCGTGATGGCAAAATCAGAGTCCTGCGCAATCATGGAAAACGACCTGCCCAGGCGCCAGTAGTCTGTCCTCGAGCAAGGACGAGAAGGCTGTCCTCGAGCCCAGCTCGACGCCAGTTGTCCCGGGAGTCGAGTATGACTTCGCGGCGAAGAGGTACCGGCTGAGCGGGATTTCCGAGGTTCAAGGACGGGAATAAAGAGATACGCCGCCAACCTTTCCGTTCCCGCCCTTGAAAGCTGTTTTCGACACACCTATCCCAACTTTCCGGCATATCTAAGAAATGGGCTATTTAACGACCCCTGTGGAGGTCGCTGGTCGGTAAGGGGTTAAAGGAGTTGCTTCCCGGCAATGCTGTGACATTTCACGGCTTGTTCTCTTCTCGTCTTTCAATCTGCTTTGAACAAAAAGACTGCTGCGGCCTGCCTTCTCCCTCGGCTTCGTGTCTCCTGTTTTCTGAATAAGTAGCTTTTTTCGGTTGCGTGAATGAAGCAGAAACATAACCAAAAGTCGCTTTCTTATCAGATCAGACAGAACCTTACAGGATGGAGTTGCTTGGAATATAATAAGAAAAAAAAACAGAAAGGTCTCTTGCGGGCGAGCCGACGCCTTCATGCATCTTTTTTTCCATTTCGTTTATGATTTGATAATATTTCCCGTGTGACCACCTGGGAGAACGACGGCAACTGCTGGCGGCCCCCATTTGATCGCCCTTCGGGTTCAACTTTTTTTTTGTGTTACCGTCGGTCCCGGGCCAAAACACTCGTCTAGAGTGAAATTTCGCTTGAAACTCCGAGGTTTTGAAGTCTCCGGGTGACCTTCGTCGAAGATATCCTTTGCGCTCTGAGTGTTCGAGCCTTCCAGGACACGGCGGTTTCACGGTTGCGGGTATCTGCTGCCGGACCAGCCCGGTTCTGACTGTGACTGCAGGAGGGTTTCGCTATACTTGTTCGCAGGGGTAGAGCGTCGGCTATGTGTTTTACTGACAGTGGGGGGGGGCGGCGCAAGAGCGTTTTGCGTGAGGTTCCACCATCATCAGCGCGAAACCTGCGAGTCCGCAGACAAGACAGCGATGCTAGTCTGGTGTATCAAGCGGCTATTCGCAGCTCGTCACAGCCAGGACCACCGGCGGAAGAGGAAAGCCTCCGCGGTGGCGATCTGCTGAGTAAACTCCGCAGGGCACAGTGGATGCGGGGTTGCTGAGTGTGCAGTGCCAATAGTTGAAATATCAAAGGGAACAGAGTACGAGGAATCCTGCGAGGTGAGGATAGGCAGGTGTCGCATACGCGTAGTACCCT
This sequence comes from Diplonema papillatum, assembly GCA_030068145.1. Taxonomy (NCBI): domain Eukaryota; phylum Euglenozoa; class Diplonemea; order Diplonemida; family Diplonemidae; genus Diplonema; species Diplonema papillatum. The sequence continues at coordinate 36,250 of JAPJBO010000046.1, forward strand.
GCTGGAATGGGGGAAATCCGAGAACACGTAGGGGGCTTCTGACCGACTACGCCACGAGCTCCTATGGGCTCCTTAAAGGAAAGGCCTCTATTTTCGAGTGAAGGGAGCCTGAGAAACGGCTACTACATCTAAAGATGGCAGCAGGTACGCAAATTGCCCAATAGCAACGAAGCGAAGAGAAATAGCCTCGACACGTACTTAGTACGTTAGAAGCAACGGATGATATCTAAACCTGTCAATGAACACAATTGGTGGACAAGTCTGGTGCCAGCGCCCGCGGTAATTCCAGCACCAATAGTGTATATTAATGCTGCTGCTGTTAAAAAGCTCGTAGTCGGATCCAGAGCTCAAATTGCAAGGTGGCCCAGTTTGCTGGGCAGCGTACTGCTGGTATTCAGAAGGCTGGGATCACTTTCCTCGAGTATCCGGGTGCTCGGAGTTTCGCGTGTCTTCCGCCAGAGCTCAGTCCGCCCAGCGTGCTTCGTCGCTTGCTTGCCAGTCTTCGGCTCGCTTTCTCTTCTTCTTTCGACAGCAAGTTTCCCTTTTCCTTTTCGCGTGCAAGACGGCCGTCTTTGACGCAACAACAGGAGGGATGCTTCATTGGCTGCAATGGCGTGTGTGAAGTGTGTCTGTGCTGCCGTCGGTCTGTTGCAGTCCAGGACACGGGTCAAAAAGTACAAGTCTGACCCTCAGAAGTGTCTGCTGACGCAACAGAGCGCCCAACAAAATTGTGACTGGTTCTAACAGAAGCACAAACGAGATACAAGGCCAGGCGGCCAAAGAAGAAGATGGATGCGACCCAGAAGCCCGCGCTGAAAGTCTGAGATAGTGGGACAGGTCTTTCTGCCAGTAGAAAAGCCCAAAGACACCTGTCCCTGATTCTAGACTGTTTCGAGTTTTAAGAATCCGCGTTTTGTGTCGACGGGACATTCTATGAGCTCGGTTGGACAGATCTGTCGAAGTGACACGTTGCATTGGCAAATCCCGCGGTGGTGGCAACGTAACAGACGACGCGCGGCCGGCGGTGGGTGCGAAAGAAGGAGGTGGTTGGTTTTTTTTTTTTTTTTTTTTGGGAGGGGGAAAATGTTTCTTGGGTTGGGGGGGCGGGGTGCTGTGTACTTTTTTTGGTACCGGTATTGTTTCGAGTTTTAAAAGAAATTGCTGCTACAAAATTTTCTCACTCTCCGCGAGTACGGAGTCGCCCGTTGCCTTGTGGTCAAATTCACACGAAACTGGAAGAGAATGGGACGAAGAAAGGGCTGAGCCAATTCACCCGCTGCCCGATCGAATGTTGTCGAGCCTTGTAGTTTGGATTTGAATGCAAAGAATCTATGGCGATAATCTGCATTATTTTTTTGTACAAGGGGACTGCCAGTCGCGATAGAGCTAAGGAGGTAAATGTGCTGTAGCCCACACGAAACACAGGTGAATCTGGGTTTAGTGGCGGGTGTAAGCGTTCAACAGAAAAGACCCACTTTGGAGTTGTATTGTTTTCTCCCCCTCCAGCCTCCTTCGAAATGAGCACAAGGCAGTCCCTCGAGTATTTCGTACGGAATCGAGTGTAATCGCCGCACACAATCGCCGCGGAATCGAGCTCGGGTCGCTTTCAGGGGAGGGGGTAGGTGAATTGGCACCAGAGCGCGGGGATAGAAGGGCAACCAAAAAAAGATGGAGAGGGCGAAGGGGGGGGGGGTCGTTGTATAATGGTTAGCTTGGGCGAAGGAGGGGGAATGTTTCTTGGGTGGGGGGGTGAAATCGTAGTGCGTGGCTCCACAAAAGAGGAGTTGGGTCCTTGCAGCTCCGCCACAGGGTTAGTTCTGCCCAAGGGCGCCAAAAGCTGCACGCTCATCAGTCCGCTGTTGTTAATCCTTCGCTCTTCAAGCGTACACAAATCAAATAATATTCTTCTCCTTGTGTGCGCTGCGATTAGCTCCAGTCTCAGTGTCGCTGCGTAAAAAGGGTAAGTAGAAAACGAACCAACGTGTGTTTGCCACATTTCCATCAAGCAAGAGCGTGAGCGGTTGTGTGAGGGAGCCCCCCGTTTCACAGTATGTCATTAGTCGGTTAATATTAATCTTCTACGACTGCGTCTTTTACGACAAAAAAATACTCGACGTAGCTGCTTCGACTCCGAATGGAAGGGAGATAGAGGTAAGGGGCAAATACAATACAAACACAATCTGTTTTGTTCTGCGCTTACACCAACACGTGGTTTGGTAGTTACAGCACTTGGGATCCCTTCTGTTCTTTGTCGGGCAGCATCGTCGAGCATTTCCTTTCAAGCTGGTGCTTATGTAAAAAAAAAAAAAAAAAAAAAACGGATCTGGCAATTCCTTTGTTTTTGCGCACTCCCTTCAAACCTGCTTTGCTCATCTAACGGGAGTGAGGATAGTACGCTGCCATCGATCGGTTTTGGATCTCGACAAATTGTAAGCCACAAAAAAAGTGTGAGACTTAGTCAGGTGCAGAGCTTCTCCAGCAAACTCTTTTTCACAAAAAGAAAGGGGGGGGGATGGGGGGCGGGGAATGCCAATCAGGAAGGTAAGGACGGAAGAGTGGGGCGGAGGAAACAAGCACAGCCACAACACGGTACACAAACGAAGAAGTGAGTGTGTGTGTGGTGTATGTGTGTGCGAGAAAGAAAGCGGTTTTGAAAATCGATGCTTCCATCTGGTGCCTCTCCTCCGGGCTTGATCCGAAGGAACATTCCAGATGCGTAAACTTCAAGACGGGGATTTCGAAGAATAAAAAAGATCTTCTTCCGAGAGGTGCATGACCTTAGAAGTGGAACCCCATTGCCTTCCCTTCCGCGAATCCACACCCCGGGAGCTCGAACCCGTCTGCCAAAAGGTATTTGAGAAACACGACCTGATCACGCCTGCACCAGCGGTCGGTCTCGCGTCTGGCCCAGGACGTGCACGGTTGCTCCCTCGAGTCGAACTATCGCCAAAGAGGGTACACGAACCGTTGAATCGTCTTTTGTTCTTCGCTTACACCACCGTGTGTTGTTATCTCACTCAGGACTTTTGACCTGTTGTGTTTGTGTGATTTGTCGTGTTGGGGTAGCCCCCGCATGACCACACGTCCGTTCAACACGTGGTTCGGTAGTTACAGCACTTGGGATCCCTTCGGTTCTTGTCGTGTTGGGGTAGCCCCCGCATGACCACACGTCCGTTCAACACGTGGTTCGGTAGTTACAGCACTTGGGATCCCTTCGGTTCTTGTCGTGTTGGGGTAGCCCCCGCATGACCACACGTCCGTTCAACACGTGGTTCGGTAGTTACAGCACTTGGGATCCCTTCGGTTCTTTGTCTGGCAGCTCTTGTCGAGCATTTCCTCCAAGCTGGCGCTTATGTAAAATTGCAAGCTCCCGTTTTAACCACAGCCCAAATGCTGTACACCTCAAGACATGAAACATGAGATGAGACACTCCTATGTCAGAGAGCTGTTCAGTGCGTATGTATGCACGTATGTGTGTGATGTGTTTGTGGGTATGTGGGGTTATGTGTATCTGTGTGTATATATGTGTGTGTGGGTATGTGGTTTCCTTTATTCAGACTTAGATCAGAACCATTTAGTGTTAACTTTTCCCCTTCGTTGAAAAGGTTCTTTTTTTTTTTTTTGGACGGTTCCCTTTGCTTTCATTGTCTCCGTGTGCAGAGGTCAGCGAAGTACATGCATTTTTTAAAGCAGACAGCCCAGAAAGGAAATCTGGCTTGCATGGGTTTCATTAGCATCCGCACTCACAAAAACTCACGAGGTGGAGGTGTTCGCAAAGCAAGCTGGAAGGAAGGTGCACGGGTTCCAGGTGCAGCGACTTCCATCAGCTTACCGAAAACTGAGAGAAAGAGGGAGCTGAACGCCATACAGACAGAGGGGAGGAGGGTTTGGTTTGCAAGAACGCTGAAATAAAATGGTGTCACCTGAGGGGGTAATCTCAGGGCCGCCCCACGTGATAAAGCCGTTAAGCACTGGGAACTTTTAAGTCCACGGACCACACGGACTAAGCACTGCCGTTGAGCAGCGGCTGCCGGCTTATCCCGTGACACCTGTTATATGTAGTTGGCTATCATGAAGAGACTACATTGTACAAAGAGTAGCGTTGGCACTCTTACGGGTTCGTTGCCTTGAATGGACCGTGAGCACATAACTACCTGATCGTGTTTCGGTCCCTTATCCGGAGCCACACACAGTAGGCAGGTCATCATCCGCGCGGAGCGATGCGAACCTGGCTCGTCCGGCGGCCGTTCAAACTCGGCACAGCCACCCATGCTACGCGTCTCGGAGAAACGGCCACACAAACCGCGCAGAAATAACAGAGAGAGAGAGAGACGAGTTTGAGTGCAGGGACCATCTCTCCGGGGAGTTTCCGGTCTCCTCACTTCTCTTCGCACTGCTACGGCGGCTCCTGAGGCGCGCTGCAGGTTGCGGCTCTGCTACAGTGAGTGGCAGCTTAACATTTCCTTCCAAGCGGGCGCTTTTTGCAAAAACGCTATGCGTTAAAACGGGCTTTTGCCAAGAGGCCTTTCGTGTTTTTCTGCAGATGCTTTGTCGTCTTTTTAATGGTTAAGTAAGAGAGGACCAGTTTTGTCACGATCTTACGAGCCACGCCCTCCGCGCCCCCCGTCTGCAAAGGGGTTCCTAATCTTAGGATTATGTTTTTTTCCTGTTGTTTCTTTTTCGGAGGGCAAGTCTTCGGGAGGGGTGGGAAAAGATAAACAGCAGGCATTTTTTCCTGACTATCGTTTTTTTACTCTCTTTAATTCTTCAGAAAGAAAAAAAAATGTGGTATGAGAATTGCAAAGGCGTTTGTCGGTTTCCGTGCGCCAGCGGCAGCTCGGGCAAAACGAGAACGAATTGAAGGAGCCCAGGCTGTGGGGGGGCTGGCTCAAACTTCAACACGAGGATAGACACATCTCCAGGGGTCCAGGGCCCCCCTTTCTTTTCTTTACACACACTCTCCCCCTCCTATCCCTACACGGTGGCCAGTCTATCAAGAGGGGATGGACCGGCTCAGTAAGTGCATTGATAGGATCTGCCATTGAACGCGCTGCTTCCTTTTCTGGGTCCACGAAACAGAGCGCGCGGAAAGACACTTGAAAAACGACGGGTGTGACACCTCGGTTTTCGGGTGTGGATTCGCTACGTATTCCTCCCCTTGTCCGAAAAAGCAGAAGATGTACGTTGCGCTCTTCTTTAGAAGGGAAAGTTCGCTTGACTTCACCGTGTAGGGGACAGGTGGCTTTCCCGTCGGAGGTCCAGTAGATCCCTAAAATGCTCAGAACAGGGCTTTTTTCGGACGCTTGTTTTGTACAAGGGGATCCCCTTCATTGCAGTAACGCAAAAAGCACTGCGTGCCACCATTGCGGCGTGTTTTTTTCGCCTGGGCAGATGACTGCACGGTGTTTCTTATGAAAGACGGCACGTCCCGTACCTGGCGGCAACTCACTACCGCAGGCTTTTCTTATGAAAGGTTTGCTGTCGTGTTCCGAGGCCTTCTGCAAGGCCTCCCTTTGAACCAGGTTGCTGGCCAGGAACCATACACCCCCAGCCCAGCTTAGATGCAGTGTGTTTTTTCGAACGGCGGTTTTTGACGTTGCCTTTCGCCGAAGCTAGTCGTGGCCCGACAAATCTGACGTGCCCTGAGTAACTCAGGCATTGCTATAGACTGGGTTCTGGCTTGGAGGCGTTCAGCCGTCCATCCAGTGGGTGGTAGCATCACGGCACTGTCCGATGGAAAAACCGCAGATACCACGACTAGAAACGGGTCAGTACTCTCGTTCCATCGGCCAAACGGCAAACCAGCTTTTCAATAGGAAACGCATAACTCCGGTCCGCCTCAGGCACGGTAACAACGCAACAACAAGTCCGCAAAGCGGAAGAACGGGGGGATGTGCAGGTGGCGAAAGAAGCCGGTGTGCGTGCGTGTAAGGAGGGATGTATGGGGGGTGTGGGACTTGTTTCCCGCGCGTGTGAACCAAGGATTAGAGAGAGAGAAAGAGAGAGAGAGACGAGCTAGAGTGCAGGGACCATCTCTCCGAGGAGTATCCGGTCGCCCCACTACCTAGGATTATGTTAGGACCACTTCTATCTGCTTCCATACCCGGCCGAAAGCCTCCGGCTTCACAGGATGCTCATTCTGCAGGATTCGCAATGCTTTGATAGGCAACCAACAAGTTGAATTATCTTTGAGAGGCTGCCAATTTAGCCTTCGTTTTATGAGACCTTTCTTCCAAACAGGGGTTCCTGCCAACAGGTTCGCCTCCATTAACAAGAATTACCCCTGTTTGTGTTGAATTGCGAAGCCCACGAAGACTTAATTGAGCTGGCATAAAACACCAGAGTACTGTTACACTACTCTGCACGACGATGCCGCCTTAAAGGCCTGATAAAAGCCGTCAGCCATCTGTCATGTGTGAAAACACAGCCGAGCCACCAACACGGGAAAAGGGCTAAGAAAAGAATCCTAACGAAACCACCCTGGTGACGAGGGGGCGTTTTTTTCCTTCTCTCTTTTTCTGTAGAGTGAAAACTGTTAGTCCTTTTCAAGAGGATCGCTTTTTTCTCTTTTGCCCAAGGCGGAAATTTACGTACTTGACTCGCCGAGGGGGGGCGCTCTAAGCAAGCCAGGTCCCCCTTCCCCTTTCAGTCCTCACTAGCTTCGTCTTCTGATCCTTATGTCGATCCTGTGCACTGTGCTCACTTCCAAAAAAAGACAACTTTTTAGAGTTAAAGTTCGCTTGAAATACCGGGGTTTTAGGGTCTCCGTGTGACCGTTCATGAATGGGTTCTCTTAGAGCAAGAAAGGGCTTTATGGTTACGGATTGTATATTTAGTGCATGCTTTCGTTATGGGTTATGGCTAGCCATATCCGGGACTGTTTGTGACCGACACCAAGTACATTCCTTCGTGGAGTGTAATCTTGGGCCCCCCACGTTCTACAAGTTGAGCAGGGGTTGCCTTGTAGCCCGTACCGGTCTGTTGTCCGCGTTTTAATGTATTTTCTCGTAGAGTAGTGCTTGGGTTTCGCGACACTTGCGGTGCTTCACGTGGTGCGGGTTTTTACTCAGAGGCGCCGCCCGGTGCTGTTATCGACGGAGGCGGACACAATGCAGAACCGCGCCAGGGTCCTTCTGGGGTCCTGGCTTCTTGATGGGACGTTTTCCGGCCGTGGGTTTCGATCTGCACCGTTCTTGAGCAAGGTTTTGTGTTAACAATGCATTGTTTGGCACTAAGAATTAGTAGTTGGCAGCGTGCTACATGAAACTTACCAAAGCAGGTGAGTTTCGCTAGTGCGCACAAACAAAATTTCGGTATGCTTTTAGCTTTTAGGGCAACACTGTGGGATTCGGTTCCCGAACTTTGCGTACGGCGTACGTGAGTACAAGTCTTCTTTCCGAAGGTGATCCTGGGCGGTCGTTGAGGTTGACTCATCAAGAATCTTCATATGCTTTCACTTGCTGTAACAGTTAGTGGGGGAATGAAGGCCTCCTTTCTTTTGTTCCTCTAGGATTCCTGTAGGACAACGTCGGTTTGCAGCACATCTTCCTCCTTCAGTAATTCGCAACTGACGGCCACCTCGAGTATTTCCTGCGAAAAAGCAGGGGCATGTTTCAAAACAAAAGGAATGTGAAAACGGGTTTTTGCCAAGAGGCTTTTCGTGTTATTCTGCAGATGCTTTGAGCTATCTTTGTGTCTATGCTTTCTGTCGTCTTCTTGACCGGGTTAAGTGCGCAACTTGTGTCAGCCGAAGCTGCTAAAGCTTCGGCGCCGCCCACGTTATGTTTGTTTAGCATTGAGTTCTTTTAAGTACATGAACCACATGGATTAGCATGCACTGCCTTGAAAGTCAGGTTATCGGATGACGTCGTCACCTGCCATTGCGTCGTCAAGGTCGAGCATTTGTGGAGCTAGCGGGGTTTGGCTTTCTTGCGATTCCAGAGACTGAGTCGGCGAGTACGAGGGCGGGCACGTCTGCCCGTTTTTCACTTCACGCTGTTTAGCATTGAGTTCTTTTAATTACATGAACCACACGGATTAACATGCACTGTTTAGCAGCGGCTGCCAAATGCCAAACATCCCGTGACACCGCGCAAGGTGGTAAAACGCTCTTTTGTTTTCTAGCGATATTTGTGGATTAGTTTTTCTTTTCGATTGCTTTCGATGGGCCATGCAGGCCTGATAGTTGACGACGGGGGTTCCCGCTCGCAGCGCCGGGTGTTGCTGTTGCTTTTGCCTTGTGAACACTGGAGGGAGTGGAGGTCACCACCGTGTGCAGCACGAGGGGGCATGAGAAAGGTGCATCTGTGACTTGTTCCAGAGAGATTTTTTTCTTTTCGACTTGTGTTTTGCCGACAACGCTTTTTTTTTTTTTTTTTCTTCTTTTCTTGCTTTGGGAGTATGGCTGGCTTTTGATAAAATTAAGTTTTTTTTTTAGAGTTTTTTTGTGTGCCGAGCGGAATCGAACGAACAATCGTTGGTCCGCTGCGGCACCGACAAGCCCGAACATAGAGCCGTGCAGTGAGCTCGGCTCCTTCCCTTCCAGGTTGAATGTTCGCTTGAGGACTCCGGGACGCTAAAAAGCCTGCGGGCGGCCTTCGGCGACTGGGTTTATTCTCGCAACACCTGCTTGATTATTTTTTCCTTGCGTGATCCTTTTCGTTGTTCCTTTTTTTTTTTTTTTTTTTGGGTTGTTGCGTACGCTCAAGGAGAGACAGAGCTGTCCACACAGGAAACCCTGCGTAGGGGCGCCAAACTGCGAAATTGCAGGAATGGATAGAGCGTGGAACAGCTCCTTCTGCCCATCTTGGTGACTGCTGATGATGGACCACAGTAAATGGGCCACGATTGCCTGCTCGTGTTGACCACGGTAGACTTGTCGACAGCCCGTTGCGCACAGGGTAGCCTCACTTGCAGTTTGCGATGGAGCCATCAGCCCGGTACTTGATAGACTGTTTGTGTTTTCTTCGCTCAGTCAGTCTGACTTATTTTTTGTTGTTTTTTTTTTCAGTGTGACTGTCCAGAGCGCGACTGTTAAAAGCCACGGTCTCAACCAACAATGGCGTGCGTGAAGTCGTTGGTAGTTTCTTTCTCCCTCGGGACAACAGAGGAGCGTTGCTTCCCACGCCACGTGTAACAGCTGCATGCGACCCAGAAACGAAGACGTCGTCGTGGCCCGAATATAAAAGTTTCTTGCGGTTTCTTTTTTAGAGTTAAAGTTCGCTTGATATTCCGGGGTTTGGGGGTCTCCGTGTGACCGTTGGTACATGGGTTCTCTTTGAGCAAGAAAGCTTTTTTCTTCTGTTTTGCCTTCCCCATTCTTCTTTTTTATTTGTGTGCTGGCCAGATCCCATACTTCTTGATTAACCAGATTTCGTTGTCTCTCGTACCTGTGTTTACTGTGTAGCCGGTATGCGCAGGTCACGTGGCGGCTGCAGAACTGACAGAAACGACACACTCAGTTGCTGCGTGAGCGATCGAGATCGTAGTTTTGCAGTCGGTAACAAAAGACTGCCTCTGCTCGTGAGCACGGAGATGACAGGAGGAGGGCGGAAGGTGTGGTTCGTTGAAGAAAAAGACGATCGGCAGGTTGGTAGTCGTAGTAGTAGTAGTTCGAACTTGGTATGCAGCTCGAGGAGCAAGTCTGGAAGAAGAACAGAGCAAACTTGACAAACAAACGAGTGACAGCCGCCTTGGGCGGCGCCGATCTGAGCGCCAATATCGGCAGGCTGGCGCGTCAGCAGTGTAAGGAGGATCGTGGTCTTTCGAGTGCAAGAAGAAAGAAAACTTAAGAACCGTTTGCGCCTTTTTTTTTCTTCTCTGATCGTGTTTGTTGTTGTCGTTGTTATGGGTTGATCCAATAAAAATTCTAATGAGTCCTGCAGGGGGGGGTGGGCAAAGTTGTGCGGGGGCGCGAGATACCATTTTCTCTCTCGATTTCCATGGTCTCCAACATGACAAATGTTGCGCTTCTTTTTTCTTTTAAATTTGAAGGTGCGTACACAGAGGGAGGAAAACGCAAGTACACCCGGCGGACTAGAGGTGGAAGGGAGGGGGATGTGGAAAAGCGCGGAGTGATGGAACCTAAGGATGCCCCACTTGTTCCTGTCGAGACTTCGAAAAGACACGACACTGTTCAGACGTCATTTTCAAGCAAGAAACGTGGACGGTTGCACGATAGAGCGAAAATGCCCTGTACCGCAGCACACTACCCTTAGTCGTAAATATTCATCTTGGAAATACTCGACGTAGCTGCTTCGACTCCGAATGGAAGGATATAGAGGTAAGTGGCAAATACAATACAAACACAATCTGAAAGTTCTTTGCTTACACCACCGTTTGTTGTTTTCTCACTCAGGACTTTGACCTGTTGTGTTTGCGTGATTTGTCGTGTAGGGGTAGACCAACACGTGGTTCGGCAGGTACAGCACTTGGGAACCCTCTTGTTCTTTGTCGGGCAGCATCGTCGAGCATTTCCTTTCAAGGTGGCGCTCATGTAAAAAATATAACGGCTGGGGGCGCAACCAAACGGACACCGGGAGACACACTACCAGATCGGTGGCTGTGTCTTTCGAAAAGAGTTGCCGAATTCTGAGGTGAAAAACGTGCCGGGCTTGAAAGACGTCTGCTGAAGAACAATGGGTATCCTTAGGGGAGAGGATGGTTGCGGTGAGAGCCGGGCCGCTGGCAGGATGCGTTTCCCAAACAGGCGGCGGCGCTGTGATGTAGGTGCAATGGATCACAAGTACATCAAAGAGAACATTCGCGCAACAGGTCCCAGCGTTTTGCGCAGGCAACCTTTGCATGCTGCGGTTGACCGTTGCGCCAGTGTCCCGGAGCGAGCAAGCTCTCTTCTGGAGGGTTCATTTCGGAGTTTTCAGGAGCCCGATTTTGAATTGACTTGGTCACTATGACCGGTGAACAGGTTCTGCCTGGAGGTGTGTGTTGTGTGGGTATGGGGGATTTTTAGTTCAATGGGTAGCGTACGCTTCAGCAGGATTTTGCCTCTCGTGCATGTTGCAAGCGTCAGGTCTTTTTTTCGAAGGGGAGACGGGAGGATCTAGGGTCTGCATGAGGATCTAGAATGATGCTTTGTCTGCGCACCGCAGGCGACGAGCTCGTCCACGTGTGCACATTTTTTTTATTTTTTGGGGGCGGTGGGGGGGGCAGGGTACTATAGCTCGGCGTCGACCTTTTGGACCGGAAAAACTGTCAGTCTCGTTGGTGTTCCCTGGTACGGTGAGCCACTACTACCTTCAGTAGAACCGCCTGCAATACCACTGCACCGAATGTTACCACCGCTTTCGTTTACCATCGCTTTCGTGCTCGCAATGCGTATCGCATGGGTTGGTACTGAATAGTAGTTGGCTGCGCTCTGGAAACAAAACAAAGCAGTCCGCCAGTTTTCTGCAAGAACCCTGATTTTTTCGATCCAGAAAACACCCCCGACTACACAGTGGAGTCCAGCCGGAAGCTGGAGGTAAAAATGGTGTGTTCGAGTCGCACCCGAAAAGCGGGTGTGCTACAACCAAAAAGCGGTGTTATGTACCCCCGCTTTTTGACGCCAGCTTTAGCTCCCAGCTTCTAGACTGGGCTCCACAGACCCTAGGGAGGGGAAGGAGCTGATTTTTTTTGTTCTGCAATTTCTGTTTGGCTGGGTCTCGCGGCTGTGAGGGTGATTCAGTGAGAGCCGTAGACACTATCTAGAGTAGAGGGAAAAAAGGTGGAGGGGGGCTGGATCTTAGTTTCAAGGTTTTAGGCGGGAGGGGGGGGGGGGGGGGAGATTCTGGAAGGGTGGGGGCGGAAAACAACGAAGTAAGAGAGGTAAAAAGTTATGAAGTCACCCACTCACTTTGGCTGTGTCGCTCTCCAAGAAAAAAAGGGGGTGCGGGCGAATTTAAAAAGAAATGGAAAATAAAACGAAGAACAACCGGGACTGAAAAGGAGGGGAATAGAGGAGCCAGACAACTACGGGGGGACAAGGGAAACATCGCCATCAAAAGAATATACCCTTCCCCCCCCCACCCTTCTTGACAATACTCGAAGCTCCGCGTGTGGCTAAAAAAGATATTGCAGACCGTGTCTTTTCATGCACCGTGCACGCGTTCTAAGAGGGTTCTCCGTCTTTAAGACGGTCCGTGGTACCTCCACCTTCCGGGGAAATCTCACGCATCTTCTTCAATGTTCAACTCCTTTTGGGGTCAAAGGGCCGGTCTTTTTAGAGTGCAAGTTTTTAGCGGTATTTGTGGTTTAGAAGTCGGTGTTTTAAAGTCTCCGGTTGACCGTTTGAGGAATAGGGTGATGGAGGGAAATCAGGGGGGTGGTGCTTCCTTTTTTGTGAATGCCAACGTTTTTTTTTTTTTTTTTTTTACCGAACGTACTTATTTATTCCTGTACCATACATTGCATTCCGACGGATTCCGTCGGTGTACACGGAATGGAAACACTTCTCAAATGCTCATGATCAGAACGTGCACTCGGGCAGTCCGAGTTTTTTCGCACATGGCATGACATGAGGCTAAAAAACTCGAGTGGCTGCCTTGTGCTTACTTCAAAGGAGGCTTGGGGGAGAAACAATACAACGACAAAAATGGGTCTTTTTTGTTGAACGCTTCCGCCCGCCACTGAACCCAGATTCACCTGTGTTTCGTGTGGGCTACAGCACATTTACCACCTGTGATCTTTTGCAGCTGGCAGCCTCCTCAAGTATATCCTACAAAACAGGTGCTTATACAAAACAAAATATCTGCGTCGTTATGCATTGTATGCCGTACTTTTCCATATTTACTTTTTTTACTTTTTGAGAGTTTTCCTCTCCCCCACCTCTCGTAGCTTTTGCTGAGCGCTTCAGGTCACGAGCTCTGGTGCTAGGCCAGGCTCTGGGTGGTCCGCGTGGTGAAGTTTCCGACTCTCTTACGGTAGAGTCCAGCCTCAGAAGCTGGAGTTTAAAAAAAAAGCTTCAAAAGCGGGTGCCCCTCTTTTTCGGGTGTACAAATACACGCGTTTTTTGGGTGCAACACATCTGCTTCTTGGATGAGATGCGGGCGCACCCTCAGAGCAATTCTTGGGGTTTAAAGGGTCCGGTGTTTTAGAGTCTCCTGGTTGACCAGAAAGTCGGTGGTGAAGGGAGCTGTAGACATATTGTGCGAACCTTGTCAGCCAAAGCTGTGAAACTGCTTCTTCAACACCAGCCTTCGGAGGGCGGACTCCATGACCAGGGAAGACTCTGCCGTCAACTATTTTTTTTTTTTTTCGTTTTTGTGTTTCCTTTTTCCATTTGCGGGTAGAAACAGTGCTCGCGTTCGGGAAGATACTTGCACATCCTTGCCAACCGTTCACTCTTTTCCTTTTGTTGAGACAGCTTCTTCTTGTGCTACGGGGGTTTTCTGAGTCGTGTGTGAGGGCCAGTATTTTCCATAGCGCGAGCACTGGGTAGAGATGAATCTGATGGCCTTCCGTCGAGCTGCACGTGAACGAAGAATGCGGGGCGAGGGGGTTAGCTGTGCGTCGGTGTAGATTTCCTGGCGTGAGTGGTAACAAAAACGCGTTTTTTTTTTTGTCACTCCAAGTGTAAGAGTCGGTCGCAGCATATCGCGTTGCAACACTAACTTCGAACAGGAACCACATGCGTAAGCCGGACCTCCCTAACGCGTTTTGGCGCCAATTCCTTTTTTTTCAGGCCCCCTAGCTTGACACACTGCCTCTCCAAAGGAGGCGCACAGCCCAGTAAAACACACGTTTCTTCCCCCTCGTCCAAGCAGAGCGCCGCACCACCAGGTCGGCCCACCTGAATGTTCGCTTCTTGTGTTTTTTTTTTTTTTTTTTTTTTTTGCCGGGTTTCTTTAAAACTCAGTTCTTTTAAAACTTGTGGGCGGGGAGTTTTGGCAGGTATTTTTTCCCAGGGCTTACGCTCCACGTGTGGAACGTGTGGATTTCCACACGTTAATTCTTTTTGGATTTTGTTCCCCCACATGTGGATCCACAGGTACCACATGTGGATTTTGATTTATTGGTCCACATGCCGGCCCACTAGTGGTCAAGGCCGCACAGCCAGGTGTCGGCAAGTCCAGTAGCGACGCTATTTTTTTTTTGCCGTCGCACATAAGGGGACAGGTTTTTTTCCCCCTCGAACCTTAAGCGCCCACACGTGGACCACACGTATTTTCTCTGAGACCAAAAAACGGAGCGTAAGCCCTGTTTTTTCCTCGGACATTCGTTTTATGCACGAGCTTTCCGGTGGAACATTTCCGGAGTTGGGGCTTGCACTGATGCCGTTGTTCTTCGCGTGTACAGGGTATCATTCTCCGTAGGGGGGAAAATCTTAGTTTCGTGTCTTTAGACGGGGGGGGGGGGGGGGGGGTCAGCGCTCTTGTTAAGGATCAGCCACTTTGGCCGGATGGCCGGATAAACCAGACCCCCCCTCCCCCCGTACAGTGCAGTTGCCTTGGAGGCTGGGTGGTCAAATTCTCTAAGGTGAAATGGTCAAAATTCCCTGCCAAAAGTGGGCCCACAAAAATTTTCCAAAGTGTGGTATTTGGGGTATTTGGGGCAAAAAAAAATTTTTTTTTTCTGACCGCCCACCGTGGTGACCACCTTAGAGTGTGACAGGTAGCGTCTCCCCCCTCCACAGTGAAAATAGCCTGAGGGGGGGGGGGTCAGCCGGCTGATGGATGGATGGATGGTTCTTAACAAGATGCCTGGGGGGGTTTCATGTACTAGCACGTTTTCGTTGGCTTCGTTTTCTCTTTCATGTGCAACCGTTGTTCCGGAAATGGTCCCGTCAATACAAATGTACTATTGCAAAAAGAAAATGTACCCTCGCTCAGTCGGTTGCCTGAGCCGGCATTCTTTTGATTGGTGCTTTCGGCGCGGTGGGTTGCTTTCGATGGTCGTTTCCTTCTTCTGTTCCGGGAAGACGGAGCTTCGGGATCTCTGCTGATGAAGGGAGCCGGGGTGTGTAGCGATGGCTCATCTTGCGCCTTTTTTTTTTTTTTTTTTTTTTTTTTAGAGTGAAAGCTCGTTTGAAACTCCGGGGATTTTTTGGTGCCTGTCCGGGGGTGCCCTTCGGCAATCGAAACAAACCTTTTTCGTGGCCGTCACACGAGGAAATACTCGACGTAGCTGCTTCGACTCCGAATGGAAGGGGGGAAATATAGAGGTAAGGGGCAAATACAATAAAAACACAATCTGATTTGTTCTTCGCTTACACCACTTTCTCACTCAGGACTTTTGACCTGTTGTGTTTGTGTGATTTGTCGTGTAGGGGTAGACCCGCATGACCTCACGTCCGTTCAACACGTGGTTCGGTAGTTAGAGCACTTGGGATCCCTTCTGTTCTTTGTCGGGCAGCATCGTCGAGCATTTCTTTCCAAGCTGGCGCTTATGTAAAAAAAGAGCGTCGGTGTGCACGGCTTGCAGAGATACGCGAGCGGAGAGTGTTCTACGAGTACCCGTTCGTTTTCGCGGTTTCGGCCGTCGCGTCCGCGTGTCGGTGGCTTCTCGGTATCGTACTCGACCGACACTTTCTCTCGGCTCTGAGTCTCTTTGCGTTTTTTTAGAGGGAAAAACTTAGTGGGGGGGGGACACGTGTTGATTACCCGCGGGTTCTTTGTAGTTTGCGCAGGAAGAATATTTTTTGTGTGTGCGTGTGTGTGAGAGTGTGGTTTTTTTTTTTTTTTTTTTTTGCCCGCTGACGCCGTCCTGGACGCCACACCCCGTTGAAGCTTTTGGGGGCGAAGGATGCCCCGCAGAAAGCTCAACTCGCCTCTCACAGTGAGCCAGTCCACCCCAAGTACCCAGACTGTGTCTGTCGCGTCTCAGTTTGCTGCCGGGGATAATAACATATAAGTCGAACTTTGAGTGCGTAGGTCCCCTCGAAGAAACCACACTTGCAGGGATACTGGAGTACAGTCCCCAACCACCCGCGTACGGGTGGTTGGGAAGGGGGGATGTTTTCGGACTGTACGCGCGCATTGCCGTTTCTACGCATGATTACGAGTTCAGTTTTCTCCCTACATTCAACACACGAGTGGTACGCAGTATGCCAGCAAGCAGAGTTCCCAGGGTACCAAGCGATCGGGTTCGCAAAGAAGCGCGTGGTTTTGGTTGGTTCGTTACCGACAACTTATATTTTGATGAGGTGTCATCCAGATGCAAACCTGAAGCCGCCCACACGAGTGAAAGGTGCTTTGGAACACCTTGGAGGTTCGAAGTGAGCGTTGCTTGGAACTCTAGGTCGAATTCACGCGCATCAGGCGCTTGCCTACCTGAGGAGTCATGGCCGCGTATTGGCATAAACAACCGTCGATAAGTACGGGACGAACCGGCTCACCTGACACCTCCGCCTCCGAGCGAGTATCAATCTCGTCAAGAGGTGCGCGCGCAGGAGAGGCGCGGAAAAGCGGAGAAGGGGAAGGGGGGGTGGGTGGGTGTTTGCTTATTTTCGGGGTGTGGGGATGTCGTATCTTCTTTTTTTGTGTTCCGACGATCCCGAAGGACGATCAGTTTGGCCTCTTCTTTTTTGAATTGCCAGAGGGGGGGGTCTTTCCCGACGATCCCCAGACTGGTTTTTTTTTTAAGACTGTTTCTCGTGTTAAGAAGTCGGTGTTTCTAGTCTCCGATTGACATCTTTTGGAAAGTTCGTCGTAGTCTGCAGGGACACAAGATGGATTCGCAAGGTCGCGGTTCTCGGTCAGTTGCTTTTCAGTGTACCGTCACCTCTAGATGCACCGTGTAACTTCGCATTCAGCTTAGCTTTCTAAGAGACAAGCTAAATATATTGATGCACAATCCGGTGTCTTCGACCTTTCTTGTCTCACTCCCCAAACGGGTGGCTCTCTCCCCCCCCCCCTTTTTTTCAGTCCCCTTTCACGACCTTTTTGCTTTTTGCACGGCGCCCGAAGGCAAACCCCAACTCCTGTATGGGATGGGGTGGGGGAGAAACCAGCCAAAGCGACGAAAAACGAAGAAATGAAACAAGATCAATGAGGGGAGAAAGATCTTTGAAAAAGAAAACGCTAAAAAAAAGAATAAGAAGGGCGGGGGAAAGCAAAAGAATCAAGAAGGGAAAAAAAAAAAGGAACGAAGTAACCGTGTATTTTGTCGTCATTTTTTGTTCTTTCGAAAAATGAGGAGGGGGGTTGAGGAAAAAGAGCACAAAAAAAAAAAATGCCACGTGCGAGGCACGCACTCAGATTAGAGGGTTCTTATTTTTCTGTGTCGGTTTCTGAACAGGGGTTTATAGTAATATACGGCCTTAAGGGCTTCTCGCAAGCCTGGCGATCTGGAGAGGGTTTGGAGAAGTGGCTATGGACACCACTGCTAGCCACGGCCTATAAATCCCTGTTTCAGAAATTCTGAAGACAAAAAAAAGGGAGAGGTGGAGAAATGGTGGGAATAATGAAGGTGGATAGGCAAAAAAGAAAAAAAAAAAACACAAAGAGCACGTCGCACGCAGCTGTGTTCACGTCGGCGGTGGGCGTAAAGACTGAGTGAGCAAAGAGCTTCTGCCTGAAGATTATGGTCAGGTGGCCGGTAGGGGCCCGCTCAGAGAAATAGGAAGAGGTTTGGCCACTTCGCTGCTGCAAAAAGAAGTTGGCGTAAACAGAGGGTCCACAAAGACCGTTTTCCCCGAGCGGCAGGCCGTTCCTCCTACTGTTGTTGAGTTGCTCACCTGCAACCGCGCCCGGGCCAAAAGAATTTCATTTTCCTCCCCCCACCCCCCTCGAGATTTCTACGTCTGCGTCCTCACAACAAACCCTCTGGTCGCCCCACACAGGAGGACCCACCCCCTTGCGGGCAGACAAACGGCGTCGTCGTACAGTTTTTTTTGAGTTGTTGGTTGCTGCTACGCTTCGCCGTATGGTGGTGGGAGGTTATGTATACTTTTGAAGGGCAAAAGCTCGCTACGCAACGCCGGGGGGGTTTTAGCGTTATTTGTGGATTAGAAGGTCGGTGTTTTAAAGTCTCCGGTTGACCGTATGCCGGACTCATGGAAGGGGTCGTATGTTGGCAAGAGAGAGTTAACCCAACGTTGCGTAGATACACGCGATCAATTTCCAATTGGTGGTATGTATGTGAAATGTGGGTGGGAGAGCTCTGGATGATCCCTGCAGCATTTTGCGCGTTAAAAAAGAAGACGTCTGTTGTGATTTCTTGCACGAGCGATGCGGATTTAGTTCGCCGCAAATATAAAAAAAAAAAAAAAAAAAAAAGCGGGGTGGAGGGAACTTTTTTATCAAAATGGTCCCCGGTCAGATGGTGGCGCCGAGCTGGTTCTGCATGTTCTCCGGGTCGAGGCTCTTGCGGCGGATGATGTTGGCCTCGTGCTTCGTGAGCATGGCGTCGAGCTCGTCTTCGGTCATCGCGTGGACGCCGGAGTTCTCGGGATTGGGCACCAGTTTGTTGAAGGACGCCGCGCTCTTCGGGCTCGCGGAGTTGGGCGAGCTGGCGAGCGGCGACGTGACGTTTTGCGGCTGGATGACGACGAGCGGGCCGTCCGAGCACATGCTGCTCCTGGACCGCGTGGTCGGCAGCCCTGAGGGGTGGATCCGTGACTTCAGCGTGTCGCCGAATGGTGTCGCCGGCCCTCCGTACAACGGCGACTTCCTCGTCGCGTCGAGCTCGTGCAGCGGCGACGTCCCGCAGTGCAGGTTCTGCGCCGAGGTGCAGCTCCCGCCGCTGCTGCGGCGCTGCCCTTCGCCGTTGGTAGGGCTGTTGGTCTCAAGCCCCGGCGCGGCAAACGCGCGGCGGCCCGCGAGGTCGTCGCAGCCCTGCGCCGTCGGCGTCTTCAGCTCCGGCTCCGACAGCCCGAAAGCGTAGTTCTGCAGTGCGTCTGCGGGTGCCATGCGCTGGATGACGTCGAGCGTCGTGCGGATTTGCTGCTTCCGCGAGTCGTTCAGCTCGGACAGCGTGCTGCACCGCCTGTCGTGCGCCGTCGGGAGCATGTGATGGAGCCCCTCAGGAATGACAAGGTTTTCGGAGATCACAGACGCGCGGCGGTCGTACTCGCTGATTGCGAGGGACGTTCGCCGGGTTTCGTAACCGACGGTCGTTTCGCTGAAGAGCGAGGGCCGGCGATCCTGCCCGGAGAGCAGGGACGGCGGCTCGGAGGTGGACGTGGCGACCGACGCACGGCGGACGTGGTCCATGACGCAGACCTTGCGGTCGTCGAAGCCGGCGGGGTGGCCGTGCTGCGGCATCGGCTGCGTGCCGGCGAGCAGGGCGCCACTTGCGCTGCTGCCCGAAGACGTGGTCGCGCTGCCCCGCCGGCTCGGCATTCCGACGGCGTCCTCCGCTGCGAGCTTCGCCTGCGGCGGCATCGCGTTCAGCACCGCCACGCCGAACTGCTCGAAGCGCTCCTTCAGCCCGCTCTTCTTCTTGTGTACGTGGAGCTGCTGGCACTTGTCGCCTGTCGTCGCGTATTTGGCGTTTCGTGTTTCCCGAGGAAAGCAAGGTGCCGACATCAAAACCGGACACCGCTAGAGTAGGAGAAAAAGTAGAAAGGGAAACTAGAGTTTTCGTTGACCGCACTACCCTGAGCCCAAATCCTGGACGTGGTTTCAGGTGGCAACTTTGGCAAATGATCATGATCAGAAGGTCCTACTTGGGCGGTTCAGTTTCCTCACACATTGCATGTGGCGAAGACAAGTTTTTAGGTATTCTTCGGATGTATTAAGAAGACTTAGAAGTCGGTGTTCGTAGTATCAACCAGTTGTTAGCACGCAAGAAAATGCATGTACCTGCCGGGCAGTACGACCTGAGGAAGGCGAGGCATCGAGGGACGTGACTGCTGGACAGCTTCCACTTGCGCTGGCACATGCGGCATCTCAGGATCTTGCTTCCCTTCCTGGTTCTGACGTCATCCCACTCGTTGTGGATGCACGGGCGTTTCTGTGGGTGTTCGTTGCGGCTTTTCAATGTGCTACTACAGTGCGCGACAAGAATCCTTCTCTGCACATTTGCAGTCGGCTTCTTTTTCTAAGGCGGAAACACCACACCGCTCATTAGTATTCATAAGGCAAGAAGAACGCGAATCGCTAGAGTGAGTCAATCGCAGAATGGAACGGTGCATGCAATCCGCTCTAGTTACGTAGCTAACTAATTTGGTATGACCTCCCCTCGATAATCTCAAGCGACGGGTTCAACAGAAAGAACCGTCCGCGATTCAAGAAGGGCTTCGGCGACGAAGTTCTTAATCCCCCACTTCTCTCTCTCTCCCCTTTTCCCTTTCTATTTTACACTTTCTTCGAAGAAGACTTGATGCTAGCATCAAACATGCATGAGGAGCAGTGTCCTGCTTAAACATTAAACAAGGTTTTCCCCCCCCGCCTCCTCGTTGCCCTCTCCTGGTGGATGCTGACGAACACAAACCTTGCTCGGCGGCATGTTGGCGATGTCGTCCTCGTTGACGTCGTCAGCGGCGTCATCATCGGGGGGAGGGGCGACGAGTGCCTTCTTCACGAGCGGCTTGGGTGCACGTGGCTTGCTCGTCGGCGAGATGCCGCCGACGGACGACATGGCGGGCATGTTCGTCTGGAGCATCAGGGGCACGGGAGATGTCGTCAGCGGCCGCATCACGGGCGGCTGCTGGTGGTGCATGGACGGGACGAACGGAGACGTCGTCAGCGGCTGCATCGGTGCCTGGAACGCTTGCGCGGGCTGCTGCAGGAGCTGATGCATGACAGGCTGCACGTGGTGTTGCTGGTGCTGCTGCTGCTGCTGCTGCTGTTGCTGGTACATCTGCTGTGCCTCGGCCGGGTGGAAGCGCTGCATGGGGAGCTGCGGCATTTGCATCTGCAACGGCTGCTGCTGCTGCTGCTGCTGGAGCTGCTGGTGCTGGTGGTGCTGCTGCTGCTGCTGCGGGTGGCCGTTGCTGACCGGGAAAATCGGACCCTGCACGCCAGCGGCGGCTCCGTGCGGGAAACCGTCTTTCTGGAACATTTGCTGTCCGGCGGCCGAGTTCTGTCGTGGATGTGTGTGGGTTACGACCCGTTTTTACGTGGTGCCTCCCTTCACGGAAGTACGACCACGTTTGTGTGTGTGTGGGTGCGGGTGTGCGTACAGTTCATGGCTTAAAGTGAGCGTGGGTGCGTCTGAAGCGAAGTATAGCCCAGGCGTCGCTTTCACCAGTCGGTTTCGAGTTTCCGATACGCTACGTTCGGGTCCTGTGACACCTCTCCGAAGGGTTGCTACGGGAGGTTGGCAGCTTCTCCATCCGCTCACTTCTGCGCAACACCGTAGGACAATCAAGATATGGTAGTGCTTCGCAGCCAAAAATGAAAACACAGTGTGCCAAGAAGAAATGCGTAGTTTTGTTTTATTCTTTTACTTGTTAGTTGTCGACAACTTCTTTTGTATTGAGGTGTCATTCAGATGTAAATCCAAAGCCGCCCACGTCAAATTTTGTTAAGCATTGAGTTCTTTTAAGTACATTTGTTAAGCAGCGGCTGCCAAAACTTGCCGTGACACCTATGATCAAAGTAAAGGAGGAAAGGAGAAAATGTTTCTAAAAGAAAAGGGGCAGGCTGTATTTTTGGACCCTCGTAGCTCGCTGGGTCAGGCGCGCCAGGTAGATGCTGGGCTAGTTTCTGTCTGGACTTGGACTGTGTAGTCCTTCTGAATTCTTTTCACAGGTCCGTTCATGCACACCCACACCGAACTGGTTGGCAAACGGGTTGCCAGACCTCGTTGTTGTTACGCCACAATGGCGGCATTGAAGAACCATTTCGTTTTGGAAGCTGCGTTCTTGTGTTCGTGGGATGTTTGCTGGTGGGCTTGCGTGCCGGGTTTGTGTTTGTGACGGCGTCGATAGTCCTTGCGGTAGTTCCGGTGTTTGCGGCTGATCCGGCGTTTGCGATCGACTTTCTAGATGCTCCGGTGTCGCCGGGCGAGCAGGTGGCTGTTCCGGTGGTTCCGGTTGAGCGAGTGGCTCTTTCGGAGATGCCGGTTGCGCTACCGGCTGCTGCTCTTGCGGGCGGGCGAGCTCTTCTGGGAATGTCGAGGAGACAGAAGGACTTTCTGCAGATTTCGCTCGGGGGTCAAGGAACCTTTTGAGTTGTGTGTCGGAGATTGTGCCTGTGACTGGGATGTAGTGCACCTGAGCTATGTAACCGAGCAATACAAGAGGACCCGTTTCTCCAACCGTTTGTGTGTGGAACCTGTTTCTCTCATCGATTGAGAAGAGGCGGATTTGCACCTTCTTAAGCTTTGTGAAGGCTACGAGGGAGAGGTAATCACCCCAAGTGTAGTTCTCACGTAGCTTTTCGATGTATTGAGAAATGTTCATGTCGGGTAAGAAGAGTTCCAGATCGTCTCTGTGTGCATCCCAGTAATCTGCCAGTTCGTTGCGGAGAACCATCTGGTCGCCTTGTTCGTAAGTCAAGCTCAAGAACAAACAGTTACCATTACCAGATACGGTTCGCGGTTGCAACCCTATTTCTCTCAATCTTGCTGTAAGTTTAAGTTCGCGTTTGAGAAGTCTGTCGCGAGGGTTGTCCTCGTTGGCGGATGGGGAAAGAATTGGAATGCAGTTTTCTCTCGAAAGTGATGATACCACCTCACTTACTTTCTTTGTTCTTCTGCGGCCTACTCTTTTTTGTTCTTCTATAAGTGGAAACCCCGCGTAGTACGAGACGGTGCATTTTTGAAACCATTGTTTTAGGGACCGTTGCGACGCGCCGAGGTTCGGCAAACGTTCTTGCACACCGTGGTGGAAGACTGTTTTCAGCTTCTGAATGCGATGGCCTCTGTTCAGCAGTAAGTAAAGTACTAGCTGAATTTCTCTCAGCGCGTCGTGCCAGTTGTTGCACAAGTTGAGGCAGCGAATGAGCAAGTTTTTCAGGATGGCTGACCCCTGGTGGTCAGGGATGGTTGACCATTGGTGAACGAACCTTACTGGTTTAAAGTGCCAGTTCCTTGTTTTGTCATTGACTGAGAGCCTGACAAAGCTAAGGTGCTCGTTGGTGCTTTGCTCCATCCGTATCCGTATGCCTAGATACTCTACGTCGCCGAACGTTCTGTTCCGCCACGTGGCTTTTTAGAACAAATGATAGCAGTTCCGGAGAAGTGCACCAGTGCTTAGCCAGATCCTCCACTGGTAGCTCTAATGAGACCCATGTGGTAGATCGGTAGAAAGAAATGCGTAGTTTTGTTTTATTCTTTTACTTGTTAGTTGTCGACAACTTTTTTTGTATTGAGGTGTCATTCAGATGTAAATCCAAAGCCGCCCACGTCAAATTTTGTTAAGCAGCGGCTGCCAAAACTTGCCGTGACACCTATGATCAAAGTAAAGGAGGAAAGAAGAAAATGTTTCGAGAAACGTTTCGAGAAACGTTGGCTGAACGCTTACGTCCGCCAGGAAACCGGTTAACCTGTGTTTCGTGTGGGCTACGCTTACTTCCGTTGAGATTGGAATTTGTTGCGATAGTGGGGAGTCATGCCGATGAGTACCACACTATTTGAGATTCCGCAACTGGCGGCCTCATCACGTATTTCCTACAAAGCACTGTACGCGCGGAGGGAAGTGATCCTGTGCGTGAGTGAACATGATAATCTCCTTCCAAACACGCTGTCAGCGTTCTCTTTCGAGTTTACAATGAATTGAAGTTTTAAAAAAAGAAAAGGTACCATGTGGTTCAACTGAGCAAAGGCTTGGTTGTCAGCGACCAGCATCACGCGTGAAATCGGAGCGAACGGGTAACGACTGCGAGCTCTCCGGTGCGAGCCGCGCTAAACAAAAAAGAGAGAGTGAGAGAGAGAGTGAGAGACAGAAGCCGAAACAGTCGCGCTTCCTTTTAGTGTGTGCAAGAGAGGTGGCGGGGCACCAGCGGTCGGTGGGGTTCTTGCTTTGCGCTTTTGTTTGTTTGGGTGTGTTTGTTAGTTTTCCTCTTTTTTCTGATTCCGCTCAGTGCGCGGCAGACGTTCGAGGCGAGGCCACTCGAGCTCAGTCCTTCTGAGAGAAGAAGAAATCGGTATTCGGAAAGAGCAACGAGCAAACTTTCTAGAAGTTTCTCTTTTTTTCTTTTCTTTCCTTTTTTTTTTTTTTTTTTTTTTGTTTTTAGTGTTTTTTTTTTTTTTTTTGACCCGAGATTTCTTTGCTCTCCTTGTAGTTCGGGAGTGAAAAATCCGCTCGAAAAACGCGGGAAGTACAAGGTATCCGAGACATGAATTAGTCGCCGTTGACGCGTGGTCATTGGCCACCCTCGATTTATCGTTAGCCGTCGCTGTTTTGCGGTCAAGCATCGTCGGCCGGTGACCCTGCAAAACAATCGTCGCTCGATTGTAGTTCGATTGTGTGCCACAGACCACCCTCGATGTCGTCAATTGTCGTCGTTCCGTCACGGACGCAAGGCAGGAATACTGGACTGATAGGAGGGCGGGCAGAGTTCAGTCACTTGACTGCTGTGCGGCGTTCTACGATGAATGGTAATCAAGGCTGTGGGCTTGCCGTAAGTATCGCCTTTGCAACGCTGATGAGCATAATGCGGATTTTGCGTGACTATTTTTCGAGACATGGAAAGTGTAACGGGGTAGCTTGGCCAGCAAATCAGCACTGGCTGATGCACTCCTTGCATGGATAGCTAGAACCACAAAAAAAGGAGATTTTGCGAGGCATGCTAAAGTATTGGGAGGGCGGCTGGGGAAATCGCTTTCCTCGACCGATTCTCAAATTAGCTTGCGGTTACTGCACGCTCGAGCTCTCCCAGTGGGGCGCCTGCTATGTCACCGTTTTCAAGCACGAAGCTCACCTATTTTACCAGCGGAATCTGACTGAGAAGGAAGAACCATCGCAGCTTGTGCTTGCGGACATGAACCACTGGAAGTCAGAGGTAGAGCACGTTCGAGAGGGAAAGGAGGCGTCGGTGGTATGCATCCTGAAAACTCACATCTGGCTCGCGGCAGAGCGAGATGGAAATAAGTGCGCTGTAACCAGGAAGGGCAACCAACCAGGCAGGGTCGCTACGGGCGTTGGACTGCCGGGAGGTCCACACTTTTTGCCGAGACCACGATATTGGGTTCTTCGTTACAGGCTGGCAGTGTCAGACGAAATGTTGGAGCACATTCATGGAGACGATGGAGCGTGATCTGCAGGTGCTGGCTTCAGACGCAGCATTTTCACCCCGACAAGACGTCGGCCCTTGCCGAAGCTTTCCGAATGCGTCGCCGCAATGCCTTGTTCCAATACGACGTGAGAGAGTTTTTGCACGTGCGTTACGCAAAAGGATGACACTTGGAAGAAAGCGACTAGAAGCCTTATTGCGCGCTTAAAGGTTGCCGCCGTATGTCGGGCGACGCGATGGGGGCAGAAGCTCTGTGCCAACCCAGGCGTCGAAACATCTGAAATTCAGCTTGTGGGTGTGATACACGCCGTGGAAAGCTCCTCCTCTTGCGTCTGAAAGTGAGAGTAGCAGCGGGGATGAGGGCTCACTCACACAAAGGGCGCACGGCTGCAAAAGGCAGAAGCACTGACGCACAGCGTTTCCGCCACTGGTTCACGGCCGGCTGCAGAAGGCAGAATGTGGTGAACACATTTGCTTGGACTGCGATGAAGTGGGGCGCTGACGATGTGAGGTGTGAGGTCAGAACTGCACAACGATACAAGGTGCGCTACGAATGCGTCAAACAATTTCGACTGCGAAAGCGAAAAGAAGAGTAAAACCTCTGTTCATGATTCCCGGGACATTTGACGCTGGATGCGCAGACTCGACAGCGTCTCTCCATGCCGATGCGCGCACACGGTGAACACTCTCTCTCAATATAGCTGGAACCCCACTTTGTTGAAGAAAGGCGCGGCTTTGTCTGTGCGTACGTGGGAAACCCCTGTTTTAAGTGATTTAGCACAGCACGCTGCCATCCGACGCTTTTGGATATTGACAAGCAAGCTTGTTATCATTAAAAAGCGGGGTGACGCATCACGCGGATTTGTGTTTCAGGACGATCCCGTACGGGCGTACAGATGGGTGTGGCTTTCGACCTTTTGTTTGTTTGCGCAGCTCGGCTTCCTACGTGCTTTGTTTGTTTGCGTAACTCAGCATTCCTCTGGACTGGGTTCTGGCAAGAGGCGTTTCACCCATAATCCTCCCAGTGGTAGCATCACGGCACTGTCCGATCGGACAACCGTATTTTCCAGGGACGAGAAACGGGTAACTACCCCGTATTGCTGTCGGAATGAGCTGGGCTCTCTCTCCATCAGTAAGGTGAAACTCCAACGAGATCCCTCAAGTTCCTCTGTGGCGACTGTCCGTGAATCGACTCATTGCGAAATCGTAGGTGCTTTCTGGTGCTTCCTGGTCGTGCACGCATACAAGCAAGTCCTTTTTGACCTTCTCCAGGAGTCTGACTACGCCCTGCAGCTGCATCCACGAGACTGAATCACTCGGCGCTGCCACCCACACGGCGTACTCGGAGTGGTATTGGTCGGGATCTCCCCTGTAGAGCACGTAGTCACACCCGTACATGAGGCCGCCCTTCACAACCCAACCCTTCCCCTCGTACCACCCCTTCACGAACCCCTCCTCGGCCCGGCCCCACTGGTCGTCCGCGCCTCCGGGTATCTCCTCCGACTTCGTTTCTTCGCCGCCGCTGGCCGATTTCCCGTGCCATTCCGTCAGGTACTTCCCCCATCGTGGCCGCGGTAACCGGTCCGCAACGTTCTCCAGCGACCGCTTCATCGCATGGCGCGGTGGACGGATGTCGAAGCCAACCTCTCTCCCGACCCCCTTCGCCCCCACTTTCCTTTTTGCAGGGATCCTGATGTCGGCTCCGTCCTAACCTCGACAGACGTCTCAGGGTTGGATTGTTCCCCCACTAAGAGGGAGCGTGAGCTGGCTTTCACGGCCCACCAGCGGGACTGAAAGAATCTTGCCAGGTAGAACGTGGCTACGCTCTGCTGCTACAGCTGCTGCTAAAACCCAGGCTGCCGGCAGCAATCGATGCGCAACCCGCCACGGGCGGGGTTTTGTGCTTCTAGTGCAGGGAACTACTAAGAAGCGCGAAAAAGGACATAGATTTGTTTGTGTAAGCGCTATGAACACCCACGCATGGGACAGCAGAACGGACAAGACATGAACGGCGAGGCTAGCTAGGTCTACGGACGAACAAAGCGCAGTTGCTACCATTGGTGCATTCGAGAGCAGACGGGCGGCATCGCTCAGCAAGAACGCTGTTTCCGGGTAGGAAAAGCAAAAAAGACGTGCTTCGATTGGCATGTGCCCAGAAGACGCCCTGTCCTATCCGCGCCCGTCTTTGAGTTTCGAAGTCTTCGAGGACAGCGACGACGACATCGCCATCTAATTGCCCCGCGGAAACTCCACGCCGCATGCAACCCGTGCATGGTCATTGTCGTTCAAATGGTGAAAGCGGCGCAGCCCGCCTTCCATCCCATCTTCCCCCACCCGGGGGAGACGGTGAGGATGCGGTGGAGCAGTTCCTTCGACCCTTGGACACATTTTTCAACGCCCTTTTTTCGCACCATCTTTTCTGTGGCTGGAATTCACTGTGAGCTCTATTGCATCAACATGTTTGGACGCCAGTGCTCTCCAAGGCACCGAGCAGCCTGAATCTCGCTCAGGTGGAAGAATCTTAGTTTAATCTTTAGGCAGGACACTGCCTCTCATGCAGGCTGATGAGGTGAATCGCCACGCAGAAAAACACGAGGCGCCAATGGCAAGCAGCGATGGCAGCAGGCACCCAGGCAAAGCATTGCTAACTTGAAGGTGTTGAACAAACACACCGGCCCCACCTACCTTCGTGATCGAAAGCTTGTGAAAAGAAGAACCGCCATCCACCGCGGTGGACGGTTCCTTGCGCGGTGTGGCTGGAATACGGATCTCCTTCGCGGAGTTCTCGTCCTGGGTGTGTTATGAGCGTGTATGCTAGAATTCGTGTACGGGTACCCCTGCTGCGGGCAGTATGGCCCAGGCCGTAGGCTTCCTCACGTCGCAGCTGACGCTCCTTCTTGCTGCCCGTAGTGACCACGCGCTGTCCGGAACTGTCGTCTCGTTTTGACTGTGGCTCTCTGATTCGTGTCCCGTGTGCCGCTGGTTACAACATGCATCCGGGGGGCGACGCCTTCTCGTGCACGCGGAGCAGCGAGGGTGTGTGTCTGCTATGCACCACCCCACGTCTCGAGTAAGAGAGTCGGTCGGTTCAGGGCGCGAACGGTTAAGTTTTCAGTTTGGTTAAAGGTGTGCAGCCGAGGCTTTACTTTTTGCTGATGCCCAGCAGCCCCTGCAGCGAGACGGTCAGCTTGCTGTTGGCCTTCTTGAGGAGCTCCACCTCGGCCTGGTGCTTCTCGAGGTCTTCCTTCCGCCGCTGGATTTCCTGCTGCTCGATGACGGCGCAGCGCTGAGTGTATTCTTCGACCTTCGCTTCGAGGTCGCCATTCGACGTCTCGAGATCTCCGATCTCCGTGCCGGTGTCTGCCCGAAGCTGCTCCGCCTGCAGCGCCTTGCGCATGCCGAACGCGATTGAAGACTCGTACAACTTCTTGTACGACGAGATGTTCATCCTGATCTCGTCCCGGACCCGCAGCAGCAGCAGCCCGCGCTCCGCGCACGTGACGGTGACTTCACGTATCAGCTCGTCGAAGGCCTGGGCGTACAGTTCCTCCCTCACGGGGCACGTCCCGACCTCTCGCGCGCTGAGCTGCTGCAGCTTCCTGTCGAGGGCCTCCTGCAGGTTCACGACGTCCATCGGGGTCGCCGGCGTGCTCGAAACGTACTGGACCCATTCGATGCCGTCTTCCTTCCACTGCCGCGGCGGCACGATGGTATTCAACGCGGCTTCCGTGGCCGCCCTCAGAGCATTCTTCGGCGGGTTCCGCTTGCTTGCCGACGACAGGAGCGCTGTTTTTTTAGAGTTAAAGTTCGCTTGAAATTCCGGTTTTTGTGTGTGTTTTCGGCGGTATTCGCTCGGTCGGTTGCCTGTGACGGCACCGTTCTGGTTGGGAACTCGACATACTACGTTGCGTGGACTAGCTGATATCTGCCGCTCTGCGATCTGCAGCTGACTGGACAGCTAATACGGGGTTGTTACACACGTGAGAACTGGTCAGGGAATGTAATGTCCCTGCAAGAGGGTTTGCGGTGCAGAATCCTTCTGAGGTGTCTTTCGACCCGGTATGAAGATGTGAGCTTGAAGCCAACTGCCCTGTTGTTGAAGCATCAACACTTGCACACGTGAGCACTCACCAGGGAATGCGATGTCTCTGCGAGAGAGTTTCTCTGAAGGGTCTTCAACCCAGTGTGAAGATGTGAGCCAGCTCTACCATGCCCAAAGCATCAAGTATCTTGCACGCGTGAGAACTCGCCAGGGAATGGAATGTCCCTGCAAGAGGGTAACGGTGCTGAATCCTTCTGGAAGGTCTTCAACCTTGTACGAAGACTCTACCTCTACCATGCCCAAAGCATCAAGTATCTTGCACGCGTGAGAACTCGCCAGGGAACGGAATGTCCCTGCAAGAGGGTAACGGTGCTGAATCCTTCTGGAAGGTCTTCAACCTTGTACGAAGACTCTACCTCTACCATGCCCAAAGCATCAAGTATCTTGCACGCGTGAGAACTCGCCAGGGAATGGAATGTCCCTGCAAGAGGGTTACGGTGCTGAATCCTTCTGGAAGGTCTTCAACCTTGTACGAAGACTCTACCTCTACCATGCCCAAAGCATCAAGTATCTTGCACGCGTGAGAACTCGCCAGGGAACGGAATGTCCCTGCAAGAGGGTAACGGTGCTGAGTCTTTCTGGAGGGTCTCAACCCAGTACGAAGATGTGATCCTGAGGCCAACTACGTGTTCAAAGCATCAAAATACCTTCCACGCATGAGAACTCGCGAGGGAATGTAATGCCCCTACAAGAGGGTTGCGGTGCTGAATCCTTCTGAATGGTCTTCAAACCGTGTAGAACTCG
Source organism: Diplonema papillatum (assembly GCA_030068145.1). Taxonomy (NCBI): domain Eukaryota; phylum Euglenozoa; class Diplonemea; order Diplonemida; family Diplonemidae; genus Diplonema; species Diplonema papillatum. Next base: position 66,154 of record JAPJBO010000046.1, read on the forward strand.
ACAATAAAAAACTTCAATCGGATCCTCAAGCGAACTTTCTCTCAACAACAAGAAAAAAAAAGAAGACCTGGATTTTCATACGCGACCAAGGAGTCCGGAGGAGGATGCTCGCCCATTATGTTTCCCTCCTGTGTGCCGCGCTTAGCTGCTAGCGACTATTTCCTTTGGCAGGCTTTGCTCTCCTGTCTCTTTCGGACAGGGTTCCCTAGACTGCTTTGGGGTGAAGGTGTGGGCTTTACTTTACGATTGACAGTAGATCACTTACCGTTTTATCAGCAAAAAACTAAAGAAAACACAAACACCCCTTCACTTGCCCCAAACCGGACGGGCATGAGGTCTCCGACGTATTGAAACTTGTGCAGGGAAGTGTTCTGTATGATACGCATGGTGTTCTCTGCTTCGCGTCATCCTGTTCACCGTAGACTGGGTAGCCACTCTTGAGATGGTAGTCTTTGTCTCAGACGCCATTTCTGCAAGCAGCTCGTCGGTTGCTGCCTTTCCAGCAACAAACAGGCTTCACCTCGCGAACTCTTGTAAGCCTGTTCACCGTAGACTGGGTAGCCACTCTTGAGATGGTAGTCTTTGTCTCAGACGCCATTTCTGCAAGCAGCTCGTCGGTTGCTCCCTTTCCAGCAACAAACAGGCTTCGCCTCGCGAACTCTTGTAAGAAGATAGCAGTCAGGTGTAGCTGGGTCAGCACATCTGTTCCACGTGCATTTGCGGGACGGCAACCAACCCGCCAAAGCTGTGCGTAGAATGGAAAGGAAAAGGGCGCGCGAATGTACACTCCGATCGATGTCTCTTATTGAACACGGAAACCGCCCCCCGGTCGGGCAAGGAAAGGCGGGGGGGCGGGGGGGGGGGGGGGGGGGGGGTCAAATGCAGGGAGCCGGCACGAACGACCCCACCTTCCGTTTGTTGTTGCTTGCGGAGGCAAATCGCCCAGTGATGCCCGAGCGAGGCGGTTATACCACCGTGGGACCGACCGTAGAAACCGGCCACCGCGCCAGGGCCAGTCTGTCGCCTATCTGCTGGAAGTACCTGTTGGTCCTTTGTTGCTCCGAGTTTTTGATGGTCTAGTGGAACTTGGATCAGAATTCGGCCATTCAGTGTCCAGCCGGCACCGACAACAGAAGGGGAGTGATCCAGGAGAAGACCTGCACAGGAACACAGGATGCGATCCGAAAGCAAGTCCGGGATGTGTCGTAGGCTCGCATGATAAGCACAGGCGCTGCCTGCGGCACCACAGTCGGCACTTCGCTGCATCGAACGCCGCCCGCTCTTCTTCCGACCGGTGCTGGGTCAGGTAGCCTGTTTCCTTTGGATCTCACCTCCGTCACGATTCGCAGCTATCGGTTGGCCGCCTGGCTCGTCCTACCGTCGGTCGGTGTTCACCCTGCTGGGATTCGACCCGGAGGAAGGGCTGACCACATCCGAGCACTCCGCGGGACCCCCCCTACAGCGATCTCCTGCCTAAAGAATAACTAAGATTCTTCCACCTGAGCGAGATTCAGGCTGCTCGGTGCCTTGAGAGCACTGGCGTCCAAACATGTTGATGCAATAGAGCTCACAGTGAATTCCAGCCACAGAAAAGATGGTGCGAAAGAAGGGCGTCGAAAATTATGTCCACGGGTCGAAGGAACTGCTCCACCGCATCCTCACCGTCTCCCCCGGGTGGGGGAAGATGGGATGGAAGGCGGGCTGCGCCGCTTTCACCATTTGAACGACAATGATCATGCACGGGTTGCATGCGGCGTGGAGTTTCCGCGGGGCAATTAGATGGCGATGTCGTCGTCGCTGTCCTCGAAGACTTCGAAACTGCTGTTGCTGCTGCGCGAGCGGGCAGCCGCCGGAGCCGCCGGCTGCGGGGCGTTGGAAGGATCACTGTCCGCGTCGGCCGGCAGGACCGGCGTCGCCCTGCGCTGCACGGTGGTCACCGTTTTGTAAGACCCGTCGTGCCCGGATTCGTCGCTCGCCAAGCTCCTGTCGGCGGGCGTCGTCTCGGCCCGCGTGATCGGAGACAGCGCCGCCTGCGGCACCACAGTCGGCGCCTCGCTGCCGTCGAACGCCGCCCGCTCCTCCTCCGACCGCTGCTGCGTCTGGTCGCCTGCTTCCGACCTTTGGATCTCGCCTCCGCCGCGTTTCGCAGCGTCCGGCACGTCACCCTCCGGCTCGTCGGTGGCTGCCCTGTGGTTCGACCCGGAGGAGAGGCTGACCACATCCGAGCACACCGCAGCACCGAGAGCTCCCCCTACAGCGATCTCCTGCTCCACCGCATCCTCGCCATCTCCCCCGGGTGGGGGGAATGTGGAGGAGAAGGCGGGCGGCACCGGACTACCGGGGACCACCGGCGAATCCCTCCTCGCTGGCTCGCTTTTCCCGCCGCCGCCGCCCGCGATGCCGCCGTGCAGCGCGGATACGAGCACGTCGCGCCGGTTGCTGGCCCGCTCGGCCAAGTCCTTCAGCCGGCTTGCGTGATCGGCCGCTTCGTGCGCGAGCGTCGCCCGGAGCGTGCCCGCCTCGGCCTCGAGCCCGCCGAGCCGGCCGCGCAGCGCGGTCATCTTCTCGTCGTGGGCACGCGTCTCCTCGGCACGCATCGATTCAAACCTGATTTCGGCCTCCATCCGGTGCGCACCGGCCGCCCGGGCCGGGCGTGCGTCCGGGGCGTCGGCGCGGCGGGCCGCGAGGGCCTCCGTCAGGCGGAGGACGAGCGCCTCTTTTTCGAGCAGGTCCTGCTCGCCGCTCTGCACGAGGGCAGACGCGTGGGCGACCTCTTTCCGTAGGCCTTCGACTTCTTCGTCTTCCTCGCGGGCGAGCTGTGCTGTCTCCGACAGGTTGGTCCGGGTTTCGGTCTCGAGGAGGCGGAGACGGTCGGTCAGCCGGAGTTCCGCTTCCGGGTACGACCGCTTCTTCTCGGCGATGGCTTGCCTGGTTTCCGCGACCTTCCGCGACAGTCGGTCGCGCGCCTCGCGCTGGTGCTCGACGCCCGCGGCCAGGGCGGCGGCCGCGTCTCGGTGCGCCCTGCCCGCCGCTTGGTGCCGGCGGCACTCCCGTTTGACTTGTTCGATGACCGCCGCCTGCTCGTCGATGTACTGCTGGAGGCTCGCCACGTCGCTTGCGGACGTCACGCGCGGGGCGCTCATCTCCCGCCGGACCCGTCGCAGCTCGTCCGCCCTTGCTTGCAGGGCACTCGCCGTTTGATCTAGCTTGCCGAAATGCCGGTACCCGCGTTTGGACTTCAGCAACCGAGCCTGCGCGGAGGATTTTTACATAAGCGCCAGCTTGAAAGGAAATGCTCGACGATGCTGCCCGACAAAGATCAGAAGGGATCCCAAGTGCTGTAACTACCGAACCACGTGTTGAACGGACGTGAGGTCATGCGGGTCTACCCCTACACGACAAATCACACAAACACAACAGGTCAAAAGTCCTGAGTGAGTGAGAAAACAACACACAGTGGTGTAAGCGAAGAACCAAGTCGAGTATTTTTCAGAGTGAGTGGAAGAACGGGTCTTGGGTCGTTTGGGGGGGAAGTAGTAGTAGTGAACTTGATATGCAGCAACAATGTGACGATAGACTGCAAGCCGCTGCGGACTACCTCTTTGCACGCGTCGTGTCATGCTTCGGTCGCTTCTTGCCCCGCGTACGGTTTGCCTCAGGTGCGCGCTTCACGTCCGCAGGGTCTTCTTTCCCCGCTGACAGTTTCAAGTCCGTCCCCTTGACTGCTGTTTCGTCAGATAGTAGGTAGGGGCAGAAGGAATCTCATTGGTCCATTCATGCGCGTCTTTAATTAGAAGACGAGGCATTTGGCTGCCTTAGGGACAGCGGATTATTACCCGGGCGGGCCAACTGCCCACTACTTTCGCCAAAATTTTGGTGGGTGGGTCCCCCCCCCCCCCTCTGGTGGGAATATTTTTTCCCCAAAACTGCATGAAGATTTTCCGACGGAAACCCACTGTTGCATCAATGTAATGGCCCAAATCTGACCGAAAACCGCTGTTACATCAATGTAATGGGCCAAATCTGGCGAAAAACCACTGTTACATCACTTTAATGGGCCGGATTTCACAGAAAACCACTGTTACATCAATGTAATGGCCCAAATTTGACGGAAAACCACTGTTACATTGATGTGATGGGCAGAATCTGACGGAAAAGCACTGTTACATCATGTAATGGCCCAAATTTGACGGAAAACCACTGTTACATCAATGTAATGGCCCAAATTTGACGGAGAACCACTGTTACATTGATGTAATGGGCAGAATCTGACGGAAAACCACTGTTACATCAATGTAATGACCCAAATTTGACCGAAAACCACTGTTACATCGATGTAATGGGCAGAATCTGACGGAAAACCACTGTTACATCAATGTAATGGCCCAAATCTGACCGAAAACCACTGTTACATCAATGTAATGGCCCAAATTTGACGGAAAACCACTGTTACATCAATGTAATGGCCCAAATTTGACGCAAAGCCACTGTTACATCAATGTAATGGGCAGAATTTGACGGAAAACCACTGTTACATCAATGTAATGGCCCAAATTTGACGGAAAACCACTGTTACATTGATGTAATGGGCAGAATCTGACGGAAAACCACTGTTACATCATGTAATGGCCCAAATTTGACGGAAAACCACTGTTACATCAATGTAATGGCCCAAATTTGACGGAAAACCACTGTTACATCAATGTAATGGGCAGAATTTGACGGAAAACCACTGTTACATCAATGTAATGGCCCAAATTTGACGGAAAACCACTGTTACATCAATGTAATGGCCCAAATTTGACGGAAAACCACTGTTACATTGATGTAATGGGCAGAATCTGACGGAAAACCACTGTTACATCAATGTAATGACCCAAATTTGACCGAAAACCACTGTTACATCGATGTAATGGGCAGAATTTGACGAAAAACCACTGTTACATCAATGTAATGGCCCAAATCTGACCGAAAACCACTGTTACATCAATGTAATGGGCAGAATTTGACCGAAAACCACTGTTACATCAATGTAATGGCCCAAATTTGACGGAAAACCACTGTTACATCGATGTAATGGGCAGAATCTGACGGAAAACCACTGTTACATCAATGTAATGGCCCAAATTTGACCGAAAACCACTGTTACATCGATGTAATGGGCAGAATTTGACGGAAAACCACTGTTACATCAATGTAATGGCCCAAATTTGACCGAAAACCACTGTTACATCGATGTAATGGGCAGAATTTGACGGAAGACCACTGTTACATCGATGTAATGGGCAGAATCTGACGGAAAACCGCTGTTACATCGATGTAATGGGCAGAATCTGACGGAAAACCACTGTTACATCAATGTCATGGGCAGAATCTGACGGAAAACCACTGTTACATCAATGTAATGGGCAGAATCTTGACGGAAAACCACTGTTACATCAATGTAATGGGCCAAATTTGACCGAAAACCACTGTTACATGAATGTAATGGGCAGAATCTGACCGAAAACCACTGTTACATCAATGTAATGGCAGAATTTGACGGAAAACCACTATTACACCAATGTAACGGGCCGAATTTCACAGAAAACCACTGTTACATCAAAGGCGCAAAAACTGAAAAAGACAGTTTTTTGAACAGTCGGCCAAGAATGAAAGGTTTTTTTTTTTTTTTTGCCAGAGCTCCTGTGGTTGATGCAGTAGTACCTTGGGTGGGCTAATTCCCATAGAACTGTTTTTAACTTTTTGCCCATTATAGAACAGTCGCTAACTTTGTGCCCATTATAGAACTGTTTTTAACTTTTTGCCCATTCTCGATAACTGTGTGCCCATTATAGAACATTCCGCTAACTTTGTGCCCATTATAGAACATTCCGCTAACTTTTTGCCCATTATAGAACATTGCTAAATCGTCACTTCTGGGACTCGATACCCCAACCTCCAGGCTGCCAAAATCTTGGGTCTAAGTTTTGGTTCCCAACTCGGGTCCAGGTTTGGTCCAAGTTTTGGGTCAGGTTTTGGGCTCAAGTTTCGGTCCACGCGGGCCCGGTCTGAAGTCTGGGCCTAATTACTGGTAGCGCCAGGCCAGTAACCTGGTAACCAGACTGGTCCTGGACCTGGATTATGTCATCATGCCACGGAAAAGCCTCGAACAGACCGGGCGGTCGGCTCAGAGTCAGACTGCTGTCAGGCTGCGTGCAGTCTGGTAGTGTTAGTCTGGCCTCTGGCAGCTGACGCTTGAAGTTGAACTGGTTGTCGTCTATTGATGACCAACCCAAGTTTGGGAACCCAAGTTTGGGACCCAAGTTTGGGACCCAAGTTTGGGACCCAAGTTTGGGACCCAAGTTTGGGACCCAAGTTTGGGACCCAAGTTTGGGACCCAAGTTTGGGACCCAAGTTTGGGACCCAAGTTTGGGACCCAAGTTTGGGTCCCAAGTCTGGAACCCAAGTTTTGGGCACAACCTCAGGAAACCGTACTGTTTTGGTATTTCACCCCATTCTTGAATGGATTTCATAGGCTCGTCACTTCCTGCTGCCGTTGTCAACAGCGTTGATGCCCAGTTGCAGAACCGACTCCTCCGCGTTGGTTGCAAGCATCTTCCTGCGAAAAACAGCTGATTCGAAGACTTGGCAACTCCTTCAGCCGACTTTCACCCAGCTTTTCTCGGACCCAAAACTTGGAGTCCAAGTTGGACCCAAAGTCGCGGCCAAGATTTGGACTAAATCCAACCATTGGACCCAAGTTTGGGAACAATGCTGGTCGCGACGGTCGAGACGTGAAAGCAAACATCACGTACGAAGAGTAATAAACCCGTGTGCAGGTCTCTTCTGCCACGCCGGCGATGCAGAGTACCGCCTGCGTGCTAACACAAACTTGAACTTACTCTTGCCACGAGTCTTGGCAAACTTGGGTCCAAAGTTGGGAAAAGTAGGCACAAACTCAGGAAACCGTACTGTTCAAGTTTTGGACCAGATTTAGACCAAAACCCGTCCTGAAGGTTGTGGTATCGAGTCCCCGAAGTGACGATTTTTAGCGAATGTTCTATAATGGGCAAAAAGTTAGCGAATGTTCTATAATGGGCACAAAGTTATCGAGAATGGGCAAAAAGTTAAAAATAGTTCTATAATGGGCAAAAAGTTAAGAATAGTTCTATAATGGGCACAAAGTTAAGAAAATGTGCTATAATGGGAATTAGCCCTACCTTGGGTACCAAGCTCTGACGACCCGGGTTCGAACCCCGCAAGTAGACTTTTTTCGGTTTTCGTGCCACTTTTCGAAAAATCCGGATTTTGGTCATTTTAGCCGATGTGGCCCACTACATTGATGCAAGTTGCAACTGTGGTTTTCGGTCAAATTTGGCCCATTACATTGATGTAACAGTGGGTTTCTGTCAAATTTGGGCCATTACATTGATGTAACAGCGGTTTTCCGTCAGATTCTGCCCATTACATCAATGTAACAGTGGTTTTCCGTCAGATTCTGCCCATTACATTGATGTAACAGTGGTTTTCGGTCAAATTTGCCCATTACACTGATGTAACAGTGGTTTTCCGTCAAATTTGGGCCATTACATTGATGTAACAGTGGTTTTCCGTCAAATTCTGCCCATTACATTGATGTAACAGTGGTTTTCGTCAAATTTGGGCCATTACATTGATGTAACAGTGGTTTTCCGTCAAATTTGGCCATTACATTGATGTAACAGTGGTTTTCGGTCAAATTCGGCCCATTACATTGATGTAACAGTGGTTTTCCGTCAAATTCTGCCCATTACATCGATGTAACAGTGGTTTTCCGTCAAATTTGGGCCATTACATTGATGTAACAGTGGTTTTCGGTCAAATTTGGGCCATTACATTGATGTAACAGTGGTTTTCCGTCAAATTTGGGCCATTACATTGATGTAACAGTGGTTTTCCGTCAGATTCTGCCCATTACATCGATGTAACAGTGGTTTTCGGTCAAATTTGGGCCATTACATTGATGTAACAGTGGTTTTCCGTCAAATTCTGCCCATTACATCGATGTAACAGTGGTTTTCCGTCAGATTCTGCCCATTACATCGATGTAACAGTGGTTTTCCGTCAAATTTGGGCCATTACATTGATGTAACAGTGGTTTTCCGTCAAATTCTGGCCATTACATCGATGTAACAGTAGTTTTCCGTCAAATGTGGGCCATTACATCGATGTAACAGCGGTTTTCCGTCAGATTCTGGCCATTCCATCGATGTAACAGTGATTTTCGGTCAAATTTGGGCCATTACATTGATGTAACAGTGGTTTTCCGTCAAATTCTGCCCATTACATCGATGTAACAGTGGTTTTCCGTCAGATTCTGCCCATTACATCGATGTAACAGTGGTTTTCCGTCAAATTTGGGCCATTACATTGATGTAACAGTGGTTTTCCGTCAAATTCTGGCCATTACATCGATGTAACAGTGGTTTTCCGTCAAATGTGGGCCATTACATCGATGTAACAGCGGTTTTCCGTCAGATTCTGGCCATTCCATCGATGTAACAGTGATTTTCGGTCAAATTTGGGCCATTACATTGATGTAACAGTGGTTTTCGGTCAAATTTGGGCCATTACATTGATGTAACAGTGGTTTTCCGTCAAATTTGGGCCATTACATTGATGTAACAGTGGTTTTCCGTCAAATTTGGGCCATTACATTGATGTAACAGTGGTTTTCCGTCAAATTTGGGCCATTACATTGATGTAACAGTGGTTTTCGGTCAAATTCGGCCCATTACATTGATGTAACAGTGGTTTTCCGTCAAATTCTGCCCATTACATCGATGTAACAGTGGTTTTCCGTCAAATTTGGGCCATTACATTGATGTAACAGTGGTTTTCGGTCAAATTTGGGCCATTACATTGATGTAACAGTGGTTTTCCGTCAAATTTGGGCCATTACATTGATGTAACAGTGGTTTTCGGTCAAATTTGGCCCATTACATTGATGTAACAGTGGTTTTCCGTCAGATTCTGCCCATTACATCGATGTAACAGCGGTTTTCCGTCAGATTCTGGCCATTACATCGATGTAACAGTGGTTTTCGGTCAAATTTGGGCCATTACATTGATGTAACAGTGGTTTTCCGTCAAATTCTGCCCATTACATCGATGTAACAGTGGTTTTCCGTCAGATTCTGCCCATTACATCGATGTAACAGTGGTTTTCCGTCAAATTTGGGCCATTACATTGATGTAACAGTGGTTTTCCGTCAAATTCTGGCCATTACATTGATGTAACAGTGGTTTTCCGTCAAATTGGGCCATTACATCGATGTAACAGTGGTTTTCCGTCAGATTCTGGCCATTCCATCGATGTAACAGTGGTTTTCGGTCAAATTTGGGCCATTACATTGATGTAACAGTGGTTTTCGGTCAAACTTGGGCCATTACATTGATGTAACAGTGGTTTTCCGTCAAATTTGGGCCATTACATTGATGTAACAGTGGTTTTGCGTCAAATTTGGGCCATTACATTGATGTAACAGTGGTTTTCCGTCAAATTTGGGCCATTACATTGATGTAACAGTGTTTTTCGGTCAAATTCGGCCCATTACATTGATGTAACAGTGGTTTTCCGTCAAATTCTGCCCATTACATCGATGTAACAGTGGTTTTCTGTCAAATTTGGGCCATTACATTGATGTAACAGTGGTTTTCGGTCAAATTGGGCCATTACATTGATGTAACCGTGGTTTTCCGTCAAATTTGGGCCATTACATTGATGTAACAGTGGTTTTCGGTCAAATTTGGCCCATTACATTGATGTAACAGTGGTTTTCCGTCAGATTCTGCCCATTACATCGATGTAACAGCGGTTTTCCGTCAGATTCTGGCCATTACATTGATGTAACAGTGGTTTTCGGTCAAATTTGGGCCATTACATTGATGTAACAGTGGTTTTCCGTCAAATTCTGCCCATTACATCGATGTAACAGTGGTTTTCCGTCAGATTCTGCCCATTACATCGATGTAACAGTGGTTTTCGGTCAAATTTGGCCCATTACATTGATGTAACAGTGGTTTTCCGTCAAATTCTGCCCATTACATCGATGTAACAGTGGTTTTCTGTCAAATTTGGGCCATTACATTGATGTAACAGTGGTTTTCGGTCAAATTTGCCCATTACATTGATGTAACAGTGGTTTTCCGTCAAATTTGGGCCATTACATTGATGTAACAGTGGTTTTCGGTCAAATTTGGCCCATTACATTGATGTAACAGTGGTTTTCCGTCAGATTCTGCCCATTACATCGATGTAACAGCGGTTTTCCGTCAGATTCTGGCCATTACATTGATGTAACAGTGATTTTCGGTCAAATTTGGGCCATTACATTGATGTAACAGTGGTTTTCCGTCAAAGTCTGCCCATTACATCGATGTAACAGTGGTTTTCCGTCAGATTCTGCCCATTACATCGATGTAACAGTGGATTTCGGTCAAATTTGGCCCATTACATTGATGTAACAGTGGTTTTCCGTCAAATTCTGCCCGTTACATTGATGTAATGGCCCAAGTTTGGGCCATTACGTTGATGTTTTTTGGGGAGGGGCAGTGCAACTTGGACCTGATAGAGCCGTACCGTTCGGCCGGGGGGCAAAGCCCCCCGAACCCCCCTTATTTCGACTTTCCAGAACAAACCAAACCCGTACATTTCAGCTGTGTATGGCGGTGTCGGAAGCCAAGAAGGCAGGTGGTGAAAATGGAAACTGAAAAAAAAAAAAAAAAAATCCCGCGGGCTCGGGAGATTTGGGGGTGGGTGGGTCCCCCCCCCCCCCTTTGGGCGGGCAGTTGGCCCGCCCGGGTAATAATCCGGCGTCCCTTAAAAGAGTCATAGTTACTCCCGCCGTTTACCCGCGCTTGGCCTGATCTTTCAGCGTTGACATTCAGGGCACTGGGCAGACGTCACATTCCACTCGCCACCGGTGTGATGAAGCGAAATGCTAGGATTTTTCAGAGTGATAAAAGAACGGATCATCGGTCGTTTTCCGGGGGGGAAATCTTAGTTTAATGTTTAGGCAGAGCACTGCCTCTCGTGCATGGTTGATGCTAGCATCAAGTCTTCTTCGAGGAAGATGTCGTCTAGGAAAGGGATGCAAAATAGAAAATAGAAAGTTGTAAAGAGGGGAGTGTGCCGCGCGCACAGCGGGAGCCGCGGGCCGAGCGACGAAGCCGCGGACGTCCGCGTCGGCGGCGTTGCGCCACGCGGCACCACAAAAAAGCTAGCAAAAAAGAAGAGCCTGGCCAGCAGTAACCACCCTCGAACCCCCCCATAGGCTTCGTAACATCGGAAATGCCCCCCACAAGGTTGGCTGCGTCAAGTCTGACATCATGCTCGCCAGTCGCTGCTTGCAGGCGAGCGTCCGCGTCGTGTTGGCGGCGTAGATCGCCCGCTGCAAGGGGGCGACGACAGCGTAACGCCCGGTCCGGTAAACCACGCTGGCCACCAGCGCGCAAGCTGCGGCAAACGCGGAGACGACGCGCACGGCCGAGCGACGAAGCCGCGGACGTCCGCGTCGGCGGGGGTTGCGCCACGCGGCACCACAAAAAAGCCAGCAAAAAAGAAGAGCCTGGCCAGCAGTAACCACCCTAGAACCCCCCCATAGGCTTCGTAACATCGGAAATGCCCCCCACAAGGTTGGTTCGAGAAGCTTTGATGTAGCGCTGCATACCGTGTCGCAGAGCTGCGTCAAGTCTGACATCATGCTCGCCAGTCGCTGCTTGCCCGCTGCAAGGGGGGGACGACAGCGTAGCGCCCGGTCCGGACAACCACGCTGGCCACCAGCGCGCAAGCTGCGGCAACCGCGGTGACGACGCCGGCTTCGCCCGCGCGGCCGCGCCGCGCGCACAGCGGGAGCCGCGGGCCGAGCGACGAAGCCGCGGACGTCCGCGTCGGCGGCGTTGCGCCACGCGGCACCACAAAAAAGCCAGCAAAAAAGAAGAGCCTGGCCAGCAGTAACCACCCTAGAACCCCCCCATAGGCTTCGTAACATCGGAAATGCCCCCCACAAGGTTGGTTCGAGAAGCTTTGATGTAGCGCTGCATACCGTGTCGCAGAGCTGCGTCAAGTCTGACATCATGCTCGCCAGTCGCTGCTTGCAGGCGAGCGTCCGCGTCGTGTTGGCGGCGTAGATCGCCCGCTGCAAGGGGGGGACGACAGTGTAGCGCCCGGTCCGGACAACCACGCTGGCCACCAGCGCGCAAGCTGCGGCAACCGCGGTGACGACGCCGGCTTCGCCCGCGCGGCCGCGCCGCGCGCACAGCGGGAGCCGCGGGCCGAGCGACGAAGCCGCGGACGTCCGCGTCGGCGGCGTTGCGCCACGCGGCACCACTAAAAAGCCAGCAAAAAAGAAGAGCCTGGCCAGCAGTAACCACCCTAGAACCCCCCCATAGGCTTCGTAACATCGGAAATGCCCCCCACAAGGTTGGTTCGAGAAGCTTTGATGTAGCGCTGCATACCGTGTCGCAGAGCTGCGTCAAGTCTGACATCATGCTCGCCAGTCGCTGCTTGCAGGCGAGCGTCCGCGTCGTGTTGGCGGCGTAGATCGCCCGCTGCAAGGGGGGGACGACAGTGTAGCGCCCGGTCCGGACAACCACGCTGGCCACCAGCGCGCAAGCTGCGGCAACCGCGGTGACGACGCCGGCTTCGCCCGCGCGGCCGCGCCGCGCGCACAGCGGGAGCCGCGGGCCGAGCGACGAAGCCGCGGACGTCCGCGTCGGCGGCGTTGCGCCACGCGGCACCACTAAAAAGCCAGCAAAAAAGAAGAGCCTGGCCAGCAGTAACCACCCTAGAACCCCCCCATAGGCTTCGTAACATCGGAAATGCCCCCCACAAGGTTGGTTCGAGAAGCTTTGATGTAGCGCTGCATACCGTGTCGCAGAGCTGCGTCAAGTCTGACATCATGCTCGCCAGTCGCTGCTTGCAGGCGAGCGTCCGCGTCGTGTTGGCGGCGTAGATCGCCCGCTGCAAGGGGGGGACGACAGTGTAGCGCCCGGTCCGGACAACCACGCTGGCCACCAGCGCGCAAGCTGCGGCAACCGCGGTGACGACGCCGGCTTCGCCCGCACGGCCGCGCCGCGCGCGCAGCGGGTGCCGCGGGCCGAGCGACGAAACGGCGGAGTCGGCGTCGGCGGCGTCGCGCCACGCGGCGCCACAAAAGAACCAAAAGAAAGCATCGCAAAGAAAAAGAGGCCTGGCCGCAATAACCCCCCAAAACCCCCGTGTCAACTCTGACACCATGCTTGCCAGTCGCTGTTTGCAGGCGAGCGTCCGCATCGTGTTGGCGGCGTAGGCAAAAAAAGAACAAAAGTCCGGAGTGTGGATTTCGGCGTGCAGGACGTCTCCGTTTGCAGGTTGCGTTTGCAGGTTGCGTTTGCAGGTTGCGGTTGCAGGTTGGACACCTTCCCGCAGCTCAAGGTGGTGAGCTCGTAATAAACGCGGTACGCTGCAATCCTGCACGTTGTGTGGGGTCGCGCGGGGATTCCTCGTGGCACCTCGACTCCGAGTTCGTCGACATTGAGGTGTACTTTGCAGGCCCGCACGTCGTGGGCTGGAAAGTGGCTCTCTCGGACGTGTTCGGCATGGTTATTCGGTTTCAGCGTTAGGCGAGAGGTTGCAACATTTACCTTGAGCCTTTGAGGTACTACTCTGTGAGCGAACCGAACACTGTTGTACCAGAGAAGACGGGATGCAACATGTGTACACCAGGTTAGCTCCAGTAACTGATTCCACAGAACTGCTGAAAATGTGTGTCACCGACGGCTGGTATTCAAAATGTCCGATTACCGAAGTCCATTTCACTCATCTAGAAGAGCTTTGAACTCCTCCTTTGAGATCGGTGGTGGTGGTGGTGCAACCGTGTGGCCTATGTTGTTTGTGAAGTCCTTGTGTCCTGATGGACTTGCCACAGTTCCTTTGGGTTCGACAAGAAGCTGCACCATACGAGCAAGCTCACGGATGAGGAAGAAAGACGTACCCCTGACAACAATTCCAACAAAACGGAGGTACTCATAGCCGACTGGCTTGCCTGCTGTGTCTTTCACAACCTTACCACCAACAGAAAATTCATCAATCTCGATGATAGCCCCTGGGCCTCCCAGTGGTAAGTTTGCTGCTTCCATCTGTTGAGTGTCATCCCCTAGAATGTCTCGAATTCCGCCTTCCCAGCGTGTGACGGTCTGACGGGTCATGGGAGCACACATTGAGACAACAAATGCTTGCCTTTCTCCGTGCACAAATCTCTCCGTGCACAAATCCAGCAATCATACAAAAGAGATCAGCAATCCTGAGCTTCAGAGGTCCGCCCTTGTCTGATACTCCAAGTGCCGTGCTCAGAATAGCTGCTGTTGAGTAAACCAGCTTGCAGTGACCACAAATGAAAACAGGCCAGTTGAGCGGTGTAGAACCATTTGCTGCCGTCCAGACCATGTCTTCAAGCTTTGCATTGCACTTGTTGCATGTGATAGACTGCGGGATCACTCCATATTCACGTAGTTTTTCGGCCATTGTCCTGTCTCCCTCCTGAATCAGTGCAGCAATCCCAAATTTAGGCTTTGCCTGCACCCGCTTTCGAAAGCTTCCAGAGTATCCCTCAGCCCTCTGCTGCTGTTTTTGGGCAGGTTTAGCTGGCTTACGCTGCTTTGTGCGTTGTCGGTGTCTTGCAACAGGCACAGGCACATCATCATCGTTGTCCACATCTCACACCACGGAAGGTGTAATTGGCATGCAACGACACAGCGATCCGGACTCCGCGGACAAGAACGATGCAGGAAAGTTGTTGTATGGTTACAGATAAGAACGATGCAGGAAAGTTGTTGTATGGTTACAGATAACAGTAGCCGCCCACGTGAGAAAGCCGTTAAGTATTGGGAACTTTTAAGTACACGGACCACACGAATCTGCATGCACTTAAATATGATAACGCCGTTAAAGCAGCGGCTGCCGGTTTATCCCGTGACACGTAGTTGGTGATTACGAATTAACTACTGGTGTAGAAAGAGAAGTGTTGGTAGTATAAGAAGAAGAAGAAAAAGGCCGCTGACGGTCAACCACAGCTTGCAAAGCTTGAGTCGGAGGCAGCACAGGGTCACAACCCCGTCCGCTCTGCCCTGCAGCTGACCGTCTCGACGAGCTTGTGTTCAGCGCGAGCGCCAAGCCCCAAGGTGCGCCAAGCCTTGATGCTTTAGTTTGGGAAATCGGTAACCACTTGACCCGTAGGCCCGTGGCTCTGCAGTACCGCCGAACACGTGAAGCTTGGCTCCCGTGTAGCAGGCTTTCCCTGGTACACCTACCTGGTGTTGGTGGTAAAAGTAAAGAAGAGCATGAGCGAACACCGTCTCGGAGTTTCGAGGAACTCTTTGCAGGTGGAGGTGAAGTACGAACTTCGCAACTTTAAGTGGACGAAGCTCGCGACGGAATCCCGAACCGCTTCGGCAATCCACAAACCGGGTCGAGGAGGCTCTGCGAGGTGCGGCCGAAGCTGGTGTTTCTGTGGCTACACTTTCTCAAGCTTCACAACCAGAAGTTCGCCGACCATT
The DNA here is from genome assembly GCA_030068145.1 of Diplonema papillatum. Taxonomy (NCBI): domain Eukaryota; phylum Euglenozoa; class Diplonemea; order Diplonemida; family Diplonemidae; genus Diplonema; species Diplonema papillatum. The sequence continues at coordinate 81,712 of JAPJBO010000046.1, forward strand.
ACGAAGAAGAAGAGCCTGGCGAGGCCATAAAACCCCCCCCATAGGCTTATCATCAAAATTAGAAGGTTGATTCGGGGAAGAAGGGACGCTTCATACCGTGTCACCCACCTGGGTCAACTCTGACATCATGCTTGCCAGTCGCTGCTTGCACGCGAGCGTCCGCGTCGTGTTGGCGGCGTAGATCGCCCGCTGCAAGGGGGGGACGACTGCGTAATGACGCCCGGTCCGGACGACCACGATAGCCACCAGCGCGCAAGCTGCGGCAAACGCGGTGACGACGCCGGCTTTGCCCGCGCGGCCGCGCCGCGCGCAGCGGGTGCTGCGGGCCGAGCGACGAAGCCGCGGAGTTCGCGTCGGCGGCGTCGCGCCACGCGGCCTCAGAAGAACCAAAAGAAGCCATCAACACAGAACAAGAGCCTGGCAGGCCATAAACCCCCCTATAGGCTTCGTAAAATCGGAAATTCGAGAAAGCTTTGAATACCGTGTCACATAGCTGCGTCAACTCTGACATCATGCCCGCCAGTCGCTGCTTGCACGCGAGCGTCCGCGTCGTGTTGGCGGCGTAGATCGCCCGCTGCAAGGGGCCCGGTCCGGACGACCACGATGGCCACCAGCGCGCAAGCTGCGGCAAACGCGGTGACGACGCCGGCTTCGCCCGCACGGCCGCGCCGCGCGCGCAGCGGGTGCCGCGGGCCGAGCGACGAAGCCGCGGAGTCCGCGTCGGCGGCGTCGCGCCACGCGGCGCCACAGAAGAACCAAAAGAAGCCATCAACACAGAACAAGAGCCTAGCAGGCCATAAATTCCCCTATAACCCCCCTATAGGCTTCGTAAAATCGGAAATTCGAGAAAGCTTTGAATACCGTGTCACATAGCTGCGTCAACTCTGACATCATGCCCGCCAGTCGCTGCTTGCACGCGAGCGTCCGCGTCGTGTTGGCAGCGTAGATCGCCCGCTGCAAGGGGCCGGTCCGGACGACCACGATGGCCACCAGCGCGCAATCTGCGGCAAACGCGGTGACGACGCCGGCTTTGCCCGCGCGGCCGCGCCGCGCGCAGCGGGTGCCGCGGGCCGAGCGACGAAGCCGCGGAGTCCGCGTCGGCGGCGTCGCGCCACGCGGCGCCACAGAAGAACCAAAAGAAGCCATCAACACAGAACAAGAGCCTAGCAGGCCATAAATTCCCCTATAACCCCCCTATAGGCTTCGTAAAATCGGAAATTCGAGAAAGCTTTGAATACCGTGTCACATAGCTGCGTCAACTCTGACATCATGCCCGCCAGTCGCTGCTTGCACGCGAGCGTCCGCGTCGTGTTGGCGGCGTAGATCGCCCGCTGCAAGGGGGGGACGACTGCGTAATGACGCCCGGTCCGGACGACCACGATGGCCACCAGCGCGCAAGCTGCGGCAAACGCGGTGACGACGCCGGCTTTGCCCGCGCGGCCGCGCCGCGCGCGCAGCGGGTGCCGCGGGCCGAGCGACGAAGCCGCGGAGTCCGCGTCGGCGGCGGCGGCGGCGGCGGCCCCCCAGCCGGCTGCGGCGCGCCGACGCCGCTTTTCGGCTGCGCCCAGGTCCTTGTCGAGTCGGCGCGCCGCGGCCGCGAGGGCCTCCCGCTCCTTCACGAGCAGCTGCACCTCCTTCTTCGCCTGCAGCAGCTCGCCGTACACCTTCGCGGAAAACCCATCGGCCACTTCGAGATCCGGCGAGATCCCCAGCAACGGGTCTCGTCTGCAAGGAGCACCCCCCGTATCTCCCGAGAGAGTTGACGATCCCCGCAAGGTAGTCCCCACGGAAGACCGCCTTCGCAGGTGGTGGGCGTGCGTGTGTGGGGGCGTGTGCGAGGCGGGAGCCGGAGTCGGCGGCCCCGTGGCCCAGCTGCGGGAGGCTTCGTCTCTTTTTCGGGCGAACTCGTCTGCGGGCAGGGGGTGCCTCTCGGGGTCCTGCTGCACCTGCTGGAGCCCAGCGAGCAGGGTCCCGGCGGGAGCCGCGGCGGGGCCGTCGCGGGAGGCGGCCGACGACGGAGAGCTTCCCGCGCGATCACTCACCGCAGCGGCGGGTTCGGGGTCGGCGGCCGGGGTGCCGTGCTCGCTCTCTTCCCTGTCGATCGCCTCCCGCGTCCGTCCGAACTCATCGTCGTAGTAGCTCGACGAGTCCGAATCGGACATGAACGCCCCTCCCCTCCACCCTCCCCTTCAGCAACGCGTTCTCGGGGTTCCCACCCGGTCGGGTCATTCCTGAAAGCGACGGCAGATTCCCAGGGGTGTGATAAACACGCGGCAGGCAATTCGATGCAGCTTCAAGAGACAGGGATGGACCAGCTGCTCTCCCCCACATCCCTTCTCAGCAACACGTTCTCTTCGAACGAGGTTCCCACTCAGGCGGCAGGCGGATTCCCCGGCTAGAAGCCGGAAGAAGTGCGTAGGTTTGTTTTATTCGATTACTTTTGTGTGAAGAAGGGGTGTGAAGATGCAGCAAGCCCTGATGCCCTCGCGTTCGCTGTCGTTCCTGTTTTATCACCTCCACCCTCCGTCTCAACGCACCGCGAAGCAGACATGCACTCGATACTTTATTCCCGTTGAGCAAAGCGTTCTCTTGGAGTATTCGTAGGGGCAAAGAAGATCCATCACGGGCTTGAGTGTCTTGACCGTCTGCAAGTGCCGCTTTCCAATTTGCATTTCAGCCAGGGATAACTGTCTAGATGGAGTAGAATCACGACGTGTTCATAGGGGGAAAGAAGATTTTTCATCACGCAATGCTTCATCACTCGAGTGTCTTGCCTTCAACCTATCTCACTGCCGCTTGCCAGGTTGCATTTCAGCCAGGGATAACTGTCTAGATGGAGTAGAATCACGACGTGTTCATAGGGGGAAAGAAGATTTTTCATCACGCAATGCTTCATCACTCGAGTGTCTTGCCTTCAACCTATCTCACTGCCGCTTGCCAGGTTGCATTTCAGCCAGGGATAACTGTCTAGATGGAGTAGAATCACGACGTGTTCATAGGGGGAAAGAAGATTTTTCATCACGCAATGCTTCATCACTCGAGTGTCTTGCCTTCAACCTATCTCACTGCCGCTTGCCAGGTTGCATTTCAGCCAGGGATAACTGTCTAGATGGATTAGAATCACGACGTGTTCATAGGGGGAAAGAAGATTTTTCATCACGCAATGCTTCATCACTCGAGTGTCTTGCCTTCAACCTATCTCACTGCCGCTTGCCAGGTTGCATTTCAGCCAGGGATAACTGTCTAGATGGAGTAGAATCACGACGTGTTCATAGGGGGAAAGAAGATTTTTCATCACGCAATGCTTCATCACTCGAGTGTCTTGCCTTCAACCTATCTCACTGCCGCTTGCCAGGTTGCATTTCAGCCAGGGATAACTGTCTAGATGGAGTAGAATCACGACGTGTTCATAGGGGGAAAGAAGATTTTTCATCACGCAATGCTTCATCACTCGAGTGTCTTGCCTTCAACCTATCTCACTGCCGCTTGCCAGGTTGCATTTCAGCCAGGGATAACTGTCTAGATGGAGTAGAATCACGACGTGTTCATAGGGGGAAAGAAGATTTTTCATCACGCAATGCTTCATCACTCGAGTGTCTTGCCTTCAACCTATCTCACTGCCGCTTGCCAGGTTGCATTTCAGCCAGGGATAACTGTCTAGATGGAGTAGAATCACGACGTGTTCATAGGGGGAAAGAAGATTTTTCATCACGCAATGCTTCATCACTCGAGTGTCTTGCCTTCAACCTATCTCACTGCCGCTTGCCAGGTTGCATTTCAGCCAGGGATAACTGTCTAGATGGAGTAGAATCACGACGTGTTCATAGGGGGAAAGAAGATTTTTCATCACGCAATGCTTCATTACTCGAGTGTCTTGCCTTCAACCTATCTCACTGCCGCTTGCCAGGTTGCATTTCAGCCAGGGATAACTGTCTAGATGGAGTAGAATCAAAACGTGTTCATAGGGGGAAAGAAGATTTTTCATCACCAGGACGACTTACTTGCTGCCTTCAGCCTATCTCACTGCCGCTTTCCGGTTTTGCATTTCAGCCAGGGATAACTGTCTAGGTGGAGTAGAAATACGACGTGTTCATAGGGGGAAAGAAGATTTTTCATCACGCAATGCTTCATCACTCGAGTGTCTTGCTTCAACCTATCTCACTGCCGCTTGCCAGGTTGCATTTCAGCCAGGGATAACTGTCTAGATGAAGTAGAATCACGACGTATTCATAGGGGGAAAGAAGGTTTTTCATCACGCAATGCTCCAGGACTCGAGCAGCAAGAAAAGCGAAAGAACTGTGAAAACGGGAACAAGATAGGCGCCGCGTGGGCACGTTCAATGGAGAAGTGCGTGGTTTTGTTGAAGACGAGCTTTCCTTTTGCTGCCGGTTCGCGCAGAAGGGGAGAGGAAGTGGGTGGGGGACGGGCGGCGATGTCGTATGCGCACTGGAGACCAGGCTGCTCTCTGCGAGCCTGCGAGAAAAACGATGTCAGAATCCCCAACACTGAGCGCATAGGACATCACGGGGCAAGGAGTAAAGACGTTCAGGCAAGACCAGGCGCAAATCGCCGGTCAAAGTTACTGGGGGGGGGAAACCTTAGGTTTGCGCCCCCGGAAAGGGAGCCATGCTTCAATGCAGAGGTTTGGCAATGAGGACTTGCTTGCGATGTCCAAACACGGACTTCCGTGCCAGAGTTTAAGTTTTCAGAGTGTAAGCTTTTTGTGGACCGCAACCGAGGTTCTTCCGTGAAGCTTCGGGGGAAATGAGAAGCTCGTCACCGCCAACCGTGGCGTTTTCACCTGCGTCCTGAATCCAGCTTGTGGAAAGAAGTGCGTGGTTTCGTTGAACGCTTGCGCCCGCCACTGAACCCAGATTTACCGGTATTTCGTGTGGGCTACAGCACATTTCCACCTCCCTTTGATCTTTCGCAACTGGCAGTCTCTTCAAGCATTTCCTACAAAGCAGGTGCTTGTACAAAAAAACGATCAAGCACTGCGGTTCAACAAAAATAGTTACTCGCACGGGGAGTACTGTGGCTGACGGGCAGGAGGAGGTGCGGCAGGAGTAGTAGTCGGCGAGCTCGCGGTGCATGGCTGCCTTCGCGGAGTCGCTGAGATCCGGGTAGCCGTTCTTCATTTGGTACGGGTCGGCGGCGACGTCGTAGTACTCGTAGAATGTGACGGACGTCTCGTTCCACGACCACGCGGCGTCGTACTCGATGTACTGCGTGTCGTGGGTGGCGTTCATGACCCGCAGGGCGCGCCAGCTGTTGGAGTTGAGGGAGTCGAACCAGTAGCAGTTCCCGTCTCCAACACCCGAGCTCTCTTTGCAGTCGGCCGTCGTGTTGCTGCCGTCCGGAGACCGGGGCATCGGCCCGCCGCACGTCTGCTCGTACCCCGGGGGTGCCCAGCACGGGTTGTGGTCGTTGAACAAGTTCCCGACCGACTCGTACGCGTGCAGGAACTTCTTCCGCCACCCCTCCGCGGCCTCGCCCCTCTCCTCGCCCGCGACCAGCAAGTTCGTGAACGACCTTCCGTCCACCATCGGCGGGGCGGGGATGCCCGCCAGGTCGAGGAGGGTCGGCATTAAATCGACGTTTCCGCACATTTCCTCCACGATCGTCCCAGGCAGAATGCCGGGGCCGACGGCGAAAAACGGGATCCGGACGTCCGTTTCGTACGGGTGCTGCTTCGCAGTGCCGATCCTCCACTGTCCGAGCTTGAAGCCGTGGTCCGACGTGTAGAAGAAGTACGTGTTGCGCAGGACAGCGTCGCCTTGGCTGGATACCCTTTCGTAGACGTCTGCGACGAGGTCGTCGACGGACATCAGCGTCGCCCACCTGAGCGGCGGATTCTGCCGGATGTGCTTCGTTTTGTCCGGCGAGCTTACGTTGTAGTTCGGCGTGATCGGGATCGTCAGGTTGCTCCACAATCCCTCGTACCAAGGCGCCGGGACCGCCGGAAAGTGCGGCGCGTGCGGGCCGACGTACAGAAAAAAACGGGTGCTCCGGCGTTCCGACGTCGCGGGTGAAAATGTCGTCGAGCCACCGCACGGTTCTATTCCCGATTTGCGACGTCTGATACGGAGTGCCGAACACAGGGTCGTTCGGGTCGATGTTCTCCGTGTAATGCGTGTTGTTCGACGCGTAGTAGTGGTAGTACGGCAACCCGTAGTAGTCGTTGAAGCGTCGATGTACGTCGCACTTTCGTACTTAGCGAGGAGCTCGAGCTGCGTTTGTTGGTCGTTGGTAACTTTCCCGAAGAGTCCGACTTCGTACCCGTTCGAGGTGAAGGTGCCGAAGAGGCCCTCGTTCTTCAAGGCGGCGTGCGTCGTGTTCGCGTGCATGCATCCGTCGCCCTTCGCGCCGCGCACGTTGTGGTAGTACCTCCCGGTGAAAAACTCGGTGCGGCTTGGGCAGCAGATGGGGGTATTCACGAAGTAGTTCGTGAACCGCGCCCCGTTGGCCAGAACAGCTCCCGCACCTTCGGCTGGCTGGCCACGCTGCCGATGTCCGTGTAGCGGCCGCCCTCCCCGAGGACCGTGTCCTGGTCGTCGGTCAGCACGAACACGAAGTTCGGCTTTCCCTCCGCGACGGCTACCAGCCACCCGCTCGCAGCTATCAGCAGCGGAACGCCGGCAACCATGGTCCGATGGCGTCAATTTTTAGAGTTAAAGTTCGCTTGAAATTCCGGGGTTTTAGGGTCTCCGTGTGACCGTTCATGAATGGGTTCTCTTAGAGCAAGAAAGGGCTATGTGGTTACGGGTTGTATATTGCGTGCACGCTTTCGTTATGGGTTATGGCTAGCCATGTCCGGGACTGTTTGTGACCGACACCAAGTACATTCCTTCGTGGAGTGTAGTCTTGGGCCCCCCACGTTCTACAAGTTGAGCAGGGGTTGCCTTGTAGCCCGTACCGGTCTGTTGTCCGCGTTTATATGTATTTTCTCGCAGTGCTTGGATTTCGCGGCACTTGCGGTGCTTCACGTGGTGCGGGTTGTTTCCGTCCTAAAATAAGGTTTTTTTTGGGTTGATTTGCAGGGTAAAACTTTTTTGTGTTGGAATCCAGACGTCTCTTTTTGGTGTATTTCTTGCAGAAGTTTTTTTAAGGGTCTGTTTTTTTTTTGGACGTTCGCGACGATGCGTGGTGAACACGAAAGAGAACGCTGGCAGCGTGCTTGGGAGAAGATTAGCCTAACCATCGTGTTCACTCAACAAATAAACACGCCGCGCACGTTGGGGAAGTACCGCCCGGTGAAAACTCAGTGCGGCTTGGGCAGCAGATGGGGGTGTTCACGAAGTAGGTCGTGAACCGCGCCCCGTTGGCCAGAAACAGGTCCCGCACCTTCGGCTGGCTGGCCACGCTGCCGATGTCCGTGTAGCGGCCGCCTTCCCCGAGGACCGTGTCCTGGTCGTCGGTCAGCACGAACACGAAGTTCGGCTTTCCCTCCGCGCCGGCTACCAGCCACCCGCTCGCAGCTATCAGCAGCGGAACGCCGGCAACCATGGTCCGATGGCGTCAATTTTGTGTTGAAATCCGGACGTCTCTTTTTGCTGTATTTTTTTTGCAGAAGTTTTTTTATGGGTTGGACGTCTTTTTGTTTTCGTCGCGACGATGCGTTGTAAACACGAAAGAGAACGCTGGCAGCGTGCTTGGGAGAAGATTAGCCTAACCATCGTGTTCATTCAACAAATAAACACGCCGCGCACGTTGTGGTAGTACCGCCCGGTGAAAAACTCGGTGCGGCTCGGGCAGCAGATGGGGGTGTTCACGAAGTAGGTCGTGAACCGCGCCCCGTTGGCCAGAAACAGATCCCGCACCTTTGGCTGGCTGGCCACGCTGCCGATGTCCGTGTAGCGGCCGCCCTCCCCGAGGACCGTGTCCTGGTCGGTCAGCACGAACACGAAGTTCGGCTTTCCCTCCGCGACGGCTACCAGCCAGCAGCAGAATGCCAGGGGACATGCCGACAATCAACCGGGGTTGATGTGCAGTCTGGTGTCTTTCGACGTTTCTGGTTCATTTTCTTCTTTCCCTATGTGTTTCCGGCGATATTCGCTCAGTCAGTTGCCTGTGACGGCGTTCATTGAGTTGTTTGAATTAGTTCACTTACAGTAGCTGCTGATCTGCTGCGATGGTCTGCGGTTTCCAAAGCGGAGCGATGGCGGAGCTGCGGACGAGTGCGGGGGAGGCTGATTTGATCCATGGTTTGCGCGAACTTCGATGTGCAGGATGTCCGCTGATAGCGGGGAGTTTCGAGGACTCGGAGGATTCTTGACGCGCAAGGGTGTTGGGGGAAGTTGGGTACCGCGAGAGTAGTACTTCTTGGGGTGTTGGTATTGCTTGGCCGGGGTGTTGGGAACGAACGCGGTGTGTCTACTGCTTCATCATGTTGTTGCCGGTTGAGGGGTTGCTGCCGCTGTCTTCACTTCTTGCCCACTGCGTGTAGGGCCCATGTTGCCCATTCAGCGCACTTGTCCTCCGGTAGCTGACTGCGAACGCGTAGAGCTACACTTCGGATCACCGCGCGGTTTCCCTTCGCGAAGGCATCCAGAACCTGCATTCGGGAGGGTGTTTTGCCCCCGAACTCTGGCCTTAGATCCGCCTCCGGTCGGAACCAACTGAGGTGCGCTGCGTCGTCCGCCGTCAAAACGTGATGGGAGGTGGCCTTTTCATTGCACCCTCGTAGGCCGCATATCTCCGTTGTGCCGTCTTGTAATACCGAGCGCCTCACTAGCGCCTGCAGCAGATCCACTGCTCCACTGACCTTCCGGAGCTGGTGCAGCGTCTTGCCGTTGATGCTGCTCCGTGGTGCGTTTAGCCGCTCTCGGAGTCTGCTGTTCCTCTGATGATCGAGGGCTTTTCGGACAAATCTGCCGATCTCCTCCATCTGCACTAGACCAGCAGCATCTTGGGCGCATACATACTGAAGGCCTGCGTCTCGGTAGACCCACTCCACATCAAAGACGCTTCGACCGTTCAGGGCTCTTCCTGCTGCCTCGTCCGCTGCATTAATACAGCGGTTGGCTGCGTGTCCCTTTGCCCATTCTATTGCCGGCGCTGTTGGGAACACTCTTGACAGCGGGTCTGTGGCACTCTTCTTTCCTGTAACTCTGGCTATTGCGCTTTGACTATCACAGTATCGGCGGTCTGGCCGTGTGTTAGCCACTATTTTCAGCGCTGCCTCTGCTGCCAGTATTGCACACACTTCTGCTTGCGTGCCCTTTTTTTTTACCAAACATGCAATGTTGGAGGAAATAAGAACGCGTCACAGGCCTTCCACGGCGTTTCCTTGCGCCCTGTACCAAGAAACAAACGTCCAGGGCAAAGCGTTCAACGAAAAACAATTCCCTCCCCTCATCATTTTCCGGTTTCAACCGTGGTTAGCCAGTGACGCGTCTTATTTTTTTAGAGTTAAAGTTCGCTTGAAATACCGGGGTTTTTAGTGTAAATTCCCTCAGGGCATTAGCTTGGTTTCCGGCCCATTTTCCAAATTTGGACCGCTAACGGCTTTTTGCGTCCTCACTCAGGAATGGGCTCAACACAGCGCGACGCAACGAATCTTCACGACAATCGGGAGGATTGCGATCTCGGGCCCCCCACGACTATTTTTGTGTTCCCGGCGGTGTTCGCTCAGTCGGTTGCCTGCGACGACATCTTTAGCGTTATTTGTGGATTAGAAGGTCGGTATTTTAAAGTCTCCGGTTGACCGCAGAGGCTTGGGTATGGAGGGGATTGAGAAAAGTGAGAGGGTGCCGCTCGTTTCGGGTGACGTGTCGTTCCGTTGGTTTATCCGGCCATCCGGCCAAAGTGGCTGATCCTTAACAAGAGCGCTGCCCTACCCCCCCCACACACGTTTTTTGCAGGGCCCTTCTCCCCGAGATCGATTTGCCTAGTAGTGGTTGTGACGAGCTGCGAACAGCCGGCTATCAAACCAGATTCACACTACTGATGGTCCCGCCTCGGTGTCCGTGGCTTTGTGAAACCTTGTGAAGTCCCCTTTTTAGCGTTATTTGTGGATTAGAAGGTCGGTATTTTAAAGTCTCCGGTTGACCGTAGAGGCTTGGGTATGGCGGGGGGTTGAGAACGGACTTTTTGTCCGAGTATTGAAACTGAGCATCTTAGAGGCTTTCTGGTCTGTAACCGGAGTGTCATGAGAGCCGAGCGGGTAGAATCGACAGTAACTCGAGTCAAGTGACGGAATTCAAGTGCCAACAGTCAAGTGCCCTATACGCACATGCCAATAATCAAGTGACAAGTAACTGTATGGTCACCCGTCACGACGGCGGGGCCTTCAGCAAGGCGAAGGGTCAAAACATGAAGAAAAGAGAAGAGAGCAAAAGACAGCAATTTTGCTTTGAGATCGGGACTGAGTAGCACCGGTGTGTTGAATGGGAGACGCGCGCTCGGGACCAGTTCTGGAGAGGAACCTGGAGGGAAAGGCTCGCCAAGGCCGTCGTCGACTCCGGCCGCCGGTGACTGCCGCTACAACCGCCTGGAAGTGCATCGAGTTGCCTGCTGCTGTCCACCACAGTCCAGCAGGGTCTACCAGGAGGGGGAGGGTGGACCGACGCAGCAGCGGCATTGCGGCGAGTAACCCCAGCTTAGCTAGCTGTGCCCGCATGGAAGTGCCGCAAAGACATGAGCACGTGTGGGCCAGACCAGTCACCGGACAGTGATGATGATTTGAGCCGTAGTCATAATGACGAGACTCGATCCATGACACAAGAAGATGTGCGCAGGTTTGTTGAAGGACATCCCCGGCATCCCCCGCCAACCGGATAATCGGCCGCAGCCGACCAATGTCCGGACAAAAATGGAAAGCGGACGGAACTTGGAACCCCGTCGCCTGCTTCACCCACTCCACGGCGGCCTCCCTGCTCCACTTCATCCCCCCCCTTTGTTCTTCGCTTACACCACCGTGTGTTGCTTTCTCACTCAGGATTTTTGACCTGTTGTGTTGGTGTGATTTGTCGTGTTGGGGTAGACCCGCATGACCACACGTCCGTTCAACACGCGGTTCGGTAGTTACAGCACTTGGGATCCCTTCGGTTATTTGTCTGGCAGTTATTGTCGAGCATTTCCTTCCAAGCTGGCGCTTAGGTAAAACAATGACTTCATCATCCGTCGGACAATGTTGGCCACCTACTCCTGCCTCTTGGGGCAGGCATAGCACTCTCTGGTTTGGGGTCTCGCCGAAGGAAGCCACAAGACAATCAGTCGCGGACTGCCATATTTTCGTGGGAAACCACGAGCGACGACGAAGGGTGCCGCAGCCAAGGGAGCCTGGGGTGCCGAACGTCTGTTCAATACCTCCGCCAAAAGCATCTCGCCGCTGCTCTTTTGGGGGGTCCGTGTTTTCGGGGGGGCTGTCCTCAACTCTGGGGAAGCCCCGGAAATGACGTCTCACAGTGAGTTCCACGGCCTCTCTGGACGGCCCATCGGGTCTGGAGCCAAGCTAGGGCCCCGAAACCACCCTAAACGAGTGCCGGCGTGCGGCACTATGAGTGGCGGTAGCACACACGAGTCGGGGAAAGCCTCCTGCACGGGAGTCAAGCAGCATGCGTTCGGTGGTACTGCGGAGCCACGGCTTCGGGGTCAAGTGCTTAGCATCAAAGCGTAGAGACGGCTAGCCTCAGCATCTAGTCGGTGCAAGTCCGCAAGAGCTTCTGCCCTGTCAGCATTTGACGGTACTGTAGCGAACTACCGACCGTGGCTGCAACGAGTGAGCGGCGAATTAGGGTCTGATTCGGACATCTAAGAATGGCAGCAGCTGCGCAAATTGCCCAGCGGCAACGCGTTCCCGAGCGCAAGATGTCCGGAACGAAAGCAAAACGGCGATCGCGTTCTGGCTGCGGAGCGGGGCAGCGCCGCCCTACGCGCGGACGTTGAGAAGCGTGTGATCGCGTCCCGTCCCGGCCAAGCTGCCGCCTTCAAGGTTCGTCTTGTCCAAGAAGACGCCGGGCTTGGATGCCCGCACTCTGCGTGGGTGGGTGAGAACGTGAAAATGTTGCGGAGGAGCTACCCTACTGGGCATGTGGACTAACTAAAGTTGGAAGCCTACATACAGTCAACCGGTTGACAGCGAAACCTACTGCTCTATTGGAAGATACGTGCACTAGCGGCTCGAAGTATTAAGTGCTCCATGGCACGTGCTCAATCGGTTGACAGCGAAACCTACTGCTCTATGGTGTGGAGCACACGTAAAACAACGGCGGTTCGAAACCTACTGCACTAAGGTGTGAGAGGCACGTGATCAACCGGTTGACGGCGAAACCTACTGCTCTATGGTGTGGAGCACACGTAAAACAACGGCGGTTCGAAACCTACTGCACTAAGGTGTGAGAGGCACGTGATCAACCGGTTGACAGCGAAACCTACTGCTCTAAGGTGTGGAGCACACGTAAAACAACGGCGGTTCGAAGCCTACTGCACTAAGGTGTGAGAGGCACGTGATCAACCGGTTGACGGCGAAACCTACTGCTCTAAGGTGTGGAGCACACGTAAAACAACGGCGGTTCGAAGCCTACTGCACTAAGGTGTGAGAGGCACGTGATCAACCGGTTGACAGCGAAACCTACTGCTCTATGGTGTGGAGCACAGGTAAAACAACGGCGGTTCGAAACCTACTGCGCTAAGGTGTGAGAGGCATGTGGTCAACCGGTTGACAGCGAAACCTCCTCTATGGTGGAGGACACGTCGTTGTGCCTACCGTTGAAGTGACCCGAGCGAGAAAGAGTCCAAAAAAAAACAGGAGCACATACCCGCTGCCCAGTCCGCCGTACATCTGCGGTCTGTTCTTGGTGAACCACACATTCTTCGCGACGTTGAAGTCGTCGAGGTCCTGCTCAGCATGCGACGCTTGAAAAGACGCGAACGCGTTGTCCAAGCAGAACCCAACGCAACCGAACGTACCGATCACCACCGGCGGTCGAAACCGCGGGCGCAGCAGTGAGACTACTGCACCAGTTGCGGCTGTGTGGGTTTGGATTCGTAGGGCCGGGCCCAGCACTCACGCTGCCCTGTAATAATAATAACATAACGTAATGTAGTGCCGTCGCTGCGTCGCAGCGGCAGTCGATTTGTTGTCATGGGTTGGTCCAACGTTGCGGGAACCGGTGTTAACGGGAGGAGCCGACCCCTGGGGGACGATGCCAGTTGTTGACAGATGACCGCGTTGTCGTACAAGGTCGTGAGCGGGCTACAATACACCTCCGTCTCCATCCTTCCTCCCCGGGTGGCAACCCCACCTGACTGTCTGGGTACCTAGAGGCTGATCGGGTTTCCTCACTCCATCAAAGCATGTTCCCGTGCCTAGGTTGCGGCAGCCCCTAAAGGCTTCATGGACACCTGAACTCGGCTGCTTGGCAAAGCAGCAGGCTGCTGCGCGCAAAGAACGCCGGGCAGCAACTGCGCTTCAAGGACACAGGGCAGCAACAAATCTTTCGGAGTGAAGCTCGCACAGTAACTAGCGCCACAACTCGGCAGGCAAAACAAGCCGATTGCGGCCTCCTCTCAGATAACGGGGGTACAAGCCTCCTGGGGTCACAAGGTAACTGCCATCATGGTCGACCAGAGCGCCACAAGGCAGGCACAGATTGGAAATTTGCTGGCGTGGTCTTTTTGCCCTCTGTTTCGTCCCTTTTGATCGTGAAGTTGGAAAGGGCACGACGCACTTGGTACGCGCAATCACTTCTTGGTTCCGGTGTCCCAAACGGCACGCACCAGCGGAAGTCGCCTGCGTTGGCAAATATTATGCACGGTGCCGACTACACTACGTTTTCGTACCGATCATGCATTGTTGAACGCTCACGCCCGCCACTAAACCCAGATGTACTGTGTTTCGTGTGGGCTACAGCACATTTACCTCCTTCGAGATTGGAATATTGTTGCGATAGTGGGGAGTCAACGGCATGCCGATGAGCACCAAACTATGCCTGCCTTTCGCTACGTAACACCGGATGGGTCACTCTTGGCCTCCTTTGAGATTTCGCAAACTGGCAGCCTCCTCAAGTATTTCCTATAAAGCAGGTGCATACAAAAGAGGGAGAGAGACGAGTTAGAGTGCAGGGACCATCTCTCCGGGGAGTTTCCGGTGTCCTTACTTCTCTTCGTGCTGTTTCGGCGGGCGTAAGTCGCTCCGGAGGCGCGCTGCAGGTTGCGGCTCTGCTACAGTGAGTGGCAGCACCGGAGTTGGCGCTGCAGTGGGCGCTCCTGGCCGGCGGGTGAGCTCGTCTCGCGGGGGATCGCCGCCTTGTAACGCTGCGGGCCCTCTTCTTCCTCACGACTGCGCCGCCTACGGCGGCGGCTAACACCTCGATGGGAAACTTCAGCAGTAGTAGTAGTTTGAACTTGTTTTGCAGCAACAATCTGTGACGATAGACTGCAGAAGCCGCTACAGTATAGTAGTGGTCGTCAACCCTCGAATGGAATAGCAGTGGGACAAATGGAGGGGTTGAGGGTCGACGTAGGCGCGAGGCCCCCACGAGGGACGGGAGACAGATGACTCCCAGGATACTTCGCTGCTTTCATCGGGAGGTGTCGCGACGCACCTGTCAGTTAACCGCAAACCAGGACTGACTGCTGCCCTCTGCAGTTCTTTTGTGTCTTTGGGAACTTCTTGCCTCCAGTCTTCTCGCGGGTTCTTTTCCTGAACACCCGCTCTTTGTCTCGTTTTATTTCGCCCTTTCTATGTCGCGATGGGAGGACAGGTCCCACCTCAACAGGGCCCTTCTGTAGGATAAGGCTCCCGCGAACTTGTGATCCTTACACAAGGGATCTCCCTCCGAGGAGGAGTGCAGGCATCAGGGACACGAAGTCACCCAGCCCCCCTTTGGCTGGGCGAAACTTCAGCAAAAGAAGAAGAAACCCCAGAAAGCATGGGGGCGTACCGAAAAGAAACGTGCAGTAAAACTTGATTTCGTCGCGTTGGTTCATAACCGCGCGCTCGAGCAGGAGCTGCTCGGCGGGTTTGTCCTTCGGGCTGCTCAGCTGCGAGAAGTCGGTGACGGGGTAGTAGAACGCACGCTTCGGCCAGTGCCCAGGCTCCGTGGGTGCGGCGGAGATGAACTCGCGCGGGGTCAGCGCGTTCAACATGGGCAGCATGCCGGTGCTCATGGACCTCCGGTTCAGGTCCGGCCGCTTCGCGTCAATTTCCATCGCTTTTTCCCGCCGCGCAATGAGCTTCAGCAGCTCTTCATGCTGCCATTCCGCGTACGATATCTCCTTCGTCGGCACGCAGTCTGCCGGGTTGTAAAGCGCCTCGTGCTCTCGGGTCGCCACGTCCTTCAGCATCTTGTGTATGATCTCGACCTTCTCGAAGTGCCGCTTCATTACCCGTTCTTGCCTCTTGTTCTTCAGCATGATGTCGCGGTCACCGGGCGCGGCTTCGCCTTCCCGCATTTTGCAGACTCCCGCGTACAAATCGCGGACGGCCTGCTTCTTCACGTCGAGCGGCAGCGGCCCGTACACGTCCATGTGGTGCTCCGTGCCGTAATGCCACGGGGTCGCGCCGCTCCCCTCGCTGCTCTGCTGCTGCGGCTCATCCTTCTTCCCTCCTCGCAGCCAGCTGCTGAGGAGGGAAGTCATTTCGCGTTGCGCCGAGACAGCTCGTTTTTTTCCGACTCCTGGTGGACCCCGCACAACCCAGTTTTCTTCCTGCACGTTCGCGAAAGTGGGCGAGGAAAGAGGGTTGAAGTATGGCTAAAGATAAAGTGGTGTCACCTGAGGGGGTAATCTCAGGGCCGCCCACGTGATAAGCCGTTAAGCATTGAGTTCTTTTAAGTACATGAACCACGTGGATTAGCATGCACTACACCGTTAAGCAGTGTGAACTTGAAATACAGGTACCACAGGGGTAAGCTTGCATTTGTCATTGGCTAGGGTTATTTGAATACGTCGTCCGAGGACGATCTCAAAGCGGACGAGGACGGTTAAGCAGCGGCTGCCGGCTTTTATCCTGTGACACCTTTTATATGTACGTTATAGAAAGAGTAGCGTTGGCACTCTTACAGGTTCGTTCCCTCGTAGCTCGCCGGGAACGGGCACTCCAGTGAAACTGGGTATGTTACCGTTTCAAGTTTGGATTTTGGGAGCATTGCCTCATGTGAATTCTGAGACTGATTTGGAGGAAACTTGGGCTCGCGAAAAATTTACGTTGTTAGTAATGTTCAGGCACCGTCTGCCTTTCATGCATTTTTGATGCTAGCACTAAGTCGAAATTCTATCAAAACATGAGATGTCGGGGGAAATGAGAAGCGCGCCACCGCGAACCGTGGGTTTTCCACTTGCGTCCTGAATCTGGCAGCAAAAAAGAAATCGACCAGGCACTGCGTTCGACGAAAACAACTCATTTTGATCGGCTGCAGGTGTGCGAGTGACGAGATCGTGTTTTCGCTCTTACTCTGCCTCACGGGCATCACACCAGCGGAGCGGAAACCGAATGCCTTTCCCCGCGAGCCCGAGCAGTTCGGGCCTCCTGCGACCCCCCTCCCTACGTGTTGAGCTAATTTGTGTCTGAGGTGGCCTTTTGTCGGGTTCTCGCTGCTCCGACTTTTCTATCTTCGTGGCAGGTTCGCATTTCTGGGTCGCACGGGAAGACAGCAGAAGGCTTTTACCGTTGCTCCGGCAGATCCATTCCCAGCCCCGGAGAGCCTCGGCCCCGCGGGCTGGAGCTGCACGGAGCCGCATTTCACGGTTTCCATCAGGGGAGATGGACCGGCTCCGTTTTAACTCATTCCTCAGACACGGTTGCAGGAGGTCTCCCCCGAGGCGGATTTGCTTGTGTTCTCGTAGCATGGTTGAACAGAGTCTGATAAACCAGACTCACATCAATGTCCTGCCGCCGGGGGCTGATGCAACCACACGAAAGTTCTTCAGGCCAAGTCAGACAGCTCGAAAGGAAGCCCGCTCAGTGTCCGCAGCTGGTGGATGCTTGACTCGTCGACGACGAGTTCACTGGGGTCTTGAAGCAAAGTCGAATCGTTCCTGAAGGAGCATTCGGCCGAGATACGAGCTGTCCTGACTGCGCAGACTGAGCCCGGGCACCGGTCAGCACCGGCGCCAGCCCGAACACTGAATGATTTTCCTTAAGAAATTGCCCAGTGGAGGTGACTTCGCCTTGTTTTCGCATGCTGCAGCCATTATTTCAGCCTTAACAAGCATCCGGCCACTTTTCCTGGATTTTCGGACCATTTTTGGGGCCACCTGAGTGGTAGGTTTCCAGTTTTGGGTTTCTGACGACCCCCCTTTTTCGGCAACGGAGGGGTCTTTCTGGGTCCTTTGAGCAAACTGGCATGCAGCAGCGTCGCCCGTGGCTGCTGTCGAGAAGGAGCCGGTGCAGAACCCTGCAGGACCGTGCAGTAGGCATCCGTCCGCATGAAGCGCAGATGATGGCTTGTCAAGGTTCTCACTGCGCGCCAACCCCTCCCCACGAACGCAACACGAGCCCGAAAGGTTGTGAATAATGGCAAAGACAACCTGCTACAACAAACTAGTTGGAGCACCCCACCCACCACATACAAACTGGGGGCGTGTCTTTGTGGCATCAATTTATGCGAGGAATGTTGGGAATGGTGTATTAAACTCTGGTTGACAAACCAGACCCGTCATTTGTCCTGAAACGTCCAGCTACAGGACAAGTGTGGCGACGATGCATACATTCGACAACCTTGGACAATTAGCCTAATTTCAGGACCAGTCACGGTCGATCTTGAGTGATGCAGTGACTCGTGCAGACGCCCGGTCCGTACAGACGCCACTTGACCGGCACGTGTTTTCTACGCAGCTGCTGCTGGCCCACACGCATCTCTCCTTCGCGTAGAAGCACTGCCTGGTTCGCGTGCGCACCACAATCCGGCGGAAGTTGATCGATGGCCGCAAACTCGGTGGGTCGCTCGAGAGAAGTCGAGGCCCGCCGCCAGTTGGACCCACAAAAAGCACTTGCGGAACGCCACCATACGGTGCAAGCGCCACGGCTTGTTTCTGAATCACGGAAGGCGCGCATCTGAAGATCTCCCACCCATTGGCAAGCAGGGTCTGCATGTAGTGTTTGTCCTGAAATGTCCAGCAATAAGACAAGTGTGGAGACGATGCATACATTCGACAATCTTGGACAAATAGCCTAATTTCAGGACCAGTCACGGTAGATCTTGAGTGATGCAGTGACTCGTGCAGACGCCCGGTCCGTACATGCCATTTGACCGGCACGTGTTTTCTACGCAGCTGCCGCTGGCCCACACGCATCTTCCCTTCGCGGAGAGGCACTGCGCCTGGTTCGCGTGCGCACCACAATCCGGCGGAAGTTGCTCGATGGCCAACACCGCAAACTCGGTGGGTCTCTCGAGAGAAGTCGAGGCCCACCGCCAGTCGGACCACAAAAAGCGCTTGCGGAACGTCACCATACGGTGCACGTGCCCCGGCTTGTTCCTGAATTCCACGGAAGGCGCGCATCTGAAGATCTCCCACCCGCTGGCAAGCAGGGTCTGCATGTAGTCGCCGTGCTCGAAGTCGGGGCAGTCGACACACGGGTAAACGAACTGATACGCCATGCAGTGGGCTTTCCTGCACATTATACCGTACGGGTAGGTCCAGATGCTGCCTGCCGCCAAGTAAGTGAGACTCTCCATCCACTCCGGTGCATCTCGCCACACAGCTTCGCCGATGTCCCCCCAAACGGTCGCCCCGTCACGAACGGAGTTCAACTCGTACCACTTGTCCTGGACTTGAACAGGGCGGTTGCCGCTGGCCCTCGTGTCCATCATTTCCTGTAGCTGCTCTGTCGTCACATTTAAAAATGCGATACCGTCAGGGTTCTGTTCACCATCGGCTCTGACGACTACAACGCCTGCATCACCGTCACGAGCGAAAGCCGCTGCAACGTGGGCGGCAAAAATGGCAGCCCGCATGGTGGGCATATTCTTTTTGTAGTGTAAATGGAACCTTGTGAGTGGCAGGCTCAGGCGGGTGCCAGGCTACGCAGGAACCGGCATTTCGTGGTCAGAAAACGCAACTGGAGTGTGGGTTGCTGTGGGTCAACCTTTCCGAAGGGATTGGTCTTTCGAGGCCTTGCTGTGGGTCAATTTTTCGGAAGGGACTGGTCTTTCGAGGCGTGGTGGGTCAGCTTTAATCTGTTGCAACGCGTGAGTTTCGCTTTTTGGTGGCAATGAAATGCAAAAACTGTGGCATTTTGACCGTTGCCGACCGACGTTGGGTTGCAGCAATCGGCATGTCTAATTTTAGAGTGCACTTTTGTGTGAATTGTGTTTCGTTGCGTTGCACAAGCCTGCAATCGGGCATCGCGACCGACGGACGCCACGCACCGCTGGTCCAGGAACCTGGGTGATCAAGGGAACTCGACCAGGATCAAACTTTCCTGGGGTTTCCGATTGTTTTTTGGGTTCCCTGTTTGGTTGTGTCCTAGTCGGGCTGTTTTTTTGTGGCTGCGGTTTGGGTTTTGATGATTTTCCTTAAGGAATTGCCTAGGAATTGGCTTGTGGGGGCGATTTGGCCTTGTTTTCGCATTCTGCAGCCATTATTTTGGCCTAAACGAGCGTCTGACCACTTTCCCCGCCGTCTTGGAGCATTCTATCAAACCACAAGCCCCAGACCTTAAGCGCTTTCCCACCAGAAACGCGACCGAGTGGATTTTTTAGCGGGCCAGAAGATTTTCTGGCAGCCAGAACCACGCTTGGCGTCGAGTTCTTTCGTGGCAGTGCTCAGCTCGTCGGTGCTGCCCTCGCCGCGTGTCGGACACCTCTGCAAACGCACCACGACCGCAACAGGCAGAAAGAATGAAATCCACTGGCAAATGAAAGAAGGCAAAAGTGGACGAGGGAACGACTTTTTTCTGCGCGGGGATCGGGGTTTGCAAAGACGTGCTGTGTCCTGTCTTGCACGGCGGGTTCAGTCCTTTTAATCACGGACACACTAGGCGGACCAATGGGGGACGGGGGGGGGGCAAGAACGGAAACGTACACGGTCTGCTTGCGCAAAGTAAAAAAAATACTTGCGTGCATCACAAGTCACGTCCTCCAGCCTGCGGCAGTTTCTAACCCTTTCCGGGCGGGGGACAGTGTACTTATGTCAAAAAAGGCAGAACCGAGCTGGAGTTCGGACACTGCATCTGCAGAGTGAAGGCACGTGCAAATCCATCCATGTTTGCTGCTGTGAATAGGATCGCTAGAAATCTTTCCAACGAGTCCCCCGGATTCCCCGTATTGGAGTCATAAAACTCTTGAGCGTGATCAACAGTTTCCCTCCAGAAGGCTTTCGACACCCTGGACGACCTCCATCGCCCTCAGCCCACGACGGGGTAATACTTTAAGCGTGCTGTCGAGGGTGCCGACTGCTTCGATGCATACATGGGAAGACGGAGTGGAAGAAGATGTGGAAGAAAAACAGCGGGTGCGACCACCCGCTTTTGGGTGGGCTGCCAAGCAGTTCTTCCCGATTCCCTTGACCATTTGATCGAGCGCATACGAGGATGCTAACTCGGATCTGGAACCTTTCCCCACCCCCACTAAAGGCAGCCGAAGTGAGTACAGAGTGAAAGAGTACGTACTACGTACAGTAGCGAGCTGAGGAAAAAAAGAAGCTGAGATAGTGCAGCCTACCTAACCGACGGAGACCACTGCAAACTTTCTTACCTCCCCTAGTGCCTCACCCCCCCTTGCCCTACCGAGTCCATGGGATAGGATCGACTTTTGCATTATCATTGGCACATGACCGATTCATTTTGCATTCCCGCCATGTCTTTCGAGCATGTGGTATGTCATTCATTTTCATTCTAATCGGCATTCCTCTTCTTGAATCGCGAACGATCCTTTCCGTGGAATGTTAACACCGCCATCTGAGAAAATTGAGGCGAGGTCATCCCTCGCCCCACCCGAGAAAATACTCGAGGGCTGCCTTGTGCTTACTTCGAAGGAGGCGAGAGGGGCAGAAACAATACAACTACAAAGTGGGTCTTTTTTTGAACGCTTACGCCCGCCACTAAACCCAGATTTCTCTGTGTTTCCTGTGGGCTACAGCACATTTACCTCCTTTTGATCTGGCAGCCTCCTCCAAGTATTTCCTTCAAAGCAGGTGCTTATACAAAAAGAAAACGGGCACTACGCCCTCTTCTAGCGTTTATTACTTCTTCTGTCAAAGAAGTCACTTCAGCTGCGTAAAAACTAGGATTCGCCGCGTATTCAATGCGTGCTGCAGGAAAACTCCTTTTCTTGTTCACTCGAGGGGCGGTGCTCGCATCCCAGAGGAATATCAACAGAGATTCTTCGATCCAGTGATTGCATCGTGTCTTGCCAAGGCGTAACAGAGATTCTTCGATCCAGTGATTGCATCGTGTCTTGCCAAGGCGTAACAGAGATTCTCCGATCCAGTGATTGCATTGTGCCATGCCTAGGTTGACGAGAGGTGGGCGGGGGGGATAGAAACAGCAGAGACACTACTTTGTGTACTTGTTTGCTTGTCCCGCGGGAAAGAGAAAGAATGGTTTGCGTATCGGTTGTGAGGTTTTTTTTTTTTTTGTTGGTGAAAAATCTTAATTTAATGTTGAGGCCCATGGGGGAGGTATACAGAGCGCGTGGGGCTCGCACCAGTGGGGGAAATGGGGAGTGCAAGAAGGTGTTTGGGATGGTGCACGGTGAGGTCCAGCCGCAGCAGCTGGAGTTAAAGAGGGTGTGTCCGAGTCACACCCGAAAAGCGGGTGTGCTGAACAACCAAAACGCGTGTAAATCCACACCCGAAAAAGCGCTTTTTTAACTCCAGCTTCTGGGGCTGGACTCCACCGCATAAGCGATCAACACCGTGTCCCCCAACTGCACCGTGGCGCAGTCGTCCAAACCGCGGATACACATGGCCGGTCGAACCTGCGCGTCGGCAGACAGGACGTTGTGGTGTGAGTCTGGTTTATCAGGCGCTGTTCGTAGCTCGTCGCAGCCAGAACCAACCATGCCACGAGAACACGAGCAAATCCGCCTCGGGAGAGAGACCACCTACTCCTACAACCGTGTCCGGGGAACTGAGCCGGTCCATTTCCCCTGATAGAGACCGTGAAATGCGGCTCCAGGAAATTCCGCGCCGCTCCAGGGGATGGAGCTGCTACACGGTGCACCCAGCCATTTGAAAAACAGCGTAATGACTAGTCATATTGCCACCAGTAAGAATGACTACTGCAGTAGTCATTTTTACTGGTGATTTTTACTGTTTCTTACTAGTGACCACCGCATTTTGTGAAGGAATCCCTTTACAAGGCGTACTTTTTTCTTTCCGCAAAAGTGGACTCATCACCCGTAAGAATGACTACTGCAGTAGTAAGAATGACTAGCGCATGCACCCTGTAGACCGTTGTGCACCGTTTTGAACAGCAGCAGGTAATTCGGTGCAGTTCCAGGGGACAGGGATGGACCGGCTTAGTTTACCCCTAACGGCACCCACGCTGCTTATCACTGCGGCTCGCTAGAACGCATGAGCGTCTTCCTTTTATGGACGGGTTCTGCAAAGCAAACTCGGACACTGCGGCGGTGGGGACATGAGGGCGGCAAGGACGTAACGGTGGCAGAAGATTTCAAAGGGAGGGGCGGTTTGTGGCAACGCGCTCGGGGGTCCAAACATGGGACGGCTGGAAAAATGACAGGCGCTTCGTTTTGTTTGGGCGTGCGTGCCAGTTGTATCGTCTTCTTCTCTCGTCGTCGTTGGTTTATCCTATCTACGGGCCTGCAGTTCGGCCTTATGGCTGGCCTGTGGAGTGAATGGGGCCCACTTTCTTTCCCGTGTTCGGCTTGAAGTGGTCTGTAGATGCATTTATCTGAACCACGGAACACGGGAAGCCTAGTATTGAGTTCATTCGAGTACATGAACCACATGGATTAGGATTAGCATGCACTGCGCGGGTCTAGCAATGGTGTTGAGCTTTGTGCCTGACCTTGAAAGTGCACTTGTGTTCGTTCATGTTGTGTCGAAGAGATTGAATCGAGCCGCAGTGGCCACTGGACGCCTGACCAGTAGCACTAGCGTCGGCAATGTGCCTGCCCCCGCTCGTGCCTGACTAAGGGCAACAGACAATCGATCGAACTACGAAGATAGCCTGGCCCCCCGAGCAGCACTGGCATTCGGGTTCGTTTTCGAGTGCGTGGTGCTCTCTTTCCCGTCCTTCTGTGCCCCTGCTAGTCGAACTAACAGGCATTATTTTCGCACGACGGCCACGTGAAGTTGCGTTGTGTCGACCGTCTGAAGTACGCGGCGTCACTTTCGCTCCCTTACTTGCTTTAGCTAGTTGCCAACCGTGCGCTGTGATTCAGCCACGAGAACCACGGGTCAGCAAGCTATTGTGCTCGGCCCCCCTTGCGGGTGTGTGTGTGTGCGGATGCGTTCCATCTTCGACTGCACCATGATTCCGCCACGATGGCCAGGGTCGCCAGAGCAAAATGGTGTTCGGGATTGTTGCCTGATTTTTGCAGTGCTGTCACCTTTCCTCCGTTGTTCGATTAACCTTCTAAGATCTTCGATCATATACGACAAAAAATAACACAAGACAGTGACACGTTGCACACAACAAGACAACGAGTTGTTGAAGAGACGCATGACACGTCAAAAGGAGAAGGGGGGGAGAGGGGAGGGAAAATGAGTAGTTTTGTTGGAACAAGGAGAAAGACGGTCAAAGCAAAACAAAGAAGGGCACATGCAGATACAACAAGAAAAGCAGGATATGAGGAGGGTCCGCGAACGGCCTGGACACACGCAGAGAGAGAGAGAGAGAAGGAAACGTGGACATCGAAGTAGCTCTGCCCCGCCAAATTGGTCCAGTAGCGCGAAGGAAATCGTGGGAGTATTTCGTTAAGGGCGGGGGGGGGGGCGAGAACGTGCTAGGATGGGTACGTGCTCTACACCGCGCTGGTCCCGTCTGCGCCGTGGTACGTGTCTGCAGACAGGACAGCGGTGTGAGTCTGGTTTGTCAGGCGGCTGTTCGTGCGAGGGGGGGAGGCGAGAACGTGCTTGGAGTGGTACGGGTTCGACACCGTATCCTATTAGCACCGTTTCGGCCATTTAAGCCACGGACACAAACAGGCGGGCCATCAGCGCGGAACCAGTCTCGGCTGCTCGTAGCTCGTCAACAGCCAAGACCGCCCATGCGACGTTAACGGGGGCAGCGGAGGGGGGAAGGTTTGCAAGAACATGCTTGGATGGTTATGTACTCACCACGTTTCTTTAAGCCACAGACACATAAGGCGGGCCATCATCAGTGCGGAGCCTGTGTGTCTGCAGACAGGACAGCGGTGCGAACCTGATTCGTTAGGTGGGTTGCCCTGAAGGCAAAAAAAGACGTAGGCAGCGAGTTTTGGTGCACGCGCAAACGAAACGAAGTGCTTATATTCTCACTGATTGAAGTTCAGCGATCGGGCACGTTTGTGGGGCCTTCTCCCCGAGACTCGCAGCATGTACAAACTCTTGCCCAGAATGCAGGCCAATCGAAGCTGGACAAGAAGGTTGCATCCCTGCCGGCACCCGCGCATCACCTTAATCATTTCCACCACCATCGACCAGTTGGAAGCTCTAGAGCTCCAGGAGGACGGAAGGATCACTACCTCTCCTGATGGTAATATGATGGTCAACCACGCATGAAATGAAAATCAAAGACTGGCAAATGAAAGAGACTGGTATTCATAAGGCAAGAACGCTAATCACTAGAGTGAGTCAATCACATTCTGAATCGGAGCAGCACTCCGCTCTAGTGACATAGCTAACTAATCTGGCATGACCTCGCCTCGATAATCTCAAATGGCGGTGTTAACATTCCACGGAAAGAATCGTTCGCGATTCAAGAAGAGGGATGCCGATTAGAATGAGTATGAATGACATACCACGTGCTCGAAAGACATGGAGGGAATGCAAAATGAATCGGTCATGTGCCAATGAAAAACGTTGTTTCGAGGAGAACGCGACAGAACTGGCGCAAGACCCAACAGGGGGGGGATTGCAAGAACAGCGCGGAACCTGAGTGTCTGCAGACAGGACAGCGGTATGAGGCAGGTTTGTCAGGCGGCTGTTCGTAGCCCAACAGGGGGGGGGGCAAAGAGCCAGACCAGAAATGGCCCGAAACTGGGGCAAGTACGAAAAGGGGGCAAGAGGCCAGACCAAAATGCCCGAAGCCAGAAACTGGGCAAGAACCAACGGGAGGCAAGAGGCCAGACCAAGAGCCCCGGAAGACAGGAGCTGGGGCAACGAGCGGGGACCTAAATACTACTTCGGCTTGCTCCGAGATTTTAGAGTGAAGGTTCGGCTGAAAATCGGGATTTGCGCCATATAAAAAGGATTTTGAGGTTCAAAGAACGAGGTATTTTAGAGTCTCGGCTCAGCAAATTATTTGCATTCTACCTCAAACAGTTGAGTGAGATCACTCTAATGGAACCGGATGCACCGGCCCCCCGGAATGGGCATGCATGACACAGCCGTACGGTTGAGACGAGAGGCGGTTCACTAACAGCTGTAGGATGTGGGACACTGTGGCTGCCTTGCGATTCATCGAGGGAATTCCAAGGCATTACGAACGAACTTCAGGTTCCTTTGGGCTGGCTGGCGGGGAAAATCTTTTTCATCCCACCCTCCCTGCTGTCTTGTATTCGAGGCCGTGCGGCCCGTTATCACATGCTTTGTTTCCGCCGCTTTAGTGGCGAGGTCCGGGAGATTTGGGGTTCCCACCCTCCGTCCCCCCGTGACCTCCTGGGATAGGCTATTCTCTCACACATGGTGGCTATCTCGGCATCGTACGCCAGACCCTTGTTTTTCCCCCTTTTCTGTATTCCAGTGAAACTTGCAGTAACAGCATTCTCCTAATGCAGGAGTGAGTAGCCGACGGAGAAATCAGTCTAAGTACGACCGCTGGTGTTTCAGCGGGGGGAAACCCTGAAAAGAAATGATCTCTCAGGAATGCGCCCCCTTGTTCTCGTCCCCTCCAAGGGTTAAACCCCTGGATCCAGGAAATCCCCCCTGGCTAGAAAAAAAAAAAGCGAAAAAAATGTGCATCCATCAGACGGTAAAGTCACTTGTAACAAGTGACCACGTGTTGCCGCTACAACTGGTCGGTCGTGCACCCACTTCCAATTTGGTTTTACTGTTTTTGGTATAAGCACCTGCTTTGTAGGAAATACTTGAGGAGACTGCCAGTTGCAAAATCTCAAATAGTGTGGTACGTATCAGCATGCCGATTATTCCAATCTCAAAGGAAAAAGGGTAAACATGCTGTAGCCCACACGAAACACAGGTAAAGCTGGGTTAGTGGCGGGCGTAAGCGTTCAACAAAGATCCACTTTTCGTAGTTGTGTTGTTTTTTCCCTCTCTAGCCTCCGTCGAAATAAGCTCAGAGGCAGTCCCTCGAGGATTTTTGGTTTAAGAAGTCGGTGTATTATAGTCTCCTGTAGACGTGTGTGAGGCAGGGGGCCCTTTGAAAAGTTAGCAAGGTTGCAGTGTTCTTCTTCAAGAGCCCAACAGTTGCCCTTTTCTTCAGGCGCGGTATGCACGACTTCGCGGTACTGGACTGGAACAAAAGAATTCCAAAATGAAAAACGTTGTCTACGTTTGTGGTGAGGCTGAAGCCCTAATGCGGGCCAAGCTAGCGGATTGTACGCCTTGGTGCCAGCGGCCCATCTGCCCAAGCCTGTTTAAGATGTCGGGGAAATTTTCTTCTTTTTTAGAGTGAAGGTTCTGGCGGGATACCCTTGTGCAGTGGGCCAAAAGAGACGTTGGCGTGTTTTTGGTGGTTGATCAGAATTCTCAACACAAGCTTGGACGTCGGCTGATCCAAGCAAAAGAACTAGTGCCTGCGGTTCTTGACAGGCCGGGTCAGGCCCGAAAGTTTTGGGACCAACAACAGAGTCACTGTTTCTTTATCTTGATGCTCCCTCCATATTTGCTATCAAGTTCAAGTGGGGCAAAATCCGCAACAGCTGTCCCAATGACTACCAAATGCTCGTGATACGGTCTATGCCACGAAGACAGCTCTGTGAACATTTTTGATATCATCACCACCACCACCGGAAAATGCTCAGAGGCGTCGTTGTCATGGCCGTATCCGAACCCAGCTCAGCACAGAATTGTCCCTAAAATGGAGGGAGAGTTCGGACTCGTGTGCCAGGGGCAGTTGGCCTGTGGCCGTTTGCAGGGGGGAGATGTGTATCTGGCCCTGCTCATATTCGAGCAGGCCGCCAGGTCGTACTCAAGCAGACCGCCAGGTGCGAACTGCTAAGGAGCCACGTAGCTAGAAGGCTAGCATACTGCGGCACGCATCAGCAGGGCTTACGCTCCACGTGTGGAACGTGTGGATTTCCACACGCTAGTTTTTTTTGGACTTTTTTTTTCCACGTGTGCTTCCACGTGTGGATCCACATGTACCACGTGTGGATTATGATTAATTTTTTCCAAATGTGCTTGCCACAGGTTGGTCCACATGCAGGGGAGTCTAGGCCCACAAGTCGCCAAGGCCGCACGCCGCACAGCCAGGTGTCGCCAAGTCCAGTAGTGAGGCTTTTTTTTTTTTTGCCCGCCGCACATAAGGGGAAAGGTTTTTGCTCCCTCGAACTTCAAGCGCCCACATGTGGACCACAGGTATTTTCTCTGAGGCCAAAAACGGAGCGTAAGCCCTGCGCATCAGCTCAATCTTTTTTTTCCCCGACGACAGCAAGTGTCAGACTAGCCGATCTTCTCTTTTTTTCCCCAGAATGCGTATGAGCAGTTGTACGCCGGTTGATCCCCGTAAAAGACCGGGAATGCCGAAAAAAGCCAGCGGCAGCTCCAAGATGAACCAATCTTGCCGCCGATGGTACAGTTGTACCGAAGGGAACATTTCCTGAGCAAAGGTTGCGCCTGAAAACCTGAACGAAGCCCACGCAAAAGTACATGGCCCCTTCTTGTTATGATAACAAGTTATTTCACATGTTCTGTGGATAGCAGGTAACGTGTGTGATCGCTTGTCTTTTTACTGAACAAACACCCCTGCAAGCAAACGGCGGCCCTCCTTGCCGGCTCCCATAAGCTTCGAAAGCAATGTAGTCCGTGGAGAGTGACCACTCTCTCCAAATAGATCGCGCCGTTTATTCACAAAACAGGAGAGGAGACTGCCCTACTTTCGTTATATTCGTTGCCCACCGGCCATGAAGAGCAACACAAAATTACCAGGAACCGTCGTTTCACAAGAATGTAGTGACTCGAGCAGGATCAATCTTTTTTTGTTTTCGAACACTTTTTCCAACGGTTCGAACCATTCTCGCCGCTGGTTCCTTCCAAAAAGGTGCTGAGCATTCGTTGATCGATGTCGAGTCGAGTTTGCGTGCGGCGTCGCTTACGCGGGCTGAGTGATCGTTGTGTGACGGACGTGTGTCGGTTGCGCCAGCCGAGGCCAAGGTCGATCAGTCGTCTACTAGGCAACAAAAGTTGGCGGGAGGAAGTGCGGACAAGGGTGCAACAACGTCTTGCGCACTGTGTGTACACTTCTTCACCGTTCATAGAGGCACAGGGACTAGATGCGAGGGGTCTACCCCAGCCTTCTGAACACCAGCATACGCTGACGCCCACTCTGCAACCTGATCTCAGGCACCAACCCACGAGCTTATAACTGCAGCAGCACTAACGTCTACCAGTTGTACTGGTGTGCGCTTGTCATACGCGAAGCAAAATACGAGCATGCGACAAATACTCCAACTTCAACGACTCTTGTACTTGATATGTGCTGTACTTGCCACACAAACAAGCACTTTGCTTGAGTTGTAGTGTATGAGGAGACGCAGTACTTTGCCAGTCACTAAATGCCATCGAATGAAGGCAGTGTATTCGCCGTCTGTGTAGCGTGAGGACGTATCACCATCGAGGTGAAAAGCGGTTGCCACACACCCGTACGCACAAGTTCACCTCCCGTTGGTACCCAGGCTAGGCAGCACAGGGGGGGGTGTACTGAGCGATGGCTCTAAGCTTGGGGGAACCCTCCGGTGTCGCCGTCGCACGAAACGAGGTTGAGGGCGAGTTCCAGTTCCCCGCCGACCGGGCCCCTTCCTTCTTCTTGGCCTGTGATCGGCCAACGCGCGATGATAGGCCCGGCGCATAGCTCCTCGAGAAGCTCCGGGAGGATCAAGTCAACCTTGCCGAGGTATTCCTTCGTGAGCGTCTTCTTTCCGAAGATCGAAACGCGGACGGCATCGCCCTTCGGCACGTCGAACTTGAAAAGCTCATCCCACCTGTGTCCATTTTGTTAATGCTTCGAACGATGCACCGTGTAGCGTCCATTTCGTTGTTGCCAGTTTGGACAACAAATCTGTACAGAACGGAGTTGCTTACGCACGCGTCACCAGTGTTCCGCGAAACGTGCGCAAGATAGACTCTCTGCTGAGTATGCTGAGTAAAACTGAACCAAAAAAAGGCCCTCGGTGGTTCCATTCGCCTGTAGGGACTTCGACTGAACCGGGCAAATCTCGTCTTCAGCCTGGCGTTGGTTGAGTATTGTGAGTCGCTGGTTGTAAAAAAAGACAACCAGGCTCTGCCGAAGATCTGGGTTCCTCGGGTTCGGTACCAGATGCAGATTTTACTCAGCCACCAGAACTTTGCTTCACCAGAACTTTGCTCACCCGAACTTAGCTTCGCCCGAACTTTGCTTCGCCCGAACTTTGTTTCGCCCGAACTTAGCTTCACCCGAACTTTGCTTCACCAGAACTTAGCATTGCCCGAACTTAGCTTCGCCCGAACTTTGCTGTTCCCCGAACTTTAACTGCTGCCTCCAGTCTCGCCACGCGCCGGCCTTAGCCGAGCGCACGTACTACTCAGCATACACAGCAGAGTACTCGCCGAACTTATTCATCGCTTATGTCTTGTAACACAAGGAAGCTGTTCAGTACTTGCCATCCCTGCCGTCTGAGATGAAGAGTTGACCGTGACAATAAAGGGGGGAAAATCTTAGTTCAATGCTTAGGCGGACCACTGCCTCTCATGCATGGTTGATGCTAGCACCAAGTCTTCTTCGAGGAAGATGCTGTCTCCTTCGGATGGGGATTTGCAGTCCTGTTCCGGTGCGAGCACAACTTGGTTTCATTGTGTTTTCCTTCCTTCATTCGATTTTTCTTTTGAAAAAAGGGGGTTTGGATGGGGGGAGGAAGCATACACAGCGTTGGTCAGTCTGCCGTCTGCCGCCTTGCATTGCGCCACGGTGGTGACGACTTTTTGCGGAGTTTTATGCCCCGACATCACGGCCCCGTTCTGGACCTCGCGGAGCTTCACTTCGCAGAACGGCTTATTCGAACCCTTGTCGAGCAAGTCCAACGCCTGCAGCACTTTCATCTCAATGCGCACGACCTCGCACTTCTTCACCATGTCCATCCACTGCGAAATCTCTTCCTTCTGGTTGTTATACTGCGGGTGAAGTGAACGTGGTTTGAGCGGGCCCCAAATGTTTTCAGCCGAAAAGAATGGTTGACACAAAGGGAAAAGAGTATAAATCCTCCGAGTTGAGGGCAGCACGCCGTCAACTCCGTTCGGTCCCTCTTTATAAGCCACGGACACAGGCGCTGAGCCTGGGTGTCTGTAGACAGGACGGCGATGTGAATCTCGTCGGTGGCTGTTCGTAGCTTGCAACAGCCTTGTCTTGGTGGTGGGTGGGTTTGGGGTTCGCTGACATACCTGCCTCAGGATTTCCTTATCTTCTTCGCTCACCGACGAAGGAGGCTGCACCACCTGTAGGATTTGGGTTGCGTTGCGACGGAATGACAGAGAGAGAGAGAGAGAGACGAGTTGGAGTGCAGGGACCATCTCTCCGGGGAGTTTCCGGTCGCCTCACTTCTCTTCGTACTGCTACGGCGGGCGGAAGTCGCTCCGGAGGCGCGCTGCAGGTCGCGGCTCTGCTGTTTAGGGTAACGGAGGGCCCAGATGCACGGGACCCCCTTCCTAGTGAACTTGTCACAAAAGCATACCAGCTCGAACTCCATTTTCCCAGACGCGCGAAGAGCTTTGACGGATTCGATGAGGGATTCCTGCGAGTCGACCACCTTGCCATCAATTCTCAGGAGAACAGAGGCGGATTTGACGTTCGCGCGAGCGCACGCCCCTGTCGAGTTGAGCCGTTGTTGGGATGCGATGCACATTATGCAGGGATAGGAAAACGCGTTAAATTCCTTGGAGATAGAGCTGGTCTTCGGGGGTATGACACGTTCGGGTTTTGCCCTCTTAATCGTGCGGTGGGTTGTCCACGCAGAACTCCTGCGTGGCTGGGGTGTTTACTCGCGTCGACATACCTGACACGTCGATGATTCGCACGCGCCCGGCTCCTGCGAGGCAATCGAGACCAAGCGGCTCGGTGACGTCTTGCAGGGAGACTATGATCACTTCTTCAACCGGCTCCTCGGATTCTTCCTCTTCTTCCAGCTTCTCTCTGCGGTTTCGTTCCTCTTCTTCCCGCTCCGCTGCCTCCTGCTCCTCACGGTCCCGTTTGCGTGCTTCAATCTGAGGAATATTTATGGTCGTAACCGAGAACAATTTGAACGAGCTGCTATAAAGAGCCCTACTGCAAATGGAGGAGAGCTGCTAACGAAGGTTCCCGGACTTGCAAATTTCGTGCAAGCGAGGGAGGTGTAGCCTAAGAGCCCCCTACTGCAAAATGGTAAAAGTGCTCGCAGTCACGTGCTAGCCATGGGTTGTCTGCCCACACACACGCACACGTAAGCGTGCAGAGGGTCGCAACCGAAGAAGGCCCCAGGGACGCGGTGAAGTGCATCACGCCCCGGCGAGATATGCACGCTACACAGGAAGCCCCGGTGCAAGGAAAGTGCGAAGAAGCGCTTATCAGCAGAGACGTGTTGCTGGTGTCAACAACACCACCATGAAGGAGACGGCCTAAGGCCGCGGATGCAATACTGCTCGGTCCACAGCTGGGGCGCTGCGGCGAGTGCGAAGCTGACAACGAAGGGATCGCGAGGTGCTGTTGAAGGCACCATCCCCAGTTGAACACGGACCCCTGCTCGCAACCCGCGGGAGCATCGGCGGTTGCTTGAAACTGAAGGAGTCGTGGACGCCTCTCGCACAGGAAGGCACCACGTGAAAACAGGTCTACAACACACACACGTACACTCACACAGATGCAGCAGCAGCGAAAGGAGGCGGCAACTGTGCCTTCGCCGCCGTGAAATGCTGGGCACACACCTGCTCCGCTTCGCGACGATCGGCGTCGGCCTTCTCGACGGCCGCCTTCTCCTCGGCGACCTTTTTAAGCCGCTCGGCCTCCGCCGCCTGCTCCTCGAGTCGCTTGAGCTCCGCTTGTGCTTCACGCATGACGTCGTCGGCCTCGTTCTGTTCAGACGCGGCAGCCCGCTCCGCGGCTTGCTGTTTCGCCCGTGCAGCCTCACCTGCCTTCGCCTCGGCGTCCTTTCGTGCAGCCTCGGCGGCTTCGGTTGCGACTCTCTCGCGCTCCCTCGCTTCCTTCTGTTCCTGGTCGACTATCTTTTGCTTCGCCCTCTCTTCTTCTCTGCGGGTGGCCGCTTCAGCTCTCCGCACCTTCGCGTCCTCTTCGTCTTGCAGCTTCTTTACCTTCTGCTCGTTCAAGTGTTTTATCATAGCGTCGAGGTCCATGCCTTCTCCGCTGAACTCCCCGTCCCCGGAGATCTTCGAAATCTTCAGCTTGACCACCCGCTGCAGCGACTCGATGAAGTCGCCGCCGTCGCCCATCATCGACCAGATCCGCGCCACTTCCTTCACGGTCAAGCCGCGGATCATCCCCTCGATCTCGCCTTCCGGCTCCTTCCCGACCTTCTGCACATACAGCCTGTAGATCTCATCCTGCATCGTAGCCCGCTAAGCTCGGCCGACGGCCCAGCAAAGCTGTGTCCTCAAAAGTCGAATGTGAAGAGTCCTCGAGACTCCTTCTCTCCTCCGGCCCCCACACACACACACACAACACACGCACACACGCCGCTTTCGACAACTTGTTGTCTTCCTTTTTTTTTTTGTGTGGTCGTTAGTGAATGGGAGGGGGTCGAATATAACAGTTATTTGACACGCGCCTGGCTCTGAGAATCGTCGTTATTTTTCTGACGCTGCTACTGTTCGACACGTCATGCCTCCCCGGACATTCTTTTTTAGTATTCGACAGAATCGAAAAGTAACACAGGTGATAGTATGCGATCCTTTGAAACGGTTTGTTTTCGAGGCTGACGAGGCAGTGTGCAGGGCAGACAGACCGTGGCGCTCTTGAATTTGCAAAGCTCTCGATGTACGGATCAAGGGCGAGAGCCAGCAGTGATACGGATGACTGCAGGATCAACAAATCAAGTTACTATTGCTTTCCAACCGCCCGAAGGGCCACCTTCCGCGTTGCCCGCCACCGACTGCACGAACGGTCTGCGGCGCTCCATTTACGGTAGGAGGCGAGGGTCCTTGAAGCAAACTTTATCTTGTACGGTGTCAAGGACCTTTCTCTGGAGGGGCTCACGCAATCAAAGTTGGCGTGCACCAGTGCAGCAGGAAAGGAAGCGAGGGAGTGAAGCCGACGGATTGCCGGGCAGGAGGTCGAAAAGGTGGCGTGGCTGAATGCTTGCCGGTGTGGGACATGGAGGTACCGAGAAGGTTTCGTCGCGCAGGATGGACGAAGCGACAAAGATTGCGAAGAGGGCGGGCAAGTTATCGCTACCGCAGTATCGTAGGAGAAGTGAGAGGGGTTTATGCAATCGGCGGTGATCCGAAGACGGGTTACGGAAGCGACAAAGATTGCGAAGAGGGCGGGCAAGCTATCGCTACCGCAGTATCGTAGGAGAAGTGAGAGGGGTTTATGCAATCGGCGGTGATCCCGAAGACGGTTTACGGAATAGAGGACATATTCCAGAGTGGAAGCGACATAGTCAGTTGACAGCTGCGATAGAAAGGAGGCTTGCAGCGGCACGGGTAGACTTGAACGGGTCACTTGGTAAATCCACCTGTGGCCATGCACTGCCCAACGTGTCACTGAAGGTACTCGGAGAGTTGTAGTGCATATTTACGCGATCGGTGGCCTGCGTCGGTGGCCGAAGTACCTCGGCCGCTTCACCAGTTGAACGTGATAGAGGAAGACAGCTGGGCCGTAGCGAGCAGACAAATGAGGCGGACGCGACCCAGCGATCCGGGCCAAAAGCCTGGGACAGTGGGATGGGCATTTATTTTTTTTTCCGGAAGATAGGCACGCACTCAAACTTGCCGCACACGCACCCTCACCAGTGGACTAGCTTCGCAATTCGCAAGGGGGTTACCGGGACTCCGCCTGGACTTTCCTCGTAGTATGCAGACACGGCCATTCTAACAGCAAAACGGGGTAGACCGAGAGGAGGTCCTGTACCTAGTCCCTGGCCACTGGTTGTTCGATCGGACAGTCGTGATGCAACCACTGAAAGAACGTGAGTTACTCAGGATCGGGTATGTCGGATCACGACTACCTTCGGCGAGCAGCAACTTTCAAGTTCACGTCCGGCACTTTCCATGCGCACATAACACGCAAGCGAAAGGAAAACGTTGCCCGATTGGAAGCAATTTAGATACAGCGTGCCGGCTTCAGGCATTCGGCACTCGGAATGCCAATGCCTGCCGACGGGCAACGAACGACAACATGGGGAAATACTCGCGGGCCGCCCGGTGCTTAGGCATAACTGAGGCCAGGCCTTGTGCTCATTTCGAAGGAGGCTAGAGGGGGGACAAAACAATACAACTACAAAAGTGGGTCTTTTTTTGTTGAACGCTTACGCCCGCCACTAAGCCCAGATTTACCTGTGTTTCGTGTGGGCTACAGCACATTTACCTCCTTTTTTTTCGCTTACGCCCGCCACTAAACCCAGATGGGGAAACCCTTTGGATCTGTGTTTCGTATGGACTACAGCATATTTTCTTCATCAAGATTCGGACTCTTGTTACATTCGTCCGACACGCCTCTTGGGATTTTGCAGACACTGGTGACTCAACGAGTATTTCCTACAAGGCGGGTGCTTATTCAAAACAGAAAGGGCGGAACAAAAACAATTGGATCCGAAGAAAAAGAGAAAGAGGGGGGGGGGAATGTTTCATGGGTTTGAAGAGCGCGTGGTGCTTGCACCACTGAGGCCAGGTTATTTAACCGCGGATTTTAGTGAAGGATTGTTCAGGAAACGGTCGCGAGCGAAACCCGACCAGGTAACAACCATTTCACTGTCTTCTTTGTTTTGTGATGCGAGGGGGGGGGGCATCGAAACAAAACAACAGGGAAGCTGCGGCGAAAAGAAGCATTGCCCCACCACCTGA
This sequence comes from Diplonema papillatum, assembly GCA_030068145.1. Lineage (NCBI taxonomy): Eukaryota > Euglenozoa > Diplonemea > Diplonemida > Diplonemidae > Diplonema > Diplonema papillatum. The sequence continues at coordinate 116,971 of JAPJBO010000046.1, forward strand.
TCCCTGAAGAAGCTGGGGGATGCGGCGCGGACGGGGGCTGCTTTCTCTTCTTCTGCTTTTTTGTATGCAGGGTACTAGCTTTTGTACGCTACCGGACCAAAAACGGATGCGGTGTCCGCAGCGTTGGGGCCAAGCTTTGGCATGTTTCTTGATTCTTCCCCGCTCAGTCCTCGACTCGAGCGCTCTTTTTTACTTCGACGATCTCCACATTTGCGCGCATCAAACGACTTCCTTCCCCTCGTGCATGCGAGGTGGAAACCTGTAAAAACAGGTCTTACACGCGCATACATATCGCCGGAACCGACACAATCCCTAACGACGTTCATCGACACCATTCTGAGGAGGGAACACAGCAGTGCCGCGGCCTTTTCTGACAAAGCAACTCCTTCTCACGATTCGAATGCCTAAGGACTCGCTGTTCGCGGGCGGCACAAGCTCGCGCGTTTATAACCCAGCAGCACTTGCATCAAAAGAAAACGAACAGAGAGCAAACCCAGTAATAAAATGGAACCAAGAAACAAGCGCAGGGTTGGAGGGAAGGTAGGCGGCAGAACCCGCCGCGTACCATCGGAGACGAGCCCACACTCAAGCCTTAACTACATGGTAACGGACGCAAGGAGGTGCAGGGTTCACCTTTGGAGTCTGGAGAGCCTCAGCATGCACAAAAAGGGGGCTTCCCACACGGCAGGAACCGAGACGGCGCATTCGAAAGAAGTACCTTTCGCCTAAATCCTGGCGTCTTGCACTGCGACAAGGACAGGGAAGACCTCGCAGCCGAAGAAAGGCGGAGAGCTAAGCCAGTCCACCCTGATCTCCTGGAACCGCATCGAATTGCCTGCCGCTGTTCATTGTAGCGAATCGGTCTTTCGGGTCCATCCCTATCCCCTGGAGCTGCATGGAATTGCCTGGGGGGGCTGCATTCTTCTGTCTACCACAGTCGATCAGGAGGGGATGGACCAGCTTAGCAGAGAGCCCGTCCGTGCGAGCTTTGCGACGCGGCGCCCGTCTGCCCGATCACGCACCTGTTCCTCGAGTGCAAAGTCGGATACACCATGAGGGCGCCGATGTGAGGCAGGTATTCAGGCCGACCCAAAGGTCCCAAGGGAGCTACCTGCGCCAAGGTCGAGGCGTAGAATGATCTGGCCTCTGGCCCCACTAGAATTGTTTGACAGGTAAAACGCGTGTCGCGAGTTTCAGCATACGCAGAACCCTCAAAGGATCAACCAAATATGTGATTCTTCGTCTTGCTCAACGGAGAAAGCACGTGCTGGCCTATTCGACCAACGCGTAGTTTATTCGTATTTCCTCTCCCGCTTTTTCTTCCATTATTTCTTCCCGATGGCCGGAAAAAAAAAAAAAAAGAGAACGCAGAAAAAAAAAAAGCAAAAAACAAGAAACAAAGAGTCGCTTTCGGGCGAGCCGGGTGTCGCGCCCATTGCTACGCCCCCTGCGCTGGTTTTAATGTCGTTCTTAGATGGACGGAAAGAGGCGTCTCCAAACGCTCCGACTTCGCCCCGCATCGGGGGGGAAGCCTCGGGTTAATGGTTTATAAGTATAGACAGTGGGAATTGCAAGAACGTGCTTGGAAATGGATATGTGCTCAACACCACACTGGTCCCGTCTGCGCCGTGTTTCGGTCCTTTAAGCCACGGACACATGAGGCGGACCATCATCAGCGCGGAACCTGAGTGTCTGCAGACAGGACAGTGGAGAGGGGCAAGGTGGCACTAGGGCCGCCACCTTCCTCGGCTGGTTCTCCTTTCGAGCCGGTCCACCCCTAGCCCCTGGAATCCGCATTGCCCGCCTGTTCCCATCACGGCGCATCGCGCTGAACCACTGTCTACGGTTAATGCAGGTCATCGCCACACGGATTCTCTGCATTCTAACCTCAAAACGTTCACGGTGTACAGGTGTATACGGTGTGACCTGTCGAACCCCCTTGGCCCAGGGGAGGTTGGCTGAGGGCGGTTGTTGCATCCCCCTTTCGGCTGATCAGAGCTGGGTCACGGACGTTGAACCGAAGTGGAGACGGTTTTCGTGTCAAGAGCGATTGGACGTGGGCTTAGTCGGTCCCACACGGTGGAGTAGTCTCAGAAGCTGGAGCTACAAAGGCGGAGTTAAAAAAAAGGCGGGTGTCACACCCGCTTTTCGGGTGTGGATTGACACGCGCTTTGGTTGTAGCAGACCCGCGCGCGTTTCGGTTGGTTGCCACCACTACGAAGGACCGCGCAGTTCGGGACTACTTCGGAGACAGCACCGTTTGCACAGATAAATTTGTTTTGCTGGCTCGTTGGGAAATACCCCTAAAAAAAAATCCCCCGCCCATCCGAGGTGTGGTCCCCTTACACACTGCAATCTGCAGCAGCCGTTTCGACTTGTGCACAACCTCTTCTCAACTCCAGCTTCTGAGGCTGGACCTGACTGTGCAAGGCAAAAAAAGGTGTATTGGTGTATTTGCCCGCCTCAAAGCTGCCACCGACGAGGACGAGGTTGCCCGGACGTGCGCGATTGCCGAAAGGGAACGCGTGAGCCTTCACGCAACCCGGACGCAAAGACCTGAAAAGTGACACGATGACGGTGTCCTTGGCAAGGCTGTGGCTGTTCCTCGGGTGCCAAGGCGCCCGCCAAGTCGATCACAGCTCGTTTCCGTCGACGGTCGAGTCCGCGGCTGCCCGACCAGCCTTCTGCTCAACGGGAAGAGTGAGCCCGGTGGACTTCCTCAACCACGTGAGAACACCCTGTGGTATGTGGTTTCGCATTGCGGCGTATCGCACCGAGGAGCCTTGCTCTTCCGGCCAATGCCACCTGCCGCTCAGAGAATTCCAGTTCCTTCCTGAAACCCGGCAGTGAAGGCAACCCCTCGAACTGCACTTCCTTTCCTTTAGCAAACACTCGATCTGAAGTTCCTCAGCAAAACAGCTATTCTGAACTTCTCTTAGCAAACACTCGATCTGCACGCTGGCGTCTGTGGTTCCTTTCGACACAAGTGGTCAGGTGCCTCTCGTCCGGTCGGGTTCGGGCCGGTTGTGGCCGGTTCGTACGGTTGTCTCTCCTGATTCGCGTCATTCGAAAGAGCGACGTTTGAATCAGGGAGCCCCGCATGTGAATTTAGAAATGAATTGAGTCCAGGTGTTCGTACGTCTTCTTGACCATGGTTAAGTGCACAGAAATATCCGTAGCTCATCCGGGTTGTCGCCGCAGGTTCATTCGTATCGTACTGTTTCGCTCCGGGGAAGGGGAGTCGGAGATGAGTCCTGAATTGCTCCCCAAAGATGAGAACCGCGCTGGTTTGTTCGCAGTAACATCGGTGGACGACCCGCATGCGCGTGCTGAAGAGTTTACTTGCAAGGCAGCACTGGCCAGTATCGGAACTTTGCATGAAATTAGGGTATCGGTCGAGGTTCATCGAACAGCGGACACGGATAGTTGGCAGTGCCCTGCTTCGGATAAACACGCCCCCAAATTGTAGGAAAAGCGGAGTCGACTTCGTCGCTTCTCTGCTGCAAGCACTCTTCAGAACCCAAAAGAAAAACGTGCAAGAGAACCCGGTGCAAAGGCTTTCTCGTGCCAACGTTGCTAGCTTTCTCCAGTACCGTAACATGGGTGCATACCTCCGCAGTCCTCTTCCCCGTGAAGACCTGAACGTCCTTTTTGTCCTTCGGAATGAGGAGAAACGTCGGGTAACCCTTGATGTGCTGTGTGTGTGGTGTGGTGTTTAATCCGAGTCTAGGGGTTAGATAAATAATAACCACCCTACGGTACGCCGCCACTTCGGGTGCAAAGATGCCTTGAAAATACGGTGGCGTCAGCAATCATCGAAAGCATCGATCGCAAAGTACGCCTGGGGCGCTTGAAGTTGGACTACCTCGCCAAGAAAGAGAAGATAGCCGGTAAAGCTCGCAGGAGAAAGCAACGGCGGGAGGCGTACCGCCAGAACGTGGAATTGCGGTTCGATTATGACACCAACTGGCCGAAGGAGCTCCCCATGGAGCAAGCTGACGCTCGTCGCTTCACCGCGTCACAGAAGTTGAACAAGAAGGACTTGGTCTCCCGCATTCAAGGGTGCGATGCAGGAATACGAACGCGGCGCTTCTTGAAGCGCGGCATCAGTAGAGTTGGTCCTTCGAGCACAACACCCACCCTGCTCAAAAAACTGCAAGAGTATGACGACAAGTTGCCGTTGCCATCATCGGTGAAAGACTCCATGTTAACTGTCGATGATGGCAACGAGTCTGTGTCGGAGGATGATATTGAAGACGGACACTTTGAGAGCGGTGGAGACAGCGACAACAGCGACTACCCTAAACGAAGACGTCAAACATGACATGATGCAAATACAGATATTCTGTGACACAACCAGTAGAATCTAGCGGTCGATTTTCTGCCTCGTTTTTTTTGTATAAGCACCTGCTTTGTCGGAAATACTTGAGGAGACTGCCAGCTGCAAAAGATCAAAGGAGGTAAATGTGCTGTAGCCCACACGAAACACAGGTGAATCTGGGTTTAGTGGCGGGCCTAAGCGTTCAACAAAAAAGACCCATTTTGTAGTTGGATTGTTTCTCCCCCTCTAGCCTCCTTCGAAGCAAGCACACTCTTTTTTGGTTGCAGAAGAGGCAGATTTTTGATGCTCCAGGCATGCAGAGACCAAACTGACAGCCCTGCGCACGTAGTTGGGTAAAAGCGAACTTTCACTGTAAAAATAATTTTTGGACACCCCTTAGTACGGGAAGACTACGGAAGAAGTACGGAAGAACTACGGAAAACTGGAGGGCGGATCACACCAACTCTACTTCTTACAGACTTACCAACAAGTTCCCGATTTTTGGAATTGCGTATGATGTGGCGGAGTCGTTAGTGCATGACGTTTCCGACCCGCGGGTTCGGGGTTCGGATCCCGCCGAGCGTGGTTTTTTTCCAATTCCCGCGCATTTCATGAAGGATGGTGAAATATTTCGTTTAATTTAGCCGTTGCAAAGAAGCCACCATACCTGATCGTACTGTTCCGGTACGTCGTTGCTCGTTGCGTCCATCATTGCGAGCGTGACGGGTTCGTCGAGAAGCTGATGTGTGGGTGGTGGGTGACCTAGGTTCTTCAGCGTGCCTAGAACCCAGTGCTACACAATGGGTGCGACTTAGGTTGTTCAGCAAAGTCGGTTGAGCCGTTCCCGTGATCAGCAGTTCCTCCGCCAGCTCATATTTTTTGCAGACTCGGCTGAAGCCACGGAGACATCTGGCCAGGACACACGGCCCTCTTCCGGAGAAGTCGCAAGGACAGTCTCTCGAACAGGGCGCACGCCCAACAAAAGACGTGAAAACTGCCTCAACTACACTACCTTATCTGCCTGAAGGTGTCGCTCATGTCGCGCATGAAAGACGAAGTGCTGCGTGTTGATACGACCGAAAAGTGAGAAGGGAAATTGTTTACCTGTTCGCCAAGCGATGCGAACGCGGGCATGAAAGCCTGGCAGTGGCTGCACCACGGGGCGTGCAAGAAGACGAAGACGTCCTCCTTTGCAGAGGTGACGGCAGACGCGAAAGTGGAGCCGACGAGGGTCACGATGCCCTTCTTCGTGTCCTTGGGGGCCGGGTCCGAACGAATGGTCGGAGTCAGGGAATCTGCCACGTACTGCTTCAGCCACGGACCCAGATTTGCAAGCTGTGTTGAGGGGGTTGGGGTTGGAATACCGCGATCAATAGGTTGACTCGCGGACATCAAGCCATACACGGAAACGAGATTGCGATACCCGAACACACAGAGATCGCGAGCCGAACCGCCGACAAATGGCCGTTCTGTATGAACAATTCTTGAACGCCTGCACCCGGCGCTTCAACCCAGATTTTGCCCGGGTTCCTTGTGGGGTGCAGCACATTTATTTCCTCCCTTTTCAATTCGGTTCCTCCTGTCCTTTGCCACAGTGAACCGATGCCTGTCGCCTATCCTTTCAACGGTGGTGACTAGGTCCCAAAGCCGCCATGCGGACCTAAAAGTTCCAAGCGGCATGGTGCGCACACGACTACAACGCGAGGTTGCAGCCGCTACGTGCTACGCAGTCGTCCCGGACACAACTAGCCACAGGTGCTGCTGTTTTGTGCGCACCGGTTTATAAAGAACGCACGCTTTCGCCTGATTCGTTCACTTACCACCCTCTCGACTACTACTGAGATTGGTGCTTAACCCCTAACGGACGGAGGGGGAGGTAGGTTGTCAAGCGCGCAGAAGCGCCTTCTTCTTGGGGAATCTATGGGTCAAACTCGAGAGTGTTGCGACTTCAAAATGGGGAACCTGGTGCTCGTTGGAAACGTTTCGGAACACATCTCTTCACAGCAAACATTGGTCCTTTTTGAAATGTTTTTACTCTGAAGGCCCAGTGTGTCCGAACTCCAGCTCAGGTTTCGGCTTTTTCTACGTGTGTCCCCCGTCCGTAAAGGGCTAACGAAACGAGAGAGAGAGAGAGAGAGAGAGAACACATAAAACAAGCCAAAGGGTGCGGGCCTCCACCGTCAGGTGGGCCAGACTAGATGCGGGGTGGCTCCCTGAGAGGGACAGGGACGGGGTTAGTCACGCCTTAGCAGTCCCAGGGGCCTCTCCCCACCCACCTGCATGTGTTCTTCTACCGCGCTGACCTTTCCCGAGAGAGAGAGAGACGAGTTGGAGTGCAGGGACCACGAGATGCGGTGGGGTGCATACCTTGCCGGTGTAGGCGTAGTGCTTCTGCCCGTCCTCGATGGCGAACGCGGGGAGCGGCCCGGTTTGGGAGAGGCCGAGGCTGGCGCGCATCGGTGAGTACTTGACGCCGTCGATCCAGACGAAGGACAGGTCCTTGTACTCCTTCGCCAGCGACTTCGCCTCGTCCTTCGACGCGACGTCGTCGGGCGACACGAACAGCCACGCAATGGGCTTGCCCCTCTTCGCGTAATGCTCGAACACCAGCCCCGGCTTCATCTCGCCCAGCACCGGATAAGACGCCTCCTTCAAGAACGCGTTGATGTCCGCGTCCGAAAAGTCGCCTGCGTACGGAACCCGGCTGTCACCCACCGCGTAAACAGCCGGCAGAGCCAGCTGCTCGGCCTCGCACAGGGCCACGTCCGCCACGATGAAAGTGTACACAGCCCGGTTCTTCTGCGCGACCCTGTCGAAGGCGGACCGCTCTGAGCTGTCCTGCGGCCGGAAGCAGCCGACGACCGCGAGGGAGGGCGGCTCCTTGGAGACGCTTTCGATCTCCTTGTGCAGTGTCTGCAGGTGGCTGATTTCTGTCGCCGCCGACTTGGTCGCCAGCCGCCGCACGAGCTCGACCAAGGCTTCCGCCGACCGTTCGCCGGTGAATTCCACTTCGCTGTGCCAGTTGCCGTCGAGGTACAGTCGGACCGAAGGGTAGCTGGTCACCTTCATTTGCTCCGCGAGGTCTGACTGCTTCGATGCGTCGACGGTTCCGACTTTGACCGACGGCTCCAGCGCCTTCAATTCGGTCGCGGCTCTGTTGAACTCGGGGGACCACTGCTTGCAGAACGAGCACCACGGGACGTGGTAGAACACAGCAAGCACCTTCGTGTGCTTCAGGTGCTGCGAGAACGTCTCCGACTGCAACTCGATCAGCGCAGCGTTGGTCGCGGCGACGGCCAGCAGCAGACCCACGATGCGGAGGCTTCCGAGCGACATCCTTAACGGGGCGTGCAAGGGTGGAGGGGGGGGGAGTGGGAGAGAGACGAGTCGCGCCCTCTTTCCTTTCCCTTTCTTCTTCTCCCCAGAGAGAGGGCCCGCGCTCCTTCCTCCCCCCTGGTCGTAGGACGTGTGTATGGTTTACGCCCCGCCGAGTGTCTATGGTTTACGCCAGTCGAGATTGCTCTTTTGCCGTGCCCTCCGGAACTTGGTTTAGTCGAGATTGCTCTTTTGCCGTGCTCTCCGTAACTTGGTTTACGCCAGTCGAGATTACTCTTTTGCCGTGCCCTCCGTAACTTGGTTTACGCCAGTCGAGATTGCTCTTTTGCCGTGCCCTCCGTAACTTCTACTGCAGAAAAGCCTTGTTTGTGCGCACTAGCGGAACTCACCTGCTTTGGTAAGGTTCATGCAGTACGCTGCCAACTACTAATTTTGCAGCAGTACCAACAATGCATTGCTAACACCAAAAAGTGAGGTTTCGCAGTGAAATAACGCTTGAAATCTACAACTTAGCTGCTTCGACTGCCTTGGCGAATCCCGTGGTCGGCCTTTCTCGCCTGCTTCCTCTTTATTATCAAAGCCTTACGAGCGTGAGTCGGGTCTTGAGTGCATGTGTCCTTCCGAAGAAAGACCCATCTACACAAAACAGCACAGCTTTCATCTCGTCTCGCTCTGCGACACCGTTTCCTGGATATCCGTGGTTTCAAAACAGGACTCCTCCGGTTGTGCAAGCGCTGAATAGGCCCTTTGCATGCAAATAGGCCCTGAGCATTGGCCGGTTGCGAGTAAGGCTTCCGTAGAAGGAAAAGGAGGCGCAACGGGGAAAGGCTTCCGCAGGGTGCGGGAACTGCGGAGCGTTAGCAGAGAGAGCAAGGTGGGAGGGAAGCTTGTGTGTAAGTGACGCCGGCGAGAGAGAGAGCAACCGGACTGAAAGGAGTTGAGATGAGAACCCAAGCGGATTCCGACACGCAAGCAGGCACGAGTTTCCAGGAGCTCCGAAAGGGCAAGGTTCACCCTCTCGCGGAGCCGCGAATGCATTCTCTGTGCCCGTCGGCCGGAACCGCGGCCGGCGGCGACGCGTGCCGCTTCGCGGCGCCGGGCGCGGCTGGCGGCGCCCGGCACAGCGAACTGTGAGCGCGCCGTGCTTGCCGCGGGTCAGCGGGGGGAGGAACCAGCATCGTTCGCGCGCCGGGGATCCCTACTCACGTTTTAACGTCCGAAACTTCCCAGCCCTGTGGGTTTGTTGTGATATTACCACGCATTTTGAGCCCGTCACCCCTGCATTGGAACTGCATCGAATTGCCTGCTGCTGGGGCAGCAGGATACCTCGTTTAGGTGGATTGCCCGGTTGGGTGCTTCCAGGTAGCGTCAATCGGGGGCTTGAAACATGATGACTAATAGCTAAAGCCTGCACCCACGCGGCGTTGACTGTGGCTGGTCTCTGAAAGGGCTGCCTTGATGCTTCCGAACTAATCTGGAACACGTATCACAGTTCAGGCCATCGCTACAACCTCAACAAGCATAATCACCGTATCGCAGTCTATCTCTATCTAGCACGCCACGAATGGGGTACCAACCCTTCACCTGCATCGCCGTTGGCGGTGTTTCAGGCATCAAGAACTCCCGGAAGGAGAGGCATGGGTAGCGCTACTAGGGGTACGTACCACATGCTACACGTGTACTGTACGAGAATCCTGTCTGTCTCGTCAATTTCAGCATCATAGACCAATTGACCAATTGATGTTGATCGTTACTTCGTTCATCAATGCAAGCCCCAACCCCGGAAACGTTCGCCCCGAAAGGCTGCCCCGTTTCATTTTGTGATTGACACACTCTTTTAGTGACTCGCGTTCTTGCTTTATGAATACCAGTCTCTTTCATTTGCCAGTCTTTGGTTCAATTCATGCGTGGTTGATCATCATATGCGAGCGTCTTTTTATTACCTGATACTTTAGGCTTTTTTCAGAATATGACCAGCTGGTTCAGACAGGGGGCAGACCGGGGTCAAGGCACCCCAGAAACTGTTTTGTGGGTTCGTATCCACGACAGTAGGGAGCCGGTCTGTCCCTATCTCTTGAAACTGCATCAAAGTGCCTGCTGCTGTTTATCACAGTGATTCACGGTCCACCACGGTCTATCAGGTCCATCCCTCGTCCCTAGAGCTGCATCGAATTGCCCGGTGTTGTATTCTTCGGTCGATCACGGTCTATCAAGAGGGGATGGACCGGCTCACAGTAGGCCCTGGGTCTCCTCGGAGACACCCGGCAGCCCATTTCTGACATTTTGTGGGTCCTGGGGTCACGACGGGGCCGACGTGATATTTGCTCTTCGCGTGTACAGGGTATAAACCTCTCTGGGGGGGGTATTCCTGCATGTATTAGCACTTTTTCGTTGGCTTCGTTTTCTCTTTCATGTGCAACCGTTGTTCCGGATATGTTCCCGTCAGTACAGATGTACTATTAAAATACTCGAGGGGCTGCCTTGTGCTTACTTCGAAGGAGGCTACAGGGGGAAAAACAATACAACTACAAAATGGGTCTTTTTGTTGAACGCTTACGCCCGCCACTAAACCCAGATTCACCTGTGTTTCGTGTGGGCTACAGCACATTTACCTCCTTAGATCTTTTGCAACCGGCAGTCTCCTCAAGCATTTCCTACAAAGCAGGTGCTTATACAAGAAAAAGCCTAAAGTATCACTGATCAGGTAATAAAAAGACTCGCACGTATCCTCCCTCCTGGAACACTAGAGTATCGCAGTATCAGGTCCGCGAGGCGAATAGCAGGTGCACGGAGTAGCTGAGGATTGCATCCACGAGCTCGTCACGAGGACCTCAAGGTGGTACTACGACGTAGCAGCAGCACCTACGAGTATGGTGTGTGCATACGTACGTACATACTACCCACATACTACCCTGTAGTACCGGGTGGTACTACGTGGTGGTACTACGTAGGTGCATGTGGTGGTATGTGAACGTAGCATCAGGAGGTGAGTGGATACTCACACCGCGTGGGTGGATATCCCATCCTGCGTCCACACGTAGTATGGTGGAGTTGGTGACCTCGCAGGGTTAGAGACAGAGTTCTGGTTCTGATGGAAACGAAGGCACACCGGGACGCCTAGCCAATTTCCGACATGCAGCGGCACGAAGGACTCGATGGTTTCGTTTGATGTGGTAGACAGCACGATGTCGGCTGGGCACATGGCGTTGAGCCACACCTGGCCGAAGAACTTGTCGACCCGCCAATTCCTCGCGCACCCGTGCTGCTTCGCCACGTCGATCTCGGACATGTCGACGCGGTGGCAGTCGTTCGAGCTGGCGCCGAAGTGCATGCCCTTCTGGCAGAACTCGGCGCTGTGGGCATGCGGCGCGGCCATCGGCATCCGGTCGTGCACGAGCACCTCGGGGTAGTCCGCGGCCAGCCGCCGGAGCAGCAGCCGGTTGTTCCACTCGGCGAGCACGGAATGCGCCTTCATCGCGAAGTGGCGCCAGCAGTACTCGTGCAGCGGGTCGCCCAGGCGGTCGTCGAAGCACTGCGGGTGCGCCAGGTTCCAGACGACCAACGCGTTCGGCGCCTTCAGCCGGACCAAATCGAGCAAATCGCGGACCTTCGAGTAAAACAGAGCGAAGTCGTCGGTGTCCAGGTCCCAGAAGAACCCGTTCAGCATCACGAAATCCGGCCGTTCGTGGTCCAAGCTCAGGTTGATGTCCCACCGCGCAGCCGTACAAAACCGCTTTCCGCAAGCCCACCCGTACTTGTTGCGGGCTGTGTGGTCCAGACTGGCTGGGCGAACACCCGGTTTCGTGTATCGCTTGAAGCCTCCTCCCCAGACCATCCGTCCGTGGAAGGAAACCGACTCGTTCCACGGGTGCCCGCGGTGCCCCGACCATGCCCTCGCATGGTTCATGTCCATGCACCCGCTGCGAGCGAGCTCTTCGCTGACGCACTTCCACGACCAGCACGGCCGCCCCGTCCGGTTGCTCACGGCATTCGCGTTGCACAGCCTCCTATGCCACCGGTAACTCTTCCCCTCCAGCACCGGCGTCCCGAGCACCCCTTCCAGCAGGTTGCTCGCGGTCTGCCGCACGGTGGAGTCCCCGAAGAAGAGCAACGACTTGTTCCGCACGCAACCCCATCCGGTCTCGCGGTTGACCATCCGCAGGTAGCACGCCCTCGGCACGAAGATCCACCCGTCTATGTCGAGGAACCCCAAATCCCCAGTGCAGTACCCCGGCTCGCAGCGGTAGCCGCCCCGCGTCGGTTTCGGGAGCTTGAGCCACGACCCGGCCAAGCCCGTCTTCCAGAAATCGGCGTCGCGCGTGCACGCGGCCGTCGGGAGGGAAAACACGCCCGCTGCGCCGCCGGCGCCGGGCGGCGCCGCAACGGCAACCCCGAAGCAGGCGGTCGGCCGCTCGGGCGTGTTGCCCGCAGGGCACCACTCCGCGGCGCGGCCCGGGGGGAATCGGGTCGCGTTGGCGGGCGCGAAGAGCCCGCGGAACTGGGGGAAGTGGTACGGGTGGTCGGTCCCGTTGGACCGCCGCAGCATGCCCCGCACGCGGCTGGGGTATGACAGGTACAGGCACACTGTGTACACTTCAGCTGCCCTCGGGTCGAACTCTATGCGGTACTCCCCGGTTTGCGGGCAGCCCTCTGTGACTGTCAGTGCGACCATTTCACGCTCCGACGTCGCGACCACTTCGAACATGTCGCCCGTGACGCCTGTTGTCGTCCCGTTCGCATCGCGTGCCCACAGCATCAAGTTGACCGGTGCCCCCGCCTGCACCCGCAACAGCGAGTCTGGGCCGATGCCGGCGTCCGCGATGCGGACCGGACGCGAGCAGTGCCCGGCCTGCGTGGCGACGGAGACGAGGCTGTCGTTCAAGCTGGTCAGCGGCGTCGAGAAGTCGGCGGTGGGCCCGTGAGGCTCGTCTGCCGGCTGCGCCGCGGCGCCGCCGGCGCAGGGCGGGCAGAAGCTGCCCTCCGCGGCGGTGAGGGGGCCGCCTTCCCGCGCGGTGCGCGGCGCTGCTTGGACCGGGAACACGACGTGCATCGCAAACAGCGCCGCCACGCCGCCGAGCAGCACCGGCACGACCACGTGCGTTGCGCGCATGTCGGCCGGATAGCTCGGATCCCGCCCCTTCAACCCTTCTGCTTATTCCCTGAAAGTGTCCGCTTTTCGAAGTTGTAGAATCGCGACGGGGGAAATTCTTAGTTAACCACTTAAGGACGGAAGAAAGGGGGGAGAGTTAATTTGGTCGAGCTGAGAGCTCAGAGCAGGATTTCTGCCCGATGAAGGGCCCGGTCATCCATGCACCGCCGTCATTGCTACGCGGTGTCCACACAGGGCGCTCGCAAAGGCTCTCTAGAACCTGACCCGTGCCAGCGGCGGAATTGGGGCTCCTCTTGATGACAGATGGCTGTCTTCGCCTTCGTTTGGTGCTGTTTCCAGCCAAACGAAAGAACAGAAAAAGAAGGCGACAGGTGTGAGTGGAAGGGCGAGCTCTGAACGAATACTGGAGTGTAACTGGCAGGGATAGCATTTCCTGATTCCCCACCTGCGGTAGCAGCGGGAGTTGAGCAAACACGGTTTAACTCCAGCCTCAGAAGCTGGGGGAAGGGCATACTTTGTGCGAACCGACGGTCAACCGGGTTTGGCTAGGCCGTCAGTTGCGGATCCCACAAACAAGGAAAGCAAGGATCCTGGTTTCGGGTTTCTGACTATGAACTTGTCGCTAGCTACCAGCAACAATGAGTTGCACCCTCAGTTCCACGAGGTGAAAACACGGTATAGCAGGCGTGGAAGTTGTTCATCGCGGCGCGTCTCCGCCACCGCCGATCATACGAGCATGAGCAGCTTCTCGTATGACAACGAAAGCGTCGGGCAGAAAGCCACCCAACAACTGCTCCCGACGCGCGGAGAACTACCTTCACAAGGTTTCGGAGCAGCATCAACCGCCGGGCCACGTGGTACAGGATTTCCTGTAGTGCTCTCAGTTTCCACGCGGTGAAACACACGGGAGAGACATCACTGCCGATCATACGCCCGAGCAGCAGATTCTCGCATGACGACGAAAGCGTCTGCCAAAAAGCCGCCCAACAACTGCTCTCGACGGGCTGTGAACGACCTCCACAAGGCTTCGGACTCCATGAGGAACTGCAGCAGCACCGCCACCCTCTGTTCTCCCTCGACCGGCAGCACCAACCGCCGGGCCGGGTAGTACAGGGCGTCCTGTACCAGCACTGCCGGTTCAGCATCAAGTGTCTCAGCTTCCACGCGGTGAAACACACGATTGCAGCCGTAGACGTCACTGCCGATCATACGCCCGAGCAGCAGCTTCTCGCATGACGACGAACGCGTCAGCCAAAAAGCCGCCCAACAACTGCTCTCGACGGGCTGTGAACGACTTCCACAAGGCTTCGGACTCCATGAGGAACTGCAGCAGCACCGCCACCCTCTGCTCTCCCTCGACCGGCAGCAGCAACCGCCGGGCCGGGTAGTACAGGGCGTCCTGTATCAGCGCTGCCCGTTCAGCATCAAGTGTCTCAGCTTCCACGCGGTGAAACACACGGGTGCAGCCGTAGACATCACTGCCGATCATACGCCCGAGCAGCAGATTCTCGCATGACGACGAACGCGTCAGCCAAAAAGCCGCTCAACAACTGCTCTCGACGGGCTGTGAACGACCTCCACAAGGCTTCGGACTCCATGAGGAATTGCAGCAGCACCTCCGCCCTCCGCTCCCCTTCGACCGGCAGCAGCAACCGCCGGGCCGGGTAGTACAGGATGTCCTGCAGCAGCGCCGCCCGCACCGCCTCGAGCGCCTCGTCCGGCGCGCCGGGCGGCAGCCGCCGGAGCACCCTGCGGCACCCGCGCACGCTCCACGCCTTCGCCGGCGGGGGCGGCGCCGCCAGCTTGCCGCGCCGCCCCTTTTTGTGCGCATGCAGAACCATCGTCCGCGCCGCCTCGCCCCCGGCGCCCCGCTGGGCCCGCGCGGCCATCGGCCCGGCCGCCTTCGCGGGCGGCGCCACGGGGCGCCCGGCCCCGGGCGGCGGCTTCGTGAAAGCGCACGCCGGCAAAAAGCGGGACCGCGCCCGCTTGCTGCGGAGCCTCTCGCCCTCGCTGTGCGCCTGCGCCGCGTTCTGCCGGATGAGCCGGTGCGCCCGGGTCGAAAACTGGGCCGGAGAGATCCGCCTGGCGCCGCAGGGCGGCGACTCCGGAGCTGGGAACCCCGCCGCCCGCTGACCGCAAGTCGCTGGCAGTGTGTCCGCCGGGTGCAAAGGGTCCGGCCTCCCGTAGGTGTGCTGGCAGTGGGTGCGGGAGGCTGGCGGCAAGCGGTTGGACGCAGATACCAAGGCGGGTTTGCTGCAGGGTATCGGCGGCGTCTCCGCTCGGTGCAGCGTGCAGGCTGGTTTCGGGTTGCTGGGGGTGCACGGGCGGGAGCGGGATAAACGCGGCATCACGTGCGGCGCGCCTTTGTACACTCTGTACCCGTCCATCAACGCGGCCGCGGTGCCAGGCTCCCCGCGCAGGCCGAGCATCGGCATCGAATCCTGCGGAAAACCGCACTGGGCGGCACTCCCCCCTCCCGCATGCTCCCTCCGCCCATTCAACACGTCTTTCAACTCCGTCGTGCCCCACGCGCTGCACCGCCGGCCGCCGCCCGCTTCCTCCATGGCATCACCACACACGGGCGTCGCCTATCGAAGCGTCGTTCCTTCCCCTTCCACTCAGTGACGGGAGCGAGGCCGGCGGAAGGTAGCTTGATCCCCCCCCTTGTTTTTTTTTTTTTGTGTGCGTGTTTTTCGACGAACAACGGGATGTCACGTACGTCGGCTGACTTTCTTTTTTGTGTCGTGTTCCGGGTTCAATCCGTCCTTTGGTGTGGGCAGGGGTTGCGGATTCATTTTGGTGGGGGTTTTCTCGTCGAATCGCAACCACGAAACCGATTTCGCCAGCGGCGCAGGACATGTATGGAGCCGACCGCCGCTAGAGTTTTGTGGGGGCTCCATGGGCTTTGTGGGTACTTCGTGGGTCCTTGGTGCAAGCACAACTATCCCCCGGCAAACCTTGTGCTTCGTTGTCTGCCCCCATTGTATCGTCGTCGTAACAATGCAATCGTTGCAGTGAACTCTGTGGTTGGAAGCATCTCAAGGCTCTCCAACTGTCAGAAGTGAGCAGGGGTCAGGCGCTGGTTCTGCTACGCGTTTGGACAGGCCTGGTCGTACTGCCCGCGGTCGCATGTTGTGCGTTCGTTTGTGTGTCGCTCGCTGGCTTGCTCGTTACTATGCCTCAATACACCCCCCATACGGCGCACACACTGGCAGTAGAGGGAACGCGAATAAAACGAATACAGATCGAGTGTCGTTGGTAGAAACTGGGTCAGCATTGAGGCGAAAGATGGAACAAGTCCGCGAAGAGACGTTTTCGGACGGAATGGGGCGTATGGTAACGTCTCGGGAAACGAAGTTTGTGGCGTCACAAAAGTGACAGGTTGCCAAAGCAACCGGGTGCCGAGCTTGAGCAAGGCGTTTGTCAATGGAGAACCGTCCTGTGCCGTTTTAGGGCCGGCAGGTCTCAACGGGGGGAAAATGTTTCTCGGGTTTGAAGAGCGCGTGGTGCTTGCACCACTGAGGCCAGGTTATTTAACCGCGGATTTAGTGAAGGATTGTTCAGGAAACGGTCGCGAGCGAAACCCGACCAGGTAACGACCATTTCACTGTCTTCTATGTTTTGTGATGCGAACATCACGAGGTGCTGTCCGAAGAAGAGGGGTGGGGGGGGCCCGAGTGGCAATCCGGAAAACTCGAGTGCAAGAAAACAACTTCTCGAGGCAAGAAGATGGCTTTTCCACCTGCAAGACGACTTTGACACTTGCGGGGACTTTTTGCCCAGCCCGGCGTGCACGCGTCAACATCGGCAGCAGCGTGACAAGTTAGTAGACCGCAGAGTTGCTGCTGATCAAGAGATAAACGTTCGCATCCGTGTTGGCGGTTAATGTGCACGTGGTGTGACAGCACTGTCGACCAGCCCAAGCAGTCTGGAAGCGCCCGAGCAACACCGCAGCGCGCACTGCACCCTACGGCAGGCACGGGTACAGACTCAGGACTTCCTTCGCCCGTTCGTCCGTTGCCCCCAGAGACCGGGGCTGGGTCGACAACTGGAAGAATGTCTGCATGTGGGCAACCAAGTAGTGTCTCCCCGGTCCTTCGAACAGGATCAGACAGTTCATTGCCGGCGCTCTCGTCGCACAGCCCGTGCTTGATGTGATACGCGAGCGAGCACTCCGCCGCGAAGCGCGAACCGTCGGGGCGGCTGCGCATGCATCTAACATCGCGTGACAACACTGTCGACCAAAGGGACTGCCACGAGAGCAAAGGGAACACTGCATCGCATACTGCACACGTACAGCAGACACGGGTACGGACTCAAGACTTCTTTCGCCTGTTCTTGCGTTGCCGCAAGAGACCGAGGCTGGCCGGACATGGTGGAAGAATGTCTGCGTGTGAGCGACTGCACGCGACGCCAAAAAGTAGTGCTACCCCAGTTCGGACAGGATCAGCCGGTTCATGGCCGGCGCCTCGTCGCACAGCCCGTGCATGATGCGATACGCGAGCGAGCACTCCGCCACGAAGTACGAATCGTCGGGGCGGCCGCGTATCTACAGGTAAACCGGGTCATTCGGACAAGAGCAGGTTCATGGTCGTCGCCTCATCGCACAGCCCGTGCATGATGTGATACGCGAGCGAGCACTCCGCCACGAAGTGCGAATCGTCGGGGTGAAGGACCGACCGATGCCGTTCCAGAGGGCGAACACCGGCTCCGGCGTGACGAAGTCGTCCGTCAGCCCTGCGCGTGAATCTAACTGGGGCTAACTGTCGCCCAGCCGCAAGCGATCTGGACTGTCGCCAGTGCAAAGAAATGCGTAGGTTTGTTGTTGGTATTGCAAACACCGCACGACCGACTGGCGTGCAGACACGGGTACTTCAACAGGGCGTTCTCGACGGCGGGCTCCGCTGTGGGCGCGCGGGCGGTGCGCTTGAGGTCGTGGAGCTGCGGGCCGGTCAGGTAGACGGGGGTGAAGTGGAAGAACTCGGGCGGCTTCGCGTCCTTCTTCTTCCCTTCCGCGGCTTCTCGCCCGACGGCCGCCAGGAGCAGCGGCGCGCTGTTCCTCAGCGACGAGACGGGCACTTCGTCGCGCATGAGGAACGAGTCGGCGGAGTAGTAGATTACTACAACAGGGCGTCGACGCTGTCGACACTTACAGCAGACACGGGTACGGACTCAGGACTTCCTTCGCCCGTTCTTCCGTCGCCGCAAGAGACCGAGGCTGGCCAAAAGGGGTCGACAAGTGGAAGAACGTCTGCGTGTGGGCAACTGCACGCGACGCCAAGTAGTGCTTCCCCGGACCTTCGGACAGGATCAGCCGGTTCATGGTCGGCGCCTCGTCGCACAGCCCGTGCATGATGTGATACGCGAGCGAGCACTCCGCCACGAAGTGCGAGTCGTCGGGGCGGCTGCGCGTGAAGGACCGGTCGATGCCGTTCCAGAGGGCGAACACCGGCTCCGGCGTGACGAAGTCGTCTGTCAGCCCGACCTGCGCGGCGATCTGGCTCATTTGGGTCGTGATTTGGTGGCGCATGGCGGGGTCTGTCACGAAGCCGCGGTACAGGTCTTGTACCGGCAGGAGCACCGCGGTCGTGATCTTCCCGCACTGCTGCAGGTACAACCCGCAGAACCTGCCGCCGTCCGGCCCTACGGCCGCCAGGTGCGCCGGGAGCAGCGGCGCGCTGTTCCTCAGCGACGAGACGGGCACTTCGTCGCGCATGAGGAACGAGTCGGCGGAGTCGTACTTCAACAGGGCGTCGACGCTCTCGACGGCGGGCTCCGCTGTGGGCGCGCGGGCGGTGCGCTGGAGGTCGTGGAGCTGCGGGCCGGTCAGGTAGACGGGGGTGAAGTGAAAGAACTCGGGCGGCTTCGCGTCCTTCTTCTTCCCTTCCCGCGGCTTCTCGTCCTCCGGCCGCGCGGTGCTGATCGAGTACGAGAAGAGCGTGGCGCCGAGCATCACGTTCGGGCCCTCGACCGCGTACGGGAGGTCCTTGTTCAGCGAGACCCACGGCGCGTTCCCGTCGCCCCGGTTCTTCTTATCATAGACGCCGCGGGCGACGACGACGAGGGACAGCACGTCCTCCGTCATTTCGTTGGCGACCGTTTGATCTTCGCTGAAGACCGCGGCACCGAGCACCCTGGGTCTTGCCATCAACTCGTCCACAAGCAGTCTGTGTTTCGTGTGCGCGGCGTGTGGGTGCGAGTGTCAACAGAAAAAACTCAGTGTGGTGTTTGGGCAGAACCACCTTCCTTTTCATGTCGAAGAAGAATGAGAATAATACATCCTCCTTCGATTGTGTATGCTGGCTCCGTCTGCTCCGTCTTCACCGCTGCGCGATGCAAAAGAATGGGCGTGTGTTTGTTTGTACGTGCCGGTGTGCAGCGCGGTAGTTTGCAAACGGGCACTGTGCCCTAGTTGACTTCATCCTCGAGGATATCAGTCCGAGTAAGTGCCATTTTTGTTTGTACGTGCCGGGGGAGGATTAGCCTGATGGTGACTGAATATGATCGTTAGGCTAATCTTCTCCCAAGCACGCTGTCAAGGGATTTTGTAGTTTTTACACGTGTGAATTTTTTTTGTGTCGATAATACACGTCGGAATTTTTTTTTGACAGATAATACACGAGAGATTTTTTTTTGACCGATAATACACGTGGCAATTTTTGTGACAAACGTGTACACGTGAATGCTGGGCGAATTTTCTAATCACAGGAGTTCAGTTCTGTAGACAGATGTTTACGTAAGGAAATGCTATGATGAAAGTCGGGTCACTCAACAGCTCAGTCGTGCAAGACTGTCCAGGCCTTGTGACCCTGGATGGCATTTTCCTCCGCGCCTACCCCCACTGTGACTCTCAGAGAGAGGACACAGTGAGGGTAGGCGTTTTTTTGATGGTTTCTTTTTTCTGAGGGTAAGGTGCCTTAGGGGACTAGTCCCAATGTGAAATGTGCCCTTAGGGGACTAGTCCCACTTGGAAATTGTCCATTTCTGCCGATTTTTCCACATTTTGGCCACTTTCGGCCATTTTGGCCGATTTTTCCAGATTTTGGCCTTTTCGGCCGTTTTTCTAATCGGCAAAAATCGGCCAAACTGGCCAAAATCTGGAAAAATCGGCCAAAATGGTCAAAATCTGGAAAATCTGGAAAAATCGGCAAAAATTGGCCAAAATCTGGAAAAATCGGCCAAAATGGTCAATATCTGGAAAATCTAGAAAAATCGGCAAAAAATTGGCCAAAATCTGGTAAAATCGGCAAATATGGCCAAAATCTGGTAGAATCGGCAAAATTGGCCAAAATCTGGTAAAATCGGCCATCTTTTTTTTTTCCAGGTTTTGGCCAATTTTTGCCGATTTTTCCAGATTTTCCAGATATTGACCATTTTTGCCGATTTTTCCAGATTTTGGCCATTTTTGCCGATTTTTCCACATTTTGGCCATATCTCACGGTTGTGAAACGAATGGATTATTGTACATTATTGTATTTCCCCCGCCGACCAAGAATTATTGTATTTTTCGAGACTGGAGGTCCTATGAACATGCAATGTGAATAGCCTCTATTCGAGCCAACCCGGCTTTTCTTCATGAAAAAAGTGTATTGTTTTTGGAAAGAGCCGGGCAAGCTCTTTTTTTTCCTCGCAAAAGGTATGCGGGTGGCAGAGTGACCGGGCGCCGGCCTTCAGGCCGGTGGGTCCGGGTTCGAACCCCGCCCATGACATTTTTCCGGTCGAAGATTGTTTTCGAGGTTTTGTTGCGTTTCCAGGTCCAATGTGCCCGAAAATTGCGTTTTTGCGGAGTTTTTCAGTATCTCGCGGCATTTGGGTCACCACGGGAAACGGAGTCGGGGGGGGGGCCCGGGGGGGGCCGGGGTACTGGCGCCGAACTTGCCACCAGAACCCGAACTTTGCTTCGCCCGAACTTAGCTTCGCCCGAACTTTGCTTCACCCGAACTTTGCTTCGCCCAGAACTTTGCTTCGCCCGAACTTTGCTTCACCCGAACTTTGCTTCACCAGAACTTTGCTTCACCAGAACTTTGCTTCACCCGAACTTAGCTTCACCCGAACTTTGTTTCGCCCGAACTTAGCTTCACCAGAACTTTGCTTTAGGTTCGCCGAACTTAGCTTCGTCCGAACTTTGTTTCGCCCGAACTTAGCTTCGCCCGAACTTTGCTTCACCAGAACTTTGCTTCATCCGAACTTTGTTCACCAGAACTTTGCTTCACCCAGAACTTAGCTTCGCCCGGACTTTGCTTCGCCTGAACTTTGCTTCACCCAGAACTTAGCTTCGCCCGAACTTTGCTTCACCCGAACTTTGCTTCGCCCGAACTTTGCTTCACCAGAACTTTGCTTCACCCGAACTTAGCTTCACCCGAACTTTGTTTCGCCCGAACTTAGCTTCACCAGAACTTTGCTTTAGGTTCGACGAACTTAGCTTCGTCCGAACTTTGTTTCGCCCGAACTTAGCTTCGCCCGAACTTTGCTTCACCAGAACTTTGCTTCATCCGAACTTTGCTTCACCCGAACTTTGCTTCACCCGAACTTTGTTTCGCCCGAACTTTGTTTCGCCCGATCTTAGCTTCACCAGAACTCACGAACTTTAACTGCTGCCTCCAGTCTCGCCACGCGCCGGCCTTAGCCGAGCACACGTACTTCTTGTACATTATTGTACATTATTGTATATTATTGTACATTATTGTACATTATTGTACAGTTATTGTACAGTTATTGTATATTATTGTACACGCAGTGGTGCAGGGGGTAAGGCGTGTGGAAGGTTTACGACAGGTTTTACACGGAATGACCCGATGAACTCGACAGACTTCCGAACATGGTGTCTTTGTCAGGGGTGCTCGAGCGCAAAAAGACAGCGTTGCAGTTCAAGCGGAAGGTGAAGATGCAGCAGGTGCCATATCACGGGCTACCAGAAAGAGCGACAAGCATTCGGAAAGGCAGTTGTCACGACAGGTGTCTTGGCGAGGAGGACGTCTTGGTGGATCTTCACTTCGACAATCTTCACTTCGGCAATCTTCACTTCGGACTCAGTTCAGTCCGGAAATTGAAGTGAAGGTTTCCCGAGGTGAAGACCCTTGATACAGACGTTTGCGTCAAAACGACATTTTCAGGGTCGAACGCAGCAGGGAAGTGAAATACATCGTATTTCGTTCTTTCTCGTTTCCCCGACCGAGCATGCTCTCCAGGGCGTGAACGGAAATACTGCCCCTTTCATTCAGATATCTGCTGCAATTGGGCGCAGCGAGATAGCTGTCAGAAGCTTCCCGCACCGGACTATACATCTCTGCCAACTAACTTTTCGAATTGGGTGGCAAATCCAGGTGCGCCTGATGCGCCTAAAGGGGTTATGGAGTACGCGCATTTTTGGTAAATGCTCGGACTGTGTATTCGTCTTCTGGAAAAGCCTTTTTCGAGTTTGCTGTTCTGCTCAATCCTTTCTCGATCTCGCAGTTTGTTTAAGTGCACTGGGCAGTTTCTTGTTGCGGCCCAGTTTGTTCGTTGACCTTTTCGTGGAGCTTCTTCCCTTCTGCAGGAGTTTGGCCCTAAGAACCGTGGGCCATGTGTTCTCCCGTCATTTCTAACACAACCGTGATATCTGCCGATTTTTCCAGATTTTGGCCAATTTTTGCCGATTTTTCCAGATTTTGGCCAATTTTGCCGATTTTTCCAGATTTTGGCCAATTTTGCCAAAATTGGCCAAAAATGGCCAAAATCTGCCAAAATCTGGCAAAATCGGCCAAAATGGGCCAAAATCCGAAAAATCCGAAAAATCTGAAAATTTCCGAAAGTTTGCTAAAAATTTGCTAAGTACACTTCCCTGGCAAAAAGTCCAATGAAATTGTTTGCCCTTCGGGGACCAGTCCCCTAAGGGCACATTTTCATTGGGAAGTACTGGGAAATGCACTTTGCAACTTTTTTGCAAATTCTTACCAGGAATTGTAATGCAAAATAGGGACTAGTCCCCTAAGGGCACATTTCACATTGGGACTAGTCCCCGAAGGCACTTTTCCCTTTTTCTGATGTTTTTTTTTGGGGGGGTTTTGTTTTTTCAAGAGCACACCCACGGGGGTTGTTTAGGGGATCCCCCGGGTGTTTCATTTGATATGATTCTTGATTTGATCTTTTTCAGCAGACAAGGAAGAAATGAAAGACATTGAATCTCAGCAGCCCGACAACAACGGCGTCACTGTCGAAGGCAGGGAGCACAAGTTCGGCAGTAGTTCAGGTCGCAATCAGTGCATGTCCACGGCGGCGTTATGGCGGCATGGTTCCACCGCGGCCGGTGACCGCCTCCTCTTTCCGCTCGGTAGGCCTGGCTTTCTGTCACACATCCACACACCTGTCGCACGGGGCACAGTTTTGGCCGCATGCACACAGAGGATGAAAGGGGAAACTGCGTTCTCGGACTCGGACTCCGAGTCGGAGTCTGAGTCCAAGTCTGACTCAGACCCGGAGTCTGATCCGGACTTCGAGTTTGACCCGGACTTTGTGTCTGACTCTGACTCCAAGTCTGACTCAGACTCTGAGGCAGGCTCGAGTGGGGGGGGAGGGTTGGCCGCTGCCTGGCCCTTCGGGGCTGGTTTGGGTGAGCCTTCGCGGCTGGCTTTTTGCATGTTCTGGCTTGGTGTCCGAAGTCGAGGCAATTCTTGACTTGTACTGACGTTTTTCCCCGCACGAAGCCAGTCGGGTTTGGCTGTTCGCGTTTTGCGGACGCGGAGGTGGTTGTGTGCTGTCGCTCTTGAAAGTGCTCAGTGAGCGGTGCCACGCCGTCACCGTTGTCCACTCCCGTTGCCTATCGTGTGTGTGCTGTGAAAATTCACCGTAAAAATAACGCAAAATTCGCCCAACATTCACGTGTACACGTTTGTCACACCAAAAATTGCCACGTGTATTATCGGTCAAAAAAAATTTTGCCACGTGTATTTTCGGTAATAATACATCCTCCTCCAACGGCGTATACTGGCTCCGTCTGCTGCTTCGTCTTCACCGTCGCGGGTGATGCATAAATCGAAAGTAGAAAGGTCAAGCAGTGATTCGGTGTGTTTGTCACAATCGTCGTGACGCCTCAGGACACGGCTTCAGAAAAAGGGGGGGCAAGGGTGGGTGGGCAAGCGAGGGGTGAAGTTACGATGTTTTCGGGATAGCGACGGGGTTATTCAACCTGTAACGAGTGTTAGGTATTCGTCGGATATATTAATCTTCTAAGATCTGCGATCTTATACGACAAAAAAAAAGTGACGTGTATTACGACACAAAAAAAATTCACACGTGTAAAAACTACAAATTCCCCGCTGTCAACGTTCTCTTTCGTGTGTACAAAGCATTGTTACTACGAAAAATTGAAGGTAGGTCAGGCAGTGATTCTGGTCACTATCGTCGAATTATTGAACGCTTACCCCGCCCCTAAACCCAGATTTACCTCCCTCTGAGATTTCGCAACTGGCGGTCTCCTCAAGTATTTCCTACAAAGCAGGTGCTTAGGGTGCTCTGACTTTTTTTTTTTGTTTCTGGTCCCGCGTGCGTACAGATTTCTGAGAACCGTCGGAAAAAAAGATAATCCAAGAAAAAGATAATTTGCACAAGAAGTGACCACTACGTTACAAACTGGTCGGTTCGCCTGTGTCTCGTCGTGATGTGGGGGGGTTCTAAAGCACGCGCTCTCAGTGTGTCCAGAGCAGCACCAGGCCACAGCTCCAGAGAACGCTGTGAACGCTGTGAACGCTGTGAACGCTGTATGAACGCTCTGGAGGCTATCAAAGCCCGTCTTGGGACCGCTCAATACAGCAGCAACCCGTGGTTGTATTGAATGAGGATACCGCAGCCGAGCAGGCATCTCTTCTTGCGTACGTCCGGGAGAAGTATGGAACTCTGGAAGGCCCATGGTCGAGCAAATTCATCCCCGCACCTTGTCAACCTGCGGAGCTGCGAGGATACAAGATGTCCTCTCATTGTCGACAAAACCGACCTCCTCGAGTGCCCAACACTTGTAGCCCAAATAGGAGAGAATTGCTGAGGAAGAATTGAGGGGGTGTTTGACAAAGCTGACATCGGTCACGAGGACACCTTCAGACCGTCGCCCGCTGCCCCGAGGCGCACCAATCGGCCTTCATCAAAATACAGAATCTGCACCAGCCTATTAAGTGCCAATGTGTAACAAATTTCACGGAATCTTCCGGGCAAGTGTATCCCAAGCCAAGCTTCACCAGGGTGCCTTGTCTCAACTCATCGAGGAAACACATTGCACATTGACATTCCTGAGGAGGCTGCTACGAGTACAGTGGGCGAGGGAGACAATGCTAGTGAGATCAAGCTGTCATCCGTGTTTGCCACCAAGGGAGGGATGTCCTGTACTGCCCATGTCGAGTGGACCTTGAACCTGATGATATTCTACAACGGAATTCAAAGATCTGTGATCTGTGTCGACAACGTGGACTGCACCCTGCGAAAATGTTGATCAACGAGTCTGTGCCCGCCACATCGCAGTCTCAGAGTCAACCACGACAGATGCGACGCCTTAATGAAGCAGCGGCTCAGAGAAAAACGCCTCTATATGCCCTAGTTTTTTTGGGCTATTTATTTTTTTTTTGCGTGCGTGCGTACAGACTTTTTGGAAGGCCGGGGACCAGAAACAAAAAAAAAAGTCAGAGCACCCTTGCTCCACTTCATCCCTTTTTGTTCTTCGCTTACACCACCTTGTGTTGTTTTCTCACTCAGGACTTTTGACCTGTTGTGTTTGTGTGATTTGTCGTGTAGGGGTAGACCCGCATGACCTCACGTCCGTTCAACACGTGGTTCGGTAGTTACAGCACTTTGGATCCCTTCTGTTCTTTGTCGGGCAGCATCGTCGAGCATTTCCTTTCAAGCTGGCGCTTATGTAAAAAAAGGGAAGGGGGGGTGGGAAGGCGAGCTAGACAGTACCTGCTCCTGTAGAAACTGCGCATCGTCGATTGCTGGCAGCGAGACCCGTACCTGTACGCCAAAACGGACGTCTGCGAGTTCGTGTACGCGACATGGGGGAGCAGCGTGGAGGATGCGTTGACGAAGGGCTGGATCTCGGCGCCCAGGTGCGCGCACCACCGGGAGAACACGGGCGCCGCCATCCTGCGCATGACCGCCTCGAGCGGGCCCTGGAAGAACTGCATCGCGGCCTCGAACTCCTTCGCGACGTATTGGATGTGCCTGTCTGTGCTCGTCGACGGCCCGGCGACCAGCAGAAACAGTCCGCGCGGCGTCGCCTTGCCGGTCAGCTTGTGCATGGCGAGGATCGACTTCGCAAAGTGGACGGTGGGCGGCCCTGTTTCGTCGTTGGGTTGCGACTTTTTCGGGGTGATGTGCCCGACGATGCCGCACAGCGTGAGCGCCGTCGAAAGCAGCGTCTCCTGCGACCGCTCGTCGAGCTGCCGCGGGTGAAAGTAGAGGTTGCCCTCGCGGATGAAGTTCGTCTTCTCGTTCTCTTCCTCGCTCGCGTCCGGCGGCGGCTCCCAGAAGATCGCCGCGACTCGCTGCAGCAGGTCCTCCTTCCCCCGCTGCCCGCCGGCAGCCACCGGCTTCGCCTCGGCGCAGAAGTTCGCGAACCGGTACGCCCTCAAAAAGTGCGTCGCGAACTGATACAGAGAGTCCGCTTCATTCGAGAAGACTGGGGCCGCCTTCGTACCGTCTTTGCCGCTCGGAATCCGGATGAAGACGCCGGCGGTGAGGAAGTGGGTGCCGAGGGTAACGACGTCGTCTTCTGGCATGCCGCTGTAGGTGGTGGCCATCCAGGCGGAGAAGTCGCAGCCGAAAAAGTTCATGTCCGCGGCCGAGATCGGCGTCGGCGGCAGTGTGTCGCGGTAGTTGTCGTTGAGCTTCGCCTTGCGGACCTGCTTCTCGGTCTTCCCCGCGTGGTGCCGGTTCTCGACCTCGCGCTCGGCGAACCCGGCCTGCACCGCGCTCGCCCAGCTGTGCATCAGCAGCACCGCGTCCACGCCCCAGCGCGCCTCGTCCGTCGACGAAGCCGCCATCGGTCACCAACGATCCCCTCCACCCCCTCTCAACCGGGGATGGCGTAAATGCTTGGCTACCCCTAACACTCTGGCAATTCATTGTTATGAAATTTTATGTAGTGTAGCCAAAGTTAAAGTGTGCAAAAATGAAATTATGATTGGGATGTGACATATTTGCACACTTTAACTTTGGCTAGCCGAGCTTCCGATGAGACCGACGTCGATTACAAATTCGCTAAGAAATTGGTCATTCACGTGCGTACGCTTCTCTTTTAAAAATGGGGGTGTCGCGGTAGTTGTGTCGTTGAGCTTCGCCTTGCGGACCTGCTTCTCGGTCTTCCCCGCGTGGTGCCGGTTCTCGACCTCGCGCTCGGCGAACCCGGCCTGCACCGCGCTCGCCCAGCTGTGCATCAGCAGCACCGCGTCCACGCCCCAGCGCGCCTCGTCCATCGACGAAGCCGCCATTGGTCACCAACAATCCCCTCCACCCCCTCTCAACCGCGGATGGCGTAAATGCTTGGCTACCCCTAACACTCTGGCAATTCATTCTTATGGAATTTTATGTAGTGTAGCCAAAGTTAAAGTGTGCAAATATGTCACATCCAATTCATGAAATTATGAATGGGATGTGACATATTTGCACACTTTTTTTTTTTAACTTTGGCTAGCCGAGTTTGTGACCGATGAGACCGACGTCAATTACAAATTCGCTAATTGGTAATTAACG
The DNA here is from genome assembly GCA_030068145.1 of Diplonema papillatum. Lineage (NCBI taxonomy): Eukaryota > Euglenozoa > Diplonemea > Diplonemida > Diplonemidae > Diplonema > Diplonema papillatum. The sequence continues at coordinate 144,450 of JAPJBO010000046.1, forward strand.
TGCGTACGCTTCTCTTTTTAAAATGGGGGTGTCGCGGTAGTTGTCGTTGAGCTTCGCCTTGCGGACCTCTCGGTCTTCCCCGCGTGGTGCCGGTTCTCGACCTCGCGCTCGGCGAACCCGGCCTGCACCGCGCTCGCCCAGCTGTGCATCAGCAGCACCGCGTCCACGCCCCAGCGCGCCTCGTCCATCGACGAAGCCGCCATTGGTCACCAACGATCCCCTCCACCCCCTCTCAACCGGGGATGGCGTAAATGCTTGGCTACCCCAAACACTCCGGCAATTCATTGTTATGAATGGGATGTGACATATTTGCACACTTTAACTTTGGCTAGCCGAGTTTGTGGCCGATGAGACCGACGTCAATTACAAATTCGCTAAGAAATTGGTCATTAACGTGCGTACGCTTCTCTTTTTAAAATGGGGGTGTCGCGGTAGTTGTGTCGTTGAGCTTCGCCTTGCGGACCTCTCGGTCTTCCCCGCGTGGTGCCGGTTCTCGACCTCGCGCTTGGCGAACCCGGCCTGCACCGCGCTCGCCCAGCTGTGCATCAGCAGCACCGCGTCCACGCCCCAGCGCGCCTCGTCCGTCGACGAAGCCGCCATTGGTCACCAACGATCCCCTCCACCCCCTCTCAACCGGGGACGGCGTAAATGCTTGGCTACCCCTAACACTCTGGCAATTCATTGTTATGAATGGGATGTGACATATTTGCACACTTTAACTTTGGCTAGCCGAGTTTGTGGCCGATGAGACCGACGTCAATTACAAATTCGCTAAGAAGTTGTTCATTCACGTGCGTACGCTTCTCTTATTAAAATGGGGGTCGCGGTAGTTGTGTCGTTGAGCTTGAAGCAGGTCCGCAAGGCTCGCCCAGCTGTGCATCAGCAGCACCGCGTCCACGCCCCAGCGCGCCTCGTCCGTCGACGAAGCCGCCATTGGTCACCAACAATCCCTTTTAGAGCCTCCGGTTGAGGCTCCGGCACGTGTGTACGCTTCTCGTCTTATAATGGGAGGGTGTCGCGGTAGTTGTTGTTGAGATTCGCCTTGCGGACCGGGATAGTTGCGGGGGGTGCGAGTTTCGGCGTGCGGCAGAGAAGCTCGTGGTTTCGGGGGTCGGTATCCTTCCGTAGGAACACTGAACTTGTACTGCATTCTTCCGTAGGAACACTGAATTTGTAAACTCGAAAGAGAACGGGACTAGCACTGGGTACTTTTGAGTACATGGGCCACTCAGCATGCGCTCGACTAGCAGCGTGTGGGAGGGTGACTAGCCTAACGATCACGATCATGTCCACTCACCGACAAGATGACTTCCCTCGGTACGTACACAGCCACCGCGTACCCAGGTCGCACCGAGGCCCGATCGATGCCGAAGATCGTTTCTCATGCCCGGAACTTCACCAGGGTCGCCAAGCCCGATCGATGCCGAGAGATCGCATCGTGGAGGTTCGTTATAAGCCAAGAGACAATGCCAGGGGATCGTCAGCCAGGTTGCTTGCCGGAATCGTCAAGTCAATCCAGATCGCAAGAAGCTACGATGAACAACAGACAGCGTCCCATGCTTTCATTCCGTCCGCCGTTGTGTGCTTGTTCCAGAAGGTAGAATGCGAAGAGCGTTGCTGACTGACGGGTGCAGGAACACTGCACAACTTTTCAAAGACGATGCGGAATTCAACGGAAACGAGAAAACGAAAAAAGAAAATGCCGGCGGAGGGCCGCGGGAAAGAGGGGACCACGCGACCCACTTGCTGTGGGGTTTCAGCGGCATCTGTCGCAAGACCCACTGCCGTGGGTCTTGCGACAGATGCCGCGCGCCCCCTCTCCGCTCCTCACCTCCAGCCAAGCGCCAAGATTGTGGTTGTGTCCTTTGGCAGAGTGAACCGATGCCCCTCGTCGTCTCACCTTCCAAATACGGCCTGTATCATGCTTGCTCCCCATGGCACCCACTAGCAATAGTGTTTTAGTCTGGTAGCTGTGGGCGGCGTGAAGTCTTCCAGAGAAAGGGAGACGAGGTAGAGAGCAGGAACCATCTCTTCAATAAGTTTCCGGTCGCCCCACTGCTACCCCGTGCGTCTTGTGGCGGGTTCTTCCCCTTCGTACCTTGCAATGTGTGCACATCAAGAACATTTCCGGGAGATAGATCAGCAAAACCAACGGTGGAGAGGGAGAATAGTTGAGTTGCAGCTCTTGACAAAGATAGATGGAAAAAAGAAGGTGGTTTTTATTCTTCGCTTTTTCTCACGAACGGGGGGTCGGTCCTGCTTTTGGCTTTGTAGGTTCTCCTGACTCCCCAATTCGTGGTTAGCACAAACTCAAGAGGTCCAGTCAACTATTCCCTGCAGTATTAGCATACTTTCAATAAAATATCTCTCCCTCCCCACGACAACATAATAAGTTCGGTTGGTGTTCGGCAACTTCAAACAACCGTTGTTCTGGAAATGTTTCGAAAAAAGGACATCGCGGCGCCGGCTATCCGCGATGGCAGACACGCGAGACGCTCGTGCAAAAACGGAAGCGAAAACAAGAATAAAAAACGCAGGGAAAACGCACCACGAAAGGAGGGGCTTCAAAGCTCATTCAAAAACCGCGAGAGAAAAAATGAACGACATTTGATGCTAAATTACAAGGAACCCCGTCACGAGTTAGTTCCGAGAACGGACGGCTGATACTGGGTGGGGAAGGGGGTTCGACTGGAAGGGGCGGGTGGCTTTTCAAAAGCGAGTTCGCTTGAAACTCCGGGTGTTTTTAGTTTCCGGATTTGATGTTCGCAAGAGCTTGGACGAAAGGAGGTGCACCAACAGAGGGAAAGAGAGAGAGAGAGGGTGCCGGGGAGTACCTTTTGCGGTCGTTCGTTTGCGGTTTCGGTCGGTATCCCGCGGGCTCTACGTGCGGTTGGTCCTCTTAAGTCTTAAGAAAGGAATGCGTTGGCCTGAGCCTGTCCACGCCTTGATGCGTTGCTTCGAGAAAATTAGTGGACTCAACCCGCACACAGGGCACGCCGCGATCACAGCGAAGCTGCTGCAAGAGGTGGCGCCTCCCTCACTGCCAGGTCTGTCTCGTAGTGGCTCGCTTTCGCATGGAACGACGCTGAAGCGTCAGTCTTGTGCAGTCGCAACACACCCATGCCCGGCTTTTTTCGCAGGTTCTTCCTACCGTGCGGACAGGTACCAGCATCAGTACGTCGGGAAGAACACGTGACAGGTGCGTTGGGCACCCGTGTCTTTCGTAGAAATCTTCCGCAGCGCGGGAAGCATCAGTCGTCAGGGACATGGGACAAGGCTTCGTGTAGCCGCAACAAAAAATGCCCGAGGTGCGGGAAAGACCCACCTCCGGGCGTCTCGCACGTGATCCAGTCCAACCCCCGCCGACAGGCTGTGATCGTTTGGGGCATGCTTTCGCTCGTCTTGATCGTCGCGCTCAGGCGCGCGTTTGGTGCCTCGCTTCTCCTTCGATTGCTCGTCCAGGTGCATCGGTTGCGCTTCGATGGTTGCTTCCTTGGCTCCCATTGGCTGTGATAGACAGCCTATATCAGCAGTCTATCAGCGGGGGGTGCAACCAGCAGGCAACTCAACTCGATGCGGTTTCAGGGGATAGGGTCCCGCAGTGTCGCCCGGGCCTGCGAACGCAGCACAAGAGCGAGAAGCCGCGTCGGTCGTCCGGCCCACCGGCTGGAACGTAGGCATTCCGGTCATTCGAGACGCGGCCACACCACAGGCATCCACGGACTACCTGAATGCAGCTGGGGCATCGCGCAATGCGCAGCCATGAAAGCTTTTGCAAAAACGCTTCTCATCAGGGTTGGGCGGGGTTGTAAGAACTTGGAATGCTTGTGTGCGCAACACCGCACCGGTTCACCTGCACCGTGTGGTTCTTTCTCGTGCTTGCTCTGCGCGGTGGGGTCCAGCCTCAGAAGCTGGAGTTAAAGTGTGGAGATAAAGAGGGCGTGCCCGAGTTACACCCGAAAGCGGGTGTGACACCCGCTTTTGGTAACCCCAGCTTTAACTCCAGCTTCTGAGGCTAGCCGTGGGGGTACGCGAGCCTTGCAACGCGCGAGCGAGTCGAATCGCTGCTCCGCGCATGTTCACGCGTACGCAGACGGCAGTTGTCGGCGGACTGCCAATCACGATGATGGACAGGGGCGGGCCTCGTCCCTCGTGCGGTGGCAGGGATGGGGAAGGTGCTGTCCGGACGGCCTGGCTGGAAGGGGAGGTGCGCCCGCTCTACTGCGCGGCAGCATTCTTCTTCTTCTTCTTCTTCTTCGTCTTCCTCTGCGTCTCTTCCTCCACCGCCTTCGCATCTGCGGCGGTCTCTTCTTCGACTTCTTCCCTCTGCCGCTTGCCCGGTTTCTTGTTGTTGTTGTTGGCGACGCTCAGCACTGCGGCCCGGAGCTCAGCCTCCTCCTCTTCGTCCATCTCCTCGTCTTCTTCATCGTCATCCATGTCAAACCCGAACTCCAGCGGATCTTCTTCTTCTGCATCGTGGTTTATGTAAGTGAGAACGCTCACGTGCCAAGAACCGGGACCGCCGAAGATACTCGACGTAGCTTTGACTCCCAATGGAAGGGAGGAAATATAGGGGTAGAGGGGGCAAATTCAATACAAATACAATCTGGTTTGTTCTTCGCTTGCACCACCGTTCGGTAGGTGCGGCTCTTGGGATCCCTTCGGTTCTTTGTCTGGCAGCTTCGACACATTTCTTTCCAAGCTGGCGCTTATGTAAAAGAAATGTGCACTGCTCCGTAACATCCTTGGCAGTGGCATGCAGCTGCTCCACCTGACAAAGACGCTCGGTGATGTGCTGCAGCTGCGGGGAAAAGGCCCACCCACGTATCAAACAAACCGTCAACGAACCCTTCCCGCGTATCTAACTTGTGTCTCCGAGCAAAAAATCGCAACTTCGCTACGGAGAGAGAAGCGACGACCCACCTGTACGTTCCTCGCAAAGAGCAGCAAGGAATTCTGCTTACTGGTCTGTCTGCGCCTTTGTGTTCGCTGACGCAAAGTCTGCGGGATACTTCTTCAGCAAGAAAGAACGAAGAGGAATCAAACCATCCAGGGTAAACCTATCACTTACATTGCGTAGGGGCAAGATGAAATTTTTTCTTCCCGTCCAACGACACCCCCCCCAACCACCTGGTTCTTGGGTGGCTTGACGACTGCGCAGCAGCATTCCCGCAGTGAGACTGTAATAGTCGCACTCCAGCTCCCTCGAGCCTCTTCAGATAAACGGAAGCATACCTTGGAAGTTGCCGCTAATGTGCACGGTTTTGTGTCCGCGGATACTGAAAGCAAGGGGCTTCGTCGAGTCGAAGTGAAGACGCATCATTGCCATGCAGTTGTCTGTTGTGATGTAGGTGGGAAGTGAGTCAACTGTTATGAAGGGACTGGCCTTTAGAGGTCTCGACGTGAGTCAACTTATCTGGAGGGACTGGCCTTTAGAGGTCTCGACGTGAGTCAACTGTTATGAAGGGACTGGCCTTTAGAGGTCTCGACGTGAGTCAACTGTTATGAAGGGACTGGCCTTTAGAGGTCTCGACGTGAGTCAACTGTTATGAAGGGACTGGCCTTTAGAGGTCTCGACGTGAGTCAACTGTTATGAAGGGACTGGCCTTTAGAGGTCTCGACGTGAGTCAACTGTTATGAAGGGACTGGCCTTTAGAGGTCTCGACGTGAGTCAACTGTTATGAAGGGACTGGCCTTTAGAGGTCTCGACGTGAGTCAACTTATCTGGAGGGACTGGACGCGCATACGCTGGTCCGGCTTTTTGTGTTTCTGTGGGTCTTCGCTCGTTTTGTGTTACCGACGAGCAACCGGGACGCCCGCACGCGCTGTCTGTTGTCCCAACTTTCTTCGTTTACGCTCAAATTCAATCCATCGACCGGTGTTATTTCGACGGGAGCTCGACTGCACACTAAACCCAGATGGACCTCTGTGTCGCGTGGGCTGCAGCACTTTTTCTTTTTCCTCCTGTGCGACTTTCGCTGCTGGCGGCCGCATCGTGCACTTATTCCGGAGGACCAACGATGATATGTCAAAAGGGACGGGTCGAATAATAACGCCGTGTTGTTATTCAAATTGTCGGGTACGAAAAAAGCTTTCGGGTACGCAGATGTGTGTTGACAGCACCACTAGTAGCGTTTTGACTGCTGGCGCGTGTCAAATAACTGGTACCGACTCCCCTCTGTATCGCACGCGCACATGAAAACCGCAACGAGACACTGCATACGTTTGTTGAGAGAGGCAATGATGATGTCTCGGCCATCGACGGTAGCCACGAGTGAGACCGGCTGGGGCTCGCTGGCGTCGATACACGCCACGTTGAGGGCGAGCTGCTTTCCTTTGGGCACCTTCACATCGTACGCTTTGCCCGACTGCACCTGCAGTCCAAAGAATCCCATGAGAGCAACCAAGCCACCCCCACGATTTTCCCCGCCAACCCCGGCCCCGCTATCTTTTTCAACTGCCGGAATCTTCCGGCGCATTTTAGAGCATTGCAGAGGTTTACAGATCCGGTATTTTCGCGTCAACCGGTTGTCAAATGAGCAACACGCTGCTTCAACAACAACAAACAAGCTGGGGGGGTTGATTGAAACCGGGCAGTGGATGGTCAAGTGCCGCAGTGGTCCCTCTCCTTCGCAGTGTCCACTGCTACAAGAGTCGGTGCCGCTACTTAACTACGGCGGATATGCTGGCGGAGAGTGCGGTTAGGGCGAGGGTGACGTGCTTTTCTTGCAAGGCGTTTGCACTCAAAACTCGACTACACGCACCCCAGGCTTGTCATCAGACAAACGCATACGCAACGGCCGGTTGACCCCGCTCGTGAAACTGTATCATAAGGATTGCTGCTGTCTGCCACAGCAATCCCTGTAAGAACGGTCGCGAACGATCGCCGCAACTCGCAAGGGGGTGGTGGCACAGGACGACTACATGCTATGTGTGCAACGATCCTGCAGAAAATCCCTGCCGCAGTGGCGGACGGTCTGTTCCGGTCGCCCAAGCGCCGTAAGGAAGCTGTGGGCGCGCAACCAATGAACCTGGACGAGCAGTCGAAGGAGAAGCGTAGCCCTGAACGCGACGATCAAGACGAGCTGAAGAGGCGAAAACATGACACATCACGTGCGACGAGAGAACCGCGACGGAGCAGGAAGGCATCAGCGCCGGTAAAGCGAAGACGACGACGACCCCCCAACGGAAGAAGAAGTGCCCAGCGCCGCCCGTAAAAGCGAAGGCAAAGGCCGCAGAGAAGATTGCAAACCGGCAAGGAAGGGAAGAGTCGCAAAGCGACCGGCGCGAAGACGATGATTCGAATGAGTGCAAACGCACGCCAGAAGCACGACACGGTGCGATCGAAGAGGTAGTCATCCAGTGGCTAATGCAGGGCGTCGCTACAGGTACTCTGCATTCTAACTTCAACTAACCCAAACTGTCACGGTCTATCAGGAGAGGATGGTCCGGTATTGCACCACCTACACCCTCTGGGTGCTGCCAGATTGCTGCAATGGCTACACTAAAGGATCGAGGGCATTATGAGCGCGACCTCACAAGGTCCGCAGAAGTAGTAGCAAAACAGGCAAAAAAACATGCGAGGTAGAGAAGAGGACGGGAGGCATGATTGAACATCGTGCGCATGAACAAAAGAATAATAGTTGTCTCATCCCGAGGGACGAGCAGCCAGGGTTTGCGGGTGTCTTGCAATGGACCCTTGCGTTGTTTGTGAACGGACTTTTTTTTTGCGGAGGAAGATGCTTTGCCGTGGGAGGTAAGCTCGCGCTCATTGCAGGGCGCTCGATTTCACTTTTCTGCTAGGTTGACCACAAAAACTGTTTCGTCGGTCTCTCTGGCACTCGTACCCACTCGCCAACGCACTCGGCATTGCAGTCTTGCAGTGTATCTTTCAATCGTTCCGGGGCCTCCTTGACCACGAATCTCCGGGTTCCGTATAGAGCTGGAGATCACCGTGATCTATGTTGTTGGCTGGCATGGCGGTGACAGAGGCCAGAACACGCTGCCAACTGCAAACTGTTTTGTTGAACGCCCTGAGTTCGAATGACCAAAGGCAGCCAGTTCAGCCACGCCTACCCCTTGAAACTGCGAGCTTCTGATACCAAGCATCATGGATCAAGCTTCCCCTTCTGTTGATTCGGTACGCTACCTCAAGCGCCTGCCATCGAATGGCGAGCTCCCTTGCTTCCCCTAACACTACACGGGTCGACCGTGGGGTGGAGATGGGCAAATCAAGCCCCGCACTCGTCCATCTCCAGGACCCAGGGACCAAAAGATTGAGCACTCACGCTCACGGAGGGAGAAATTTTTGTTCTTGCTTTTTTTTTCTCTTCTTGAAATCAGATTGTGAAGGGGCTTTCCGCGGCTCACCTGGCGGAGAGGGTCGTGAGGAATTTATCTGGGGCCGGGTGTGATCCTTGCTGTGTTTAGAGTTATAGTTCGCTTGAGAATCCGGGAATTTAGAGTCTCCGGGTGACCTTTGTCGAATGGGTTCTTTTAGAGCTAATACCTACTGGGAGGGTTTGGGGGGGGCATGCACGGCTTCTTTCGTGTACACTTTACTTGTTTGCTTTGGCAAGTCAGGTTCGAAACAGTTTGTGACCAAGATCTCAGGGGAGTGTTCTTGGCTCTCCACGTCTTACTTTTTGTCGCAACTAGTCGGGCAACAACCTGCAGCTAGCCAAATAAGTAATGAAAGCGAACACCACAACAGCTGGATAGGCATCCTATTTCCACCCACGCGTGCTCTTGAACATGATCCAGGGTCAACCCATTTGGCGAAGGTCGGGCCCGGAGACCTAAAATACCTGGTTCGAAAACGAACATTCACTTCACAAGGAAACCCCTTGTCAAACTTGAGAACGGTGCGCCACCATCGGCACAATTGAGAAGCGGGGAATTCTGTTTAATCTTGAAAAGAGTGAGATGGACTCACTGCTCAAAAAAAAAAAAGGGAGGCATTTCGGGAGGCAGCTGGTCCGCTCGTTTATTGAGCCGGTCCGCCCCCGACTGATCGACTAAAATTGTCTGTGATAGTCTACGATAGTTTGGGTTAGAATGCATAGAATCTGTGGCGAAAATCTGCATTCTTACGATAGTTGAGGTTAGAATGCAGAATACCTGTAGCGATGGCCCGCATTCTACGATAGCCTAGCAGGCAGTTCGATGCACTTCCAGAAAATGGTGGCTCACTTTTGTTGCGCGTGAGAACCCGCAGTCCTGGCGCCTCGCGTCGTATGCGCGGAGAACGTTTGGAGATAAGGGTTTTGCTGGTAAACGAAACAACGACGATAGCATGAATGACGGCAAAACGATACGGCGCTGTTCTTCACGCAATCCAGGGTAAACTGGGAGTTTCCTGACATAGCGCTTCGTGGTTGGTTTCGTTTACCTCCTTCTGTACTCCGGAGGATCTGTCCAAATGAATGCGAGAACTTGGGGTAAGCCCTGAGTACTAGATTCGCGGTTAAACGAAGCTAGCGCACAAGGTTTGCCTGATCTCGCACCTACTTTCCGATAACATTTAGATGCTCTATTCTATTTCGGGGGAGCAGACAACGGAGTGGTCGTCGGGCTGCCGGACCGAGGCGGCGGATAGGGCGTTGGTCTAGGGGGTTCGGTTGCGTTAGTCGGTCCACCCTGCTGATAGACTCGCTCATGCTTCAGTGCCGAGAACCAGCCTGCTCGGACGATACTGACCAGGAGCATCACTCTGCCCGGACAATTGTCCAGTCCGGCATGTCGCGGCACAAGTCTCAATCAATGTAACTAAAAAAATAACGGTCTTCCTTCCAGCGCCTAACCAGGGGATGCACACACTGCAGCGGTTGGATGAGGTGATATACTGCGAGTGACAGTAGCAGGCGATGCAGCTCCTCCAGGGTGACTGGCTCAGGATCTGCCTTTGGCAGACAGGGCAAGGGCAGGACGGAAGCGTGTGCGGTCGTTTTGGCGTTCGGGGGACAGGAGGCGCCAGTATTTCCAACGCCGCGCTTCTCATGTTAGCTTCGGGGAAAAATGTTTCATGGGGTTGAAGAGCGGGGGAGGGTGTATCAGCCTTCTTGTTAAGGATCAGCCACTTTGCCGGATGGCCGGATAAACGAGACCCCCCCCACTGTACAGTGCGGTTGCCTTGGAGGCTGGGTGGTCAAAATTCCCTGTCAAAAGCGGGGCCACAAAACTTTTCCAAAGTGGGTATTTGGGCGATTTGTTTGTGCGATTTTACCTACATGTGTTCTGGTTAAACCGCTGCCAACGTTCTTTTTAGCTGTAACAAATACTGTCTCCAGGGAAGCAGAAATTGGTTGTCGCAAAAAACTTTTTTTCTGACCGCCCACCTGAGAGTGTGACAGGTAGCGTCTCCCCCCCCTCCACAGTGAAAATAGCCTACGGGGGGAAAATGTTTCTTGGGTTTGAAGAGCGCGTGGTGCTTGCACCACTGGGGTCAGCCGGCTGATGGGTGGATGGATGGTTCGTAACAAGATGCCTGGGGTGTACATGCTAAGGTGGGGTAGGGGTAGAGTATTTTGTTACGCGCATGCGTGAGCTGGCTGCGATTCGCTGCCAACCATCACTTTTCAATGACGACTTTCAATGATGACACATACGTTTGGTATCATCAAAAAAAAGGCGCATTCCCCGCACAAAAGAGACCTTTCGCACCACCCCCCCTTAACCCGGCCCGCGGTGCTGGGCACGCAGCAGCCTCATTTCCAGACTGAAATTTACTCAGTTGCTCTCGGAGGAGGCGGCCGCAGCCCGGGTACGTGGGGCCGCGGAGGGGGGGGGGGGGGCACTCTTTCCACGCTTTTTCGGTTCGGGGTGTGGAGGTTACGATCAGCTAAGATCGAAAGAAAACCGCCCTCGCAACTCGTCGGAGGTCACACAGGAAGCAACTCCATCGAGTTTTGTGGGCCAATTTTTTCGGGGAGTCGGGGGAGTGTTTTTATGTTTGGTCTCCGATAGACAGCGAGAGCACAGACACAACAGGCGCGACCTTCGTAATGATTCTGGTACGTTAGTGTCGTCAGTCCGGTCGGCCAGGGGCGTCTGAATCGCCAGGAGAGAACCCGTGAGGAGCTGTGCCCCGCCTCTTCGTTTTTCTCTGTAATTGTAGGGTTTGGGCAGAAGGATTCTGCAAAGGTAATGATGCTGTGCATGTACTCTAAGAGCGCATTGGGGCCCGAATCCACCCCGCTAGACTTCTTCTGTGGAGAGAACACGTGTCTCGAGTTTAGCATTGAGTTCTTTTGAGTACATGAACCACATGGATTAGCATGCACTTTAGTCTAGCAGACCCAGGGGGGCATACCCCCCACCACATGCTCAGCATCATACCCCTTCTGCTGGCATCGTCCCATATGCAAGTCTTCTTTTCGTAGGTTGGAAAAGAAAGAGCGAGAGAGAGAAAGAGAGAGAGAGAGAGAGAGAGAGAGAGAGAGAGAGAGAGAGAGAGAGAGAGAGAGAGAGAGAGAGAGAGAGAGAGAGAGAGAGAGAGAGAGAGAGAGAGAGAGAGAGAGAGAGAGAGAGAGAGAGAGAGAGAGAGAGAGAGAACACATCAAAACAAGTCAAAGGGTGTGGTTAGTCACGCCTTAGCAGTCCCAGGGCCTCTCCCCACCCACCTGTATGTGTTCTCGTGGTCACCGCTACCGCGTTGACCTTTCCCGAGAGAGAGAGAGAGAGAGAGAGAGAAGTTAGAGTGCAGGGACCATCTCTCAGGAGTTTCCGGTTGCCTCACCACGTACTTCTACGGCGGGCGCAGGTCGTATCGTCGAAGGCACGGTGCGGGCGGCGGCCCGCCACCGCGGTAAAAGAGGATGGGGCAGGCAGGGTGTAGGCAGGGTGTAGGCTGGAGAAACAATTTTGATGTTGATAACTCTTCTGCGCCGTCAGTTTTGGCATCGTAGTCCAAAAGAGGTTTCGCAAATCAATGCGGAACGCGAAAAGACAGAAGAGATGGGTGCAGGCGGTGGCAGAGGGGGAGAATACGCAGCAGACCCCACCTTTTTGATTTAGGAGGGTACTTCGATCCTTCCGCTAAGCCTAAATGTCTGGAACGTTTACATTCGTGGTTGCAAACGTTGCAAAGATCTAAAGGAAAGAAGGGTCCCTGCCCGAAAGACCCAGTGGTTCGAGTGGGAGAGTTGGAGATGTGCTTGAGATCTCCCAACGTCGCTCCTTTGAGATTTGAACCCGGGATTGCTTGGGCCAAAGTCTAAAGTAGACTTTAGACTTTGGCTCAAGCAACTTTGGGTTCAAATCTCAAATGAACTCAGAATGGGTGAAAGTCGAAACGTAGGACTTCGATGCGCTTGTCGCGCGAACCATGGCTGAGTACGAGACCGCGAAAATCGCTCGTCAAAGTTGGGCAAGGGCGAAAGACCCATCGAACGAAAGTGGCTGTAGGGTGTTCTCCAATGAACTCCCACAAGGGTGAATCGATGCTTGGCGGGGTCCGCGTATATTCTCCCGTGAAAAAAAGACACGCAGCATGAAAAGGAGCGGGAACTTGGACTTGGTCCACGAAGTGGTTGCAGGAACGTGCTCGGAATGGTGTGTGCTTCAACAAACGCAGTGTGTGTCCCCATCTGCTGTTCGTGTGTCGGTCCTTAGCGGCTGACTGTCCAAGGCTGTCCAAAGCAATTTTGGCGTCCACACACGTGATGCCTAGAAACCACTTTTCAAAAACAGCCTCTTCTTTTGGTTGCGTGCCGAGATGTTCACACGGGCTTCGTTGGCCCTGTTTCTCATTCGGGAGACAGAGGTTTCGGCCAGCATCCGCGTACCCGTGTTCTCACACCAGCACGGTGCTGTAAATTGTTGTTGATTGTCGGTGCAGAAGGCCGGTCGGATGGCTGGCATGAAGGAAAGGGCCGGAAGATGAACCGACACCCTTTGTGGAATCTGATGAGCGATCACTCGGACACCTTAAGTCAGCTCTCGGTTCATCCCGCGTCGCCAGTCCTGCCCACCAGAGTCCTACGTCAGGGTTCAATGAAGCAACCCCGAGCTCACGCGTTGACCGCCAGCGTCAGGGCGTCAGGGAACACTCGAGCGCATCTGTCTGGGTGGCGAAGCATCTGCCGCACCCCGAGAACAAGCCAGGTGTGCAAGCGCCGCCGCAGGCCTTGGCCGGCTGTTCCTCTGCGAAGCAGTCGCCGCAGCCCGCGTACGGCAAGTGCGACGGGCATCCGTCGGCCGCGCAGTGGCGGGCCGCCGGCTCGCCGGCGAAGCAGCCCTGGCACCCAGCGAACGGAAACGGGGCCGCGCACGTGCACCGGTCGGCGGCGAGCTGCGATGCGTGGCACCCGCCGCAGCCGGCGAACGGCGCCGCCGCCGCGGCGCACATGCCCAGGGGCGGCGCCTGGAGCGTGCCGCTGCAGGTCGACGCCTCGTCGCTCGTCGCCCAGCACCTCCCGCACCCAGCGACAGGCCTCCAAGCAGGGCACACGCCGCCGCCGGCGGGGGGCGGGCTGCTTGGTGGGGTCGGCGCACCCGGCGGAGCCGGCGTTGCTGGAGTCGAAGGCACCCAGGGCCAAAAGGGCCACCAGCTCGTCGGGGGCCACGCTGGCACGCTCGGCGGCGGGCCTGCGGGCAGCCAAGGCCAAGTCGGCCAGCTCGGCCGCGCCGGCGGGCTGGCCGGCCACGTGGGCCACACGGGAGGCATGCTGGGCGGGCTCGCGGGCGGCGCCGACGGCCACCCAGGCCAGCGCGGCCACGACGGCCAAGACGGCGGCGGCGCGCCGTTTCCCTTCCCGTTCTTGCTCGGCGGCGGCGGGGGCTCGCTGTTGCCCTTGCTGTTGCTTTTGCTGTTGCTCTTGCTGCTGAGCGGCAGTCCTTCGCGGCCGGACGCGTGCGACGCGTACAGCAGAAGCACGGCGCAAGCTGCGGCCCTCATGGTTTGCTAGTTTTTTTTTTTGTCTTCGATTTTTTTCTTTGTTTTGGATAAGCACCTGCTCTGTAGGAAATACTTGATGAGGCTGCCCGTTGCGGAATATCAAAAGAAGGTAGACAGGGTGGTACTCATCATGCCGATGACCCCCATCGCAACAATACTCCAGTGTCAAAGAAGGTGCAAAATCTGGGTTTAGTGGCCGGGGTAAGCGTTCAACAACGGGGATGCCCTGCCGGGCTTGAGCTTCACCCAACGAGCTCAAGTTTGAGGGTGTTGCTGGTGATTATGGGAAGGTGGTTTTATTTGGTGAAACTTATATAATGGCCGACGACCAGGGGACAGCGCTACTTGGCGTCGAGTGCAATTGCCCACACGCTCGTCGGTTAGCGTCCCGTTCTCAGCAGAAGCTGCAGCCCGGTTTTGCTGGCCTGTTGGACGCGCGTATTTTCGCCTCGCATGGCGGGCACCGCACTGAGTTCGTGGCAGCATCGACTGCTGTCCTTGTTGCTTGTTGTGCGTTTTTCTGGCGGTCACGAGAGAAGCCAGCAACCAGCTTCTCGTCATGTCGTCATCCAGATGCTCGTGATGATCTTCGTCATGGACGTCACCACCGCGGTGCTGTCGATGACGAGATACGTGGGTGTTCTTGGTCGTGGTGCCGGACGTGCTGCTGGTGTCGAAGGCCTCGTTTTGATCGCTTGTGGATCCGGGGTTTAAAGTCTCCGGGTGACCATCGTCTTTTCCTCAGGCTTTCCGCTGCCCAGTGCAAGTATACCACGCCAAACACGGTCAGAGGAACGAACGGTGGCTGCATTCTGTTTACACTTTATCACGGTTTTCCTTGTTTTGGGGGTTCTAGTTTCTACAAGCGAGGTGCACACAAGAAAAAGGAGACAGCGTAGCGCAGATCGCTGGGAGTGGTCAGTCACGTCGGGCTGATGGTGGGCAAGGACGTTGGATCGATCGCTGTCGGGGGCGGCAGCTGAAGTCGACCGGCGCCGAACAACAACCGATTGGGCAGGCCAGCAGCGACAAGGGTTGTCCCTGGCAGGGGTGTTGTCGGGGATCGCATGTCCGGGGGACAAGCTGTTTCGGTGGCACCTTGTGCCATTTTCAGCTGGCACCGCAACAACATCTGGCAGGCAGGGACGGAGCCCTGACAAGGATGTTGTCGTGTCCGGGGGACAAGCGGTTTCGATGGCACTTTGTGCGCCGCAACAACGGATCTGGAGGCGAGGGATGGGGCCTGACAGGGATGTTGTCGAGGATCGCACGTCCGGGAGACAAGCGGTTTTGTGCATTTCAGCTGGCACCGCAACAACCATCTGGCAGGCAGGGACGGAGCCCTGACAAGGATGTTGTCGTGTCCGGGGGACAAAGCTGTAGCGGGTACCTCACATCCGGGCCAAGCAGTTTCGGTGGCAAGGACTTTTGAGTCTTGTTCAGCTGGGTTCGGTCGGCGCTGAACGCACGAGGCGGACCTGGCAGGCGAGCAGCGACAGGCGGAGAGCCGGCCCCGACCAAAAGGTTGCAGGTATCTCACATCCGGGAACAAGCAGTTTTTTCGATGACTCGGATCGGAAGGACTTTGGCGCCGCGCAAAGACAGATGTGGCACGCGAGCTCTTGGAAGTGCGCGCCTGTAGGCGGGAAGCAATTCGTCGCGATGGGTTACTTTGGCCGGCTGGCTGGTGCGTGTGCCGATCGGTCGAAGTCTCCGGACAGTCAAGTCGGCATCCTCGCGGCTGGCTTGTATGTTTGCCGCGATCCGTCAAGTGCGACAGGTCCCGGCTGGTCAGGAAGTCGACAGCTTCTCGCGGCTGGCTTGTATGTTTACCGGTCCGTCAAAGCCTCCGGTCCGTCAAGTTGACAGCCTCGCGGCTGGCTTGTGTGTTTGCCTCGGTCAGTCAAGTAGACAGGATCTCGGGCGGTCAGCCAAATCGTCAGCTTCTCGCGGCTGGCTTGCATGTTTACCGGTCCGTCAAAGCTTCCGGTCCGTCAAGTCGACAGCTTCTCGCGGCTGGCTTCTATGTTTGCCGCGATCCGTCAAGTGCGACAGGTCACGGCTGGTCAGGAAGTCGACAGCTTCTCGCGGTTGGCTTGTATGTTTGCCGGGCCATCAAAGCCTCCAGTCCGTCAAGTCGACAGGATCTCGGCCGGTCAGCCAAGTTGACAGCTTCTTGCGGCTGGCTTGTATGTTTGCCGGGCCATCAAAGCCTCCAGTCCGTCAAGTCGACAGGATCTCGGCCGGTCAGCCAAGTTGACAGCTTCTTGCGGCTGGCTTGTATGTTTGCCGGGCCATCAAAGCCTCCAGTCCGTCAAGTCGACAGGATCTCGGCCGGTCAGCCAAGTTGACAGCTTCTTGCGGCTGGCTTGTATGTTTGCCGGGCCATCAAAGCCTCCAGTCCGTCAAGTCGACAGGATCTCGGCCGGTCAGCCAAGTTGACAGCTTCTTGCGGCTGGCTTGTATGTCTGCCGGTCGGTCAAAGTCTCCGGTCCGCCAAGTCAACAGCCTCGCGGCTGACCCGCTTTCTCGGCGACGCGAACGGATCGTTCGCCACGTCTTCGCGCGGCCGCTTGCCTTCGGCACCCGGCGAAGCCGCCTCCGCCGGCTGCCGCGAATCGGGCGTGGCCGCGGCCCCGCCGCCGGGCTCGCCACTGACCCGCCGCCTCGGCGGCGCGAACGGGTCGTTTTCCACGGAGCCCTTGGCTTCTGCCGCCGCCGCGAGCTGCGCCTGCTGCCTCATGCGGAGCAGCTGCTGCTTCAGCTGGTGCCGCTTGCTGCGCTGGTCGTCGACGTCCCGCTGCAGCTTTTCGTTCTCGACCCGCAGCAGCGCGAAGTCCTCGTTCGACGGGGCCTGTCGGTTTTCAGAGAGAAGGTTCGCTTTGAAACACCGGGGCTCCAACCGGCGTCTTCGGGTGGCCATCGCCGGAAGGGTTTATGATATCAAAAATTGGTATGCATGGTTGATGTGTGCTTGTGGCAGTGCATGTATGCGGTTGATTGTAGGCAACACAAGTCGAATGGTCGGCAACAGGCAGCAAAGACGCATCCGCGTACATACATGCACTGCCACAAGCACACGTCAACCATGCATACCAATTTTCGATATCATAAACCCTTCCGGCGATGGCCACCCGAAGACCCCGGTTGATTGTAGGCAACACAAGTCGAATGGTCGGCAACAGGCAGCAAAGACGCACCCGCATAGGGTTGATGTTCTGTCTGGTGTCTTTCGACGTTTCTTGTTATCCTTTCTTTGGTGGTGGTTCTGCTATCAATCCGTTCTCTTTTCCTTTTCCGACTTCTTTTAGTTTGTGACCAGTCATTGCAAGTGTCAGTTCTCGTCGGAATTGTATTGTTCTTGTAAGATCTTCGATCGCATACGACCAAAACTCCCAGCAAAAGGGGTGAACTCTCATGCATGCTTAATGTAAGCATCGGGTCTTCTTCGAAGAAGATGTTCAATAGAAAAGAAGAAGTGGGAAGGGCAGGGGTACGAGGCTGGGCGGCATACGGCGGTCTTCGAAGCCAGAAGGCCGTTCTCGCGCTCGAGGGCTCGGACTTGCTGTTCTGCCTTGGCGCACTGCGCTTTCGAGTCGGCAAGGTCGGCCTCCAGGCGGGCGGCCTGCTCTCGGAGTGCTTCCTGCAGGCGTGTGTCGTGGGGTGCGTCGGTCGGAGCCACGGGTAGGTCGCGTTGGGACACTGAAGCCTCCGCCTGGCTTGCGGAAAGGAGGCGCTTCAAGCGCACGACTTCGAGGAGCAACCGACGGTTGCAAGCTTCGATCTCTGTCCCTCCCCCGCCGCGGGATGCGGCGCGGGCAGTGTTCAGCGCGTCGCCGAGTGTCTGTACCGCGTTGACACCGCAGGTTGCGAGTCTTTTCGTCGCCGACTGGAGCTGCTCGGCCACCTTCTCCGCCTCCAGCGCCCGGCACCGCATCTCCTCGACCTCTCGCTTCGTCTCCCTCTGCTGCTCCACCAACGACTCCATCACTTGCAGCACCTCGCGCATCACCTCATCGCAACCCTCCACCCCAACCCCCGTTTGCTTCATGAGCCCACCAACGTCACCCTTTCCCCTCACTGTAGAGTGTAGATTCACGGACTTCCGAGGGGAAACCCATGATAGGCTTGACGAACACAGGGTGTCAGTTCTTCGGGGATAGTGGAGCAACGGCGTCCAAAGTACCCTTGGGGGTACCACCCACCGTAACTTACTGTTCGGAGTTCTTTCTTCGGCTGCAATCCACGTCGAGGATAGCTGATGGAGATTCCCTCCCCGCCCCGTTTAGAACGGAAGGTGGCCACACCTGGTTCGTTTGCGGAAATACTCGAGGGGCTGCCTTGTGCTTACTTCGAAGGAGGCTAGAGGGGGAGAAAACAATACAACCACAAAGTGGGTCGTTTTTGTTGAACGCTTACGCCCGCCACTGAACCCAGATTCACCTGTGTTTCGTGGGCTACAGCACATTTACCTCCTTCGATCTTTTGCAGCTGGCAGCCTCCTCAAGTATTTCCTACAAAGCAGGTGCTTATACAAGACAAACAAACCCTCGGGGGTTATAAGACTGCGCGTTGTTCCCGTTCGTTGGGTAGCGTACGTCCGCTTCTAGACTTGGACCAAGCCTGGACGGCCTGCCTCCCGAAAGCGTCGCATGTTAGCGACGCCGTGCACCATGCCGCGATACAAAAGAGGATGAAAAACACAGCGGTTGCGGCGAGAGCAACGAGAATGCAGGTCAAGATCGAAAAGAAAAAGGGGGGGGGGGGGGGGGGGGAAACAACCGGAAAAAGATGGAAACGGCGGAAGAAAAGGTAGGAAGAAGAGGGGGGGGAGAAAACGGGGGGGTGGGGGGGCAAAAACAGTGAGAAAATTGCGCACTTTCAATGTTCATGGTTGTCTCCCGGCTTCGAGTGGGTTGGGGGTGGTGTTGGCTTGGGAGGTTAACTTGCTGTGGACCCTATTCAGGCACCGTCACTGGCAAGTACCTACGTCTTCCACATCCTCAACGGGAGCTACAGCACGTTTCCCCCTTCGAGCATTTTCTTGCAAAGCAGGCGTGCGTAGAATTAAAGAAAGGGTATGCAAAGGCGAGTCGGATGCACGGGGTTGACGACAAGCTTCGGCGTGCTATAATTGACAAAAAGGTCACGTCTTTCAAAAAAAAGAAAGGATGAAAACGAGAAAAAAGAGTGTCAACGCACGAAGACTTCGGAACTGGGACGAATAGCGGACAGTTGGTCAGACCAGGCGAAGGAGAGTGGGGTGGGATGGTCGACGACGCGCCCTGAACAAAAGAAAAAAGGGGGAAGCGGGGGGGGGGGGGGGGGGGTGGGAAATTGCAAAGGATTGATACTTATTCCCTCGCTGATGGGGATAGCAGCGCACGCAGGGGCCGAGCGACCTGCGATGAAAGATGGGAGGGCTGCAGATCGGGTTCTTGGCAGTGTACAGTGGGGTGGGTGGGTGGGGGAATCTCAGGATCCTGTCTCCCACGTGTGTTCCATGCCGGCACCAAAAGCCTCGAGGGAACGCAGTGTTTCGTCTGTTCTTTCTTCTCGTTCGTGTCATTCGTCGTCGACAACGTCTCTTCTTTCTTTACCATGGCAATTTTAGAATTTGTGGTACCGCAGAGTAGTCGTTCTTTATGTGTGCCGCCCACGTCTTTTTTTTTTGGGCGGAGGGGAGATGTAAGAACGTACTCCGGAATGGTGTGTGCACAACACAGCATCGGCTCGTTCTCTGCTGGATAATTTGGACCATCATCAGCATAGAATCAGAGTCGGCAGACAGGACAGTGATACGAGCTCGCAGCCACGACCATAACCACACAGACTTACTCCATTCCCGGGCGAATGCAGCTTCGTCCCTGCTGGCACGTGTTAGCCTCCATATCCGTGTCAGCAAGATGATTGGATGAGGCGGCGTTCAGAAAGGCGCTGGTGCGAATGTTCCCCCATACCCCTCCCCGTCTGCCTAGCCGACGGGGTGAAGGAAAATGCACCCCCATCCTCAGTTTTTGGACCCCTCAACCTCTCACCCCATAAGACCTTTATTTTACACCTTCTCCTCCGTTCTGGCGTCGCCGCGTCGATTTGATCGTTTTTCTTTTTTTTAACGCCAAGCCGCGGCATAAAATCGTAGATTAGAAACACCCCGAGTCCCTTGGTCAACTTTTTTGCTTTCGTGTTTTTGAGTCTCGGACACTAAAAAGAGTGGCTTTTGACAAAAGGAAAATGGACGGGTCCAGGCTACGAAGGGAAAACAAAAAACGAGAAGAGAAAAGCGGTGAGAAAGAGAACGCTTCAGATGCACGGCAGATTCGAAAGAAAAGCTTAGAGCACAGCCAAAGAAGAAAAGAGGGGGAAAAAAAGAGAAGGAAAAAGAAGAGAAAACAGCAGACGGGCGTTTTCGTTTTGGTTGTGCGTGTCGGTTGATCGACTTCCCTCTTTGTTCGGTGCCCTGTTTCTTGATCGGGTCAGGAACTCTGGTCAACCACCAAAACACGCTGCCCACGTCTTTTTTAGCCTTCACAATACTTCGTAGGGCAAGCTTGCAAGTACTAAGGCAATCAGGAGTGGCGCGCTCCTTTCGCGGCAAGAATGGAGGGGGGGGCCAAAGAAGGAAGACCTCCCCTGTGCAACGTTCTGACAAAAAGCTGGTGCCTTTTCAGACAATTTGGCGGTCGTTGCCTTTTTTTCTGTTCTCTTTTGCCTGCAGCAATATGCGGCAGATGCTTGACTCGCGCGGATTGATGTGCTCTCCTCAAAAAGAAAAAAATATAGATTTCTCTTTCTTAAGTCGGTGCAATGAGAAAGAAAACCAGAATAACAAGGGGGTTCAGAGCGTGCTAGTGTATAAGGGGCAAGGGGTAAGGGGCTCACCATGTTGGAGGGCGGGGGCGTGACCGTATGTTGACCAGGAATGTTCGCTTGAGGAGGTCTCGCTTTATAGCGTTTATTTATGTTCAAGGGATGAAGCCGGAGGTGACAGAAAACTACCACGGGATAACTGGCTTGTGGCAGCCAAGCGTTCATTGCGACGTTGCTTTTTGATCCGTCGATGTCGGTTGGCCATCGTCAAAAGGGTTCCTTGGTTTGCATGTTGCCGACTATTCCACTCACCTCGACCGCGTTCTCATTTGCTACTGTGACTAGTCACCGGTGAGATAGGTCAAGCTATTGGATGTGCTCTTCTTTTCTCGCGCCATGAGCTGGCGTGCAATGTTTGTGCGCGCAAGGGGAAACTCGCCTGTTTTGGTAAGTTGCATGTAAGTATTTGAGTTTTCGCGCCACAACAGTGTTTTGTTACCCCAAAACAAAACGAACGACCGCTTGCTACAAGAAACACAGTCTGCGCAAACAAAAACAAAGGCGGCGAACCATTTTTGTGGCTGCTTTCGTTGGCTTCTTCATGAGGTCTCGGAAATGCTCCGCTCGCGGCTACACCCCCCGCGCATCAACCCCAGGGCCACCTGTGTTCGTTTGCATGGGGAGCTACGACACGGCACGTTTCCTCCGTTTGTAATTCGCACTCGTAGGCCGCCCTCCCCCGACTTTTTTTCCTGCAAGGCAGGTGCTTATTCGGTAGTAGTAGTAGTAGTAGTAGTAGTAGTAGTAGTAGTAGTAGTAGTAGTAGTAGTAGTAGTAGTAGTAGTAGTAGTAGTAGTAGTAGTAGTAGTAGTAGTAGTAGTAGTAGTAGTAGTAGTAGTAGTAGTAGTAGTAGTAGTAGTAGTAGTAGTAGTAGTAGTAGTAGTAGTAGTAGTAGTAGTAGTAGTAGTAGTAGTAGTAGTAGTAGTAGTAGTAGTAGTAGTAGTAGTAGTAGTAGTAGTAGTAGTAGTAGTAGTAGTAGTAGTAGTAGTAGTAGTAGTAGTAGTAGTAGTAGTAGTAGTAGTAGTAGTAGTAGTAGTAGTAGTAGTAGTAGTAGTAGTAGTAGTAGTAGTAGTAGTAGTAGTAGTAGTAGTAGTAGTAGTAGTAGTAGTAGTAGTAGTAGTAGTAGTAGTAGTAGTAGTAGTAGTAGTAGTAGTAGTAGTAGTAGTAGTAGTAGTAGTAGTAGTAGTAGTAGTAGTAGTAGTAGTAGTAGTAGTAGTAGTAGTAGTATGTGTCGTCTGCCGAAGCAGCCGGAGACAGCAGGCGCAGGGGGCAGGTCTTGCTTTACTTTTCTCTTCTTCATGGAGACCCGCCCCCGGCAATCCCGACTGTCCAATCACTGTCGAGAAAGGTTTGTGCCCTATGGTTGACCCAGGCCCCCACGAAGCCTTATACACAACACGGCTACAACACGAGGATGCAGCCCTGCTTAGGTGTGCACTCAGCCATCACAGGGCCTCAGATCTCGCTACTTGACCTGACACAGCTGCCACCCAGAATTTGTAATTCGCACCTGTCGCCCGCCCTCCCCCGACTTTTTTTCCTGCAAGGCAGGTGCTTATTCAAAAGAATAGAAATAACAATAAGACATGGGATGGATGGGGAAGACGCGGAGGTACTATTAAGACGAAGAAGCCGAAGTCGACTGGAGTGATCGAAAAACGAAAGAAACTAGGGGAGTGCAAGTGTTTCTCAGCATTGCTGCGCTGTTGTGACACAGTGTATATCCGGGCTGCAAAAAAAAAAGAAAGGAAACGAAACAGAGAAAAAAAAATACTCGGGACCCCGTCCAGGTGCTTGTGTCGACGGAGGCTAGAGGAGGGATAATACAAAGCAACTAGACTGACGCGGTGCACAGAGATACCCCAAAAGTTGGCCCTAAAATCCGAAAACCGTACACCGCGAGAGCAGGAGAAAGTCGAAAGGGAAACTTGGGGTTTCGTTGAACGCACTACCCTGAGCCCAACCCCTGGACGTGGTTTCAGGTGGCAAATTGGCAAAATGGTCATGATCAGAAGGTCCTACTTGGGCGGTTCAGTTTCCTCACACATTGCACGTGGCTAAAAAGAAATCACCGGGTCTTTTCTTACATAAGCGCCAGCTTGAAAGGAAATGCCCGACGGTGCTGCCCGACAAAGAACAGAAGGGATCCCAAGTGCTCTAACTACCGAACCACGTGTT
Source organism: Diplonema papillatum (assembly GCA_030068145.1). NCBI lineage: Eukaryota > Euglenozoa > Diplonemea > Diplonemida > Diplonemidae > Diplonema > Diplonema papillatum. The sequence goes on from JAPJBO010000046.1 coordinate 167,395, forward strand.
GAACGGACGTGAGGTCATGCGGGTCTACCCCTACACGACAAATCACACAAACACAACAGGTCAAAGTCCTGAGTGAGAAAGCAACACACGGTGGTGTAAGCGAAGAACAAAATTTGGCGGACGCTCACACCCAGTTTCGCCCTCTCATGCGGGGCCGTGTGTACGCCTTCGGCAAGTCGCTGCCGCCGGCTTCCTCTGAGTATTTCCAATGAAGCAGGTGGTGTATTCGAGAAAAATAAAAAAGACGCGGGTGCAACCGTGGAAGGAAAGTAACGCCGTGGGACAATATTGAGAAAGAGAAGAGACAAGGAGTGGCTTGGATTAGATAATGCAAAGAATCTGTGGCGATAATCTGCATCGGAAGGAGTAGAGCCGGGGGGGCAGAAGGGGGTGAACCATGCAGGGTGGCGCAACGATAGGAGATGTTCATGATAGTTGGCAAGATACGAGTAGGGGGGCGGGGATGGGGAGGTGGATGACGATGTGACACTGAACTGCTTCTCTGATGTTTTCTGGTGGTAGTAGGGGGGGCGTTTAGACTGATTTTGTGTTGTGGTGTAGGTCGGTACTGGTGTGCTTCCGACGATCAGCCCGAAGGCGAGGCGACGTGTCCAGGGCTTTTCTCTTTTGATTTTTTTCCGGGTGGGGGGTGATTGGGGGTGAGTGTCTCTCGTCCATCTCTCGTCGAACCGCGTACGGTTACACGTACTCGTTGGTGCTTTTAAGCTTGGTCTAACGAGGCCATCTTGATACTCTCGTAGGGGTTTGGGGCTTTGGATCGGAACACTCGCAGCGAGCCAGACAGTTTTACGAAAAAGCTGCCTGCATGACGCATCGAGAGTCGTAGTGGCGGGACCTCGGAACGCCTCGGATTCCCTCGCCACACCCCCCCTACCAAGGCGGATCACGAAACCCCCCTGTGCCGGCAAGCAACGCGTATTCGAGGCGGCAGGGCCCCCCACACGCGCGGTGGTGTTGCGCCTGCGAGCACGAAAATCATCGCGCCCTCCAGCTGGACACCACGGCTCGTGCCCGCTGACCGAGGCCCGGAATGGTGAAGTAGCTAAAACCTGTCGAGGAACGACTGAGAGAAGAGGCTCGGTTGAATATCTTTTTTTTTTTTTTTTTGTATAAGCACCTGCTTTGTAGGAAATACTTGAGGAGGCTGCCAGCTGCAAAAGATCAAAGGAGGTAAATGTGCTGTAGCCCACACGAAACACAGGTGAATCTGGGTTTAGTGGCGGGCGTAAGCGTTCAACAAAAAAGACCCATTTTGTAGTTGTATTGTTTCTCCCCCTCTAGCCTCCTTCGAAGTAAGCACAAGGCAGCCCCTCGAGTATTTTTCCGCTTCTTGTGCAGTGTGCGCCGGCTTGCCGGCCGATTCATTGCGCCGCGGTTTCTGTTGTCTCCCACGGGCGTTGTAATTTTTGTTAGGTAGGGCGCTGCCCTACCTGGGTTGTCCTGGCATGACAACAGTGGCCCCGGAGGCGTGAATTGGTTTGATCGGCCGACTTCTTAAAATCAGCCGGCCAATTATCGGCCGGTCGGTTTTTTGGTTTCTTTTTTCCGGCCGAAATCGGCCGCCTTTTTCCGTAGCGCGAACACTGTTCTTGTGACTTGATTGGATAGACCGGCGTGCCTGACACTTTTGTATTAAGCTGGTTGCGGGAGAGCGGCGCTAAGACTCGACTACCTTTCACATATGAGGTTTCCTTTTTTTTTTAAGAGTGAAAGCTAGCTTCCATCACATTTTCTCCCTCCACACACATGATTCCTTTTTTTTTTTTTGATTTTTCCTTTGAGACTGAAGAAGTCGGTTTAAAATCGTTTTCTGTTTAGCGTTTATTGTGGTTTAAAGGTTCGGTATTTTAGGGTCTCCGGTTGACCGTTGAGTCGGGTAGTAGACGTATACTTTGCACACTATAACTACGGCTAGCCAAGCTTGTGACCAGCGCGACCGACACCAAAAAAGAATTCGCCATGAATTTGGTCTTGGGCCCTCCACCATTTTTTTGTTAGACTGGAATTTCTTCCAGTGCGGCTTGTTGGTTAGACACCCTAAGCCTCGCACACGTGTTAGACTCCTTGGTCCGTGTTTCAAGACGGTAGTAGAAGATCGCTGTGTCTGACATGAGCCTGCGAACGTTTGACCACGTCAGGCCAGTACGGTGTGCAGGAACGCGCCTATTCCGACCTCCGGGCGAAGCCGAGAGGGCGCGGATGGAAAGGACGCCACTGTACGGTAGTCCGCAGCATGCTTTCTCCCAAAAAATGCCATCTTCTTCTTTTGGCGGGAGAGCGAAAACTTCATTGCTTGGAACATTTCCGGGTTTGGGGGGGGTGTCTTGGCTCTGATGGCGAAACGACGGGCGATCAGCATCAACTGACCAATGATGAGGGAAGATGCCAAGGCAAAATGCTCTTCGCGCGCGCCGAGGAGGATAATTTCTCTCTTCGTCCCTTCCGGGAGGTGGAGGCGGCTCCTGAATTAGCACCTATTGGCACCTTGGTTGAGTTCGCTGCTTTGCGCATCCGCTTTTTCCCCCTGGAAATGTTCCCTTCAGTACAACAGTCCTACTAAGAAATCAGGAAGTTGAGAGGCTATCGCCTTCCCCCGCGAATCCGACAAACGGTGAATCCGACCCGCAAAAGATGGAGTAAAAGTCGTTGCGGGCCGCAGTGACAAAGTAGGTTGAAGTAAGGCTAAAGATAAAGTGGTGTCACCTGAGGGGGTAATCTCAGGGCCACCCACGTGATGAAGCCGTTAAGCACTGGGAACTTTTAAGTACACGGACCACACGGATCTGCATGCACCGTTAAGCAGAGGCTGCCGGCTTATCCCGTGACACCTATTTTGTGTAGTTGGTTATCATGAATAGACTACATTTGAGCCGGTCCATCCCCTCTTGATAGACCGTGATAGACCGAAGAATCCAGCACCGGCAATTCGATGCAGCTCTAGGGACTAGGGATGGACCTGATAGACCGTGGTGGACCGTGATTCACTGTGATAAACAGCAGCAGGCACTTCGATGCAATTTCAAGAGAAAGAAGCGGGTGTGGCTCTCACTTTTTTCTGCTGTGAACTGCCGCCTTGGGTCCCGCTTCCCGCCCAGTTTTGCCGACAATCAACTCCAGCTTTCGCCGTGTAAGTTTTTGTGTACCTCTCCCCTGCACACGCAGTAAGGCGGCTGAAAAGAGGTACGAGGTGCGATGGGGGTTGCTTGCGAAAGAGGGCCGAAAGGAGGAACGGCCCGGGAGGGGGTGGGTGGGGTTTGCAAGAACATGCTTGGAATGGATACGTGCTCAACCGCACTGTGCCCTGCGCGCACCGTGTCTCTGTCCTTTAAGCCACGGACACATAAGGCGGACCGTCATCGGCGCGGAACCTGAGTGTCTGCAGACAGGACGGCGGTGTGAGCCCGGTATGTCAGGCGGCTGTTCGAAGCTCGTCGCAGCCAGGACCACCCATGCTACTAGAGCGCGGGAAAATCCGTCACGGGGAGAAGGCCCCTACACAGCGGAGTGGAGTCTCAAGAAGCGGGATACAAAGAAGGCACGCCCGAGACACACCCGAAAAAAGCGGGTGTGTTGCACCCCCTTTTTCCCCCTCAAACTCCAGCACCAGCTTCTGAGGCTGTACTCCACTCTGTACAACCGTCCGGAAGGGGGGGGGGGTTTGCAAGAACGTGCTTGGAATGGGTATGTGCTCAACACCGCACTGGTCCCGTCTGCGCCGTGTTTCGGTCCTTTAAGCCACGGACACATAAGGCGGACCATCATCAGCGTGGAACCTGAGTGTCTGCAGACAGGACTGCGGTGTGAGTCTGGTTTGTCAGGCGGCTGTTCGTAGCTCGTCACAGCCAGGACCACCCGTGCTACTAGAGCACAGGCGAATCCGTCACGGGGAGAAGGCCCTTACAACCGTGTCTGAGCAATCAGTTAAAAAACTCAGGGCACTCGCCCTGATTGTGACTGCGACTCGCTAGGCAGCCGGGGGGGGGGGGGGGGGGGGGGGGGGTGTGTGGGTTCACTTTTCACGAAGTAAGATTGCTAAAGAGGATAGCGCAGAGCAGAAAAAAGGGGACGGGGCCAACGAGAAAAGAACAGGGACCAGCAAAGGTATGAAGAAAACGGGCGGGAAGAAAAAGAAGCAGGATGCTCTGGTCGCGTGCGTCGTCCAAGATGTTGATGGGCAACGGGGTTTTTCAACACAGTCTGCGAGCGAGTGAGTAGACTGCACAGCGGATGCCGCAACAGCCGACGGACACAGACGGTTGACGACAGACGACACTCCCCACGCCAACTCATGCACGAGTGTCCCATGAGACGACCATCCTCCGTTGTCAATTGATTGCCAACCTGGACGGGTTCAACAATCACAGTTTCACTGAGGGAGTTGATGCACCCCGAAAGTCGAGAAGTGTTTGAGTTAGAATGCAAAGAATCATGTGGCGATAATGAGAACTTGGCACAGCCTTCAGGGTTAAACGGATGGAAGGTGACCTCGCCCATGCTCGTTTCCCCGAGTTAAGGCAGTCACACGCAACATTCCCTTGCGCTAGTGGTATCAGTATTATTATTATTACTTCTCCCAAGGCAGTTCTCGACAGACAATGCGAGGAACAGAAACTCCCCGCGTCACGTTGGCTCGCGAATTGTCGTGTGCACGCCCACAAGAGCTTCTGCCCTGTCAACTGTTGACGGCGGTGACGGGGAACCATATGATCGACAGACAGCGGATTTACACGCTGGGGTATGAGGTGGCCGAAACGTGTGAAGAACACCTCTTTCCCTCTCTCGTGTTGTTGTTTTCTTTCGCTTCTTTGAACGAAGGCTTGAAACCTCCGTTTTTTGTAGGAAAAACACAAATTTTCAGCACTTACGCAAAAGCAAAGGGGGGAAAAAAAAACACAGGAAGGAAAAGCAGAAATCCCGCGTTTCATGAACATTCATTTCTTTCTTTGTTTCAAATTGAGTCTCGCTCCTCTTGATCCCCCCAACTGACATTGTGATATCGGGCACCGCCAGTACCAAGCTGGTAGTACCATGGAAGAGACGGCTAGGCAAAAGCGCGTGTTTGATACGTTTGTAGCGTGAATGAATTTCGTTCTTCTGTGCGCGCTCAGGTCCGACGGAAGCCAGCGGTTGCTGATATTTTCGTTGCTGTGTGCGGTCTGCACGAGGGCCCTTCTGTTGAACCCGCCTTTGGCGACTTGTTGAAGCCAGGCCCCCGGCGGTTTAAACTAGTATTGCGAGTGAAGCTGCGACCCCGACTGGAACCCTCATTGGTAGACCGACAAGGGTGGTCAGCTGACCAAGTGCACTGTGGGTATATAAACCCCTGTCATCTGTCAAGAACGTTGAAGTATTGCTAAGATAAAGTTGTGTCACCTGAGGGGGTAATCTCAGGGCCGCTTACGTGATACGCCGTTAAGCATTGAGTTCTTCTAAGTACATGAACCACATGGATTAGCATGCACTGTATCCGTTAAGCAGCGGCTGCCGGCTTATCCCGTGACACCTTTTATATGTACGTTATTGAAACAGTAGCGTTGGCACTCTTACAGGTTCGTTCCCTCGTGACAAAACCCAGTCGATGGACTAGAACAAGCAGGAGCCGCTGCACTGTTCTCTTTCTGTGAACAGTGCTGGCCTGCTTTGATGGCACTTGCAGTTTAAAGAACTCAATGTTCTCTGCGGAGATCGTGGGGACGCTGAGGTGCACAGCACAGAGCACGGACGACTGAAAGCGCATTTTTCTTTTGTGTTCTTCTGACGATCTCTCCATAACTGTCATCACTTTCCATTTTTTTCGAATGAGGGTTTTCGTTCGCGCTTATTTTTGCACTCGGAAAACGTTTCCACACCTCTCGAGAAGCAACCCGTGGCCCTTGCAAGCATCGGCGCCCACGCGACTTCTTGGGCTATTCTTGACACCAGGTCGGCTTTACCTACTTCATTTCTGACGTTTTCGCTCCATTTCTTCTTTTTCAAGGCTGGTCTGTTTCAAGGCAAGGTTGGGAGGGGGGTGGTGATATATACGGGGGATGCCTACCGCGCGGGTTGGCAACCGTTTGCTGCCCAATCCGTGAGCGCTTTGATGTCGGCCATGTCGTGGACGTCTTCATCCTGTGTGCGGGAGTGTTACCAGTGATTTCCTGGGGCGGCATCGTTGACAAGGTGAACCGCGGGACAGACCGTTGGGCTTTTGTTCCGGACCGTCCGGGAAATTGACGGGAAAAAGCAGAAACACGACCTGCCCCCCCTCCGTTCAGGGGAGCGCGTCTTAACGGACCCAGTCGAAAAGGCCACGCACCTGGCGCAACACTACGCAAACATATGCCGGAAAAAGGATACTTCGTGAAACTTACAGATACGAGGGAAAGTGCGACGAACATGCATGTTTTTTACAGTTATAGTTCGCTTGAGAATCCGGGATTAGAGTCTCCGGGTGACCTTCGTCGAATGGGTTCTTTTAAAGCTAATACGTACTGGGTGGGTTTGGGGGGGCATGCATGGCTTCTTTCGTGTACACTTTACCCGGACTGCGCTGAAAGAGAAGCCGGTAGTATAGGTGACAGTTGCAATTTGTGCAGTTGTGTGTCGGCTGTGGAAGTTTCATCGGCGAAGACTGCTCTGTCGATCGGTGGGCATCTCTGGAAGAGGGTGTAGTCAGCCGTTACACGAAGGTAGCATTCCGACAGCCGTGGATGCATTTAATCCACGACTTTCCTCCAGAGAAACCAAGGGTCGTTGTAGAAAATCTTGCAAAATTCGAACCTGACTTGCCAAAGCAAGCACTTCCTTCGCTGACCTCTGCGCGATACGTGTGGAAAACACGACAAGTCTGCACGCAGACTTGCATTCGCGTTCAGGTTCTGAAAGCCTGCCTGATTTTGCAGTTGCGTACGGAGGGGAAATCTTACTTTAAGCATAGACGGAACACTCTCATGCATGGGGGGAGAGGTGCAACTGCACTGCATACCACTTCGTTCGCCGGGGGCCCCAGGATCCAAACTGAGCGGGGGTTGGCGAACACGTTTTCGGCCTTGACGTTTCCGTGGACGAACCTCTCCTGAGGGTTGAATGGCAGTGTTGAACGAATAGGTCGGCAAACAGAACCTCAACACCAGAGTGAACTCAAACTTAACTGCACGCGCTAGGCACGGAAGCTGCTCGTTTGTGCTTCCGACGATCCCGTGAGACGTACAGATTGGTGTCTTTCGACCTTTCGTTTGTTTTAGAGTGCAAGTTTTGTGAGGTTCAGCTACATGTGGTCAGTGGGCGGGGGCCAGCATAGAAAGAACTGTACTTTAACTCATGCTTTTTTTTGAGCCAAGATGCCCACTCTGCTGCCTTTCCGGTGGTCTCTTGGTAGCAGACCCGCTCGCATGCACTTTTCATAACGGTGGCGTTGCGCGCTGCAAAGTCGTCCGTCCTTTTTTTAGAGTGAAAGTTCTTTTTTTGTGTTTCCGAGGATCCCGTGTGGGCGGACAATTTTTTTTTTTCCCTTACCAGGGTACCAGTGCAGCGTACTAGCTCTGACCTCGACCCCCGAGCCCGGAACTGGTAAACTGGTCTGTATCCAGATTTTGTGCACAGGGGGAGGGCAGACACCCCCGTTCGGCAACGAATGCCTGCAGAGCGAAGTCGTACCGGATAGCGGTGGGATGGTGGACAAAGAACGAAGAAAGCCATACGCCTGCTACGGGAAACGAAGGGACGAGTGGGCCAACAACAGCGTCAGTGGGAAACAAAGGGACGAGTGGGCCAACAACAGCGTCAGTGGGAAACAAAGGGACGAGTGGCCAACAACAGCGTCAGTGGGAAACAAAGGGACGAGTGGGCCAACAACAGCTCAGTGGGAAACAAAGGGACGAGTGGGCCAACAACAGCGTCAGTGGGAAACAAAGGGACGAGTGGGCCAACAACAGCGTCAGTGGGAAACGAAGGGACGAGTGGGCCAACAACAGCGTCAGTGGGAAACAAAGGGACGAGTGGGCCAACAACAGCGTCAGTGGGAAACAAAGGGACGAGTGGGCCAACAACAGCGTCAGTGGGAAACAAAGGGACGAGTGGGCCAACAACAGCGTCAGTGGGAAACAAAGGGACGAGTGGGCCAACAACAGCGTCAGTGGTAAACAAAGGGACGAGTGGGCCAAACAACAGCGTCAGTGGGAAACAAAGGGACGAGTGGGCCAACAACAGCGTCAGTGAAGGGCTTGGGTTAGTCATCATATCTTTGCGCATGACCCCCACTTTGTCGACGCACGCTTCATACTCCGGCCACGTGGCGAAGTTCAGTGTTCTTGGGCTCGCAATCCACGCATTGAGGTACGCCTCCATAGCGCTCCTCGGGATGCCACTGCCACGTTCATACGGGCCATTGAGCCCGAGCATTAGCACGTCGGTCAGCGTCTGCTCGTGAAGCCTCTTCCTGGCTTTTGTCAACACCCTTTTCATGTTTGAAAAGACACGCTCGACCGATGCTGTCCCCATTGGCAGGACAACAGCAATGGCAAACACATTGTTTGTCTCTGGAAATGCCGTCAAAAGGTTCGATGACTTCAGCAGCCCCAGCATGACCTCTTCCAATGCACCCGGTGGTTGAACACGGTGGTAGTACACTGTGGTACCCCGTGGTGCACGGTGGTAGTACACTGTGGTACCCTGTACACACTGTAGTAGTACACTGTGGGTAGCCGGTTTCTCCGGGAAAACAATAATAGCTGAGATTTTTTTTTTTTTTGACCCAGACCAGTTTCCAGACCAACTCTGGTCTGGCGACCACCCCAAGCTAGTAGGCTGGTACCAGGGAAAGCTTGCTACACGGGAGCCAAGCTTCACGTGTTCGGCGGTACTGGGTCAAGTGGCTACCGATTTCCCAAACTAAAGCATCAAGGCGTGGCGCACCTTGGGGCTTGGCGCTCACGCTGAACACAAGCTCGTCGAGACGGTCAGCCGCAGGGCAGAGCGGACGGGGTTATGGCCCTGAGCTGCCTCCGACTCAAGCTTTGCAAGCTGTGGTTGACCGTCACGTTCCTGGAGCAGGAGCGGCCTTTTCTTTTTCTTTTTCTTCCTGTCGGCATCTGGTGCCCTTTTGCCGCCCGGGGGCGTGACTAGTGTGGGTTCTCTCCCTCGTCTTCTAGTCGGTTGTTTATTGATTGCACAGGGAACATCTTTCATTGGTGATCATCTCTACGAAAAGGTAAAAGTTTAGCCAAATGCTCTACTGCCTCTGCCACGTCACCAGACGCGTTGGTCCCTTCCTCACCGCCTTCCTTCACTCTCCCATTCCAGCCCCTTCAGGACTCCCAGACTTTTTTTTTTTTTAGCCCCCCTTAAGGCTTAAGCCAAGAGCGAGAACTAAATCTCGGTTTCGAAGGTCCTGTGGCATACCGCTTCGAGTTCGGCGAGGATCATTCGGATCCCGTTGCTTGCGTTCACCGCTTGCGAAGACGTCCATTTGACGCCAGCCTGAGACAGCGGCGGGCCTCCCGTTTTGAACGCAACCTGTGTGGTGTGAGTAGCCTTCTGAACTGCAATTAGGGTGTGTTGTCTCCAGGAATGGCAGATTGACTGCAGATTGACCGCTGATATGGGCAGTTGGTAGATGGTCAGTATCACAGAGAACTGAACGGAGTCTCTCAGGCTGAAGCGGGTCTGCAGCACTGAAATAACTGCTGGGCGAGCCCTCGCCCCAACCACCCAACGTATACGAATGCGCTGTAGCAGACGCGAGACAGCTGTAGGACAGCTCGTAGTCAGTCGATACACCAGCTAATAGCCTGGAGAATAAATCAACGCGCCTCTGCGACAATGAAGTAACGTCATGAAAAAGACGAGCCATACCCACATCGACTCGCCGTTGCTTTCGCAGCCAAAGCCCACAGGACGAACGACCGGAAGGTTGCTGTTTGGTGGTCGGTGGTGAATTCGAGGGTAAAAGCCGAGACCGGTAAATGCGCGAATACATAAGGAATGGCGCCTCGTGGGTCAGCGGGTTTTCGGTAACGGACTGCCGAACCTAGTCGCTCCTCATTTTCGGTGAAACCTGCTGGAGACACCCTGATGAAGGCACGAACAAAAGTTTACTTGGGTGGTTCTCTACAGTAGAGCTGCCCGTAAGTAAGAAACGCTTCGTAACTGACATCGCTAGTGTGGAGGCTCTTTTTCTTCTCTTTTATTATTGCCGGGGACGGCTCTACTGAACCGTGCATGATTGCCGCTTCTCATAGCGGAGACTCGAGTGCTGAAACTGGGCGCTACGCAGGCTTGCTGGAAAGGGCAAAGTTGTTTCCTTCACGGCGCGTTGTTCGTATCGTAAGCGTTGCTCCTGATCACGACACAGAAGTTTTGGGGGCCTCGCTCGCCGAGTGAAAACATTCGCCTGAACCTCAACAGCGGACGAGTCCCTGTGCGCCACCCCCTATCCAGTATTGCAACATTGCAACGTTGAGAGAGAGAGAGAGACGAGTTAGAGTGCAGGGACCATCTCTCCGAGGAGTATCCGGTCGCCCCACTACTATCCCGTCGGGCGTAAGTCGTTGCGGGCTGTGGCCCAGTCAAAAATGATTGTTGCACGTCGACAATGTTCAGATGCGCGAACGTCAGCGACCTGATCCAACTTTGATAAGCGCTACTTAGCCCGTGCGCATTGTCCCAGTGTGACTCGTCACTTCTCGGAGAAACGAGCTTGGGCGAGGTCACGGGGGTGCGTTATAGGGAAGGGAAAAGGTTAACGGTCTTCAACCCACCCTGAAGGCTGTGTGAAGTTCTCTTGTCGAGCATGGCACATCACGTGCGAAGAGATAACCGCGCCGCCGGCGACCACAGATTATTTGCCTTCTAACCCACAACTCTTGCCGACGTTCACGATGCCTCAGTGAAACTGTGGTGGACGCCAGGCGCGTTAATGAGCCGGTCCGTCCCTATCTCTTGAAACTGCATCGAAGTGCCTGCCGCTGTTTATCACGGTGAATCACGGTCTACCACGGTCTATCAGGTCCACGTGCGAAGAGATAACCGCGCCGTCGGCGATGCAGACTATCGCCACAGATTCTTTGAATTCTAACCCAAACTACCACGGTCGATCAGGTCCATCCCTAGTCCCTAGAGCTGCATCGAATCGCCCGGTGCTGTATGCTTCGGTCTATCACGGTCTATCAAGAGGGGATGGACCGGCTCAGTTATGTTGCAAAAGCGGGAGTGCCGAGTGCCGCTGCAGAGTGGCTCATCTTACAGCAGACGCGAGGGCGTAACGCGAACGCGTTAGCGCGGGAGGGAGTGAGGCACCATACCGCTCGGCGTAAACAGAAGCGAGGTCGGTGAAGCGAACGATGCGAGCGGCAGCTTCGCTGTTGACATCGCACAGAGTAACGTGAACCTCGCGCGGCTTGTCCTTCTTCACGAAGTAGGACGACGGCGCGTGCCACGAAAGCTGGGTCGCCGGGACGTGGAGGAAGATGTTCTCGTTCTGTTGGTTTAGTTTTGTGTTGCAAAGAGAGATGATGCAAAACCGGGGTTTTGCCCAGAGTGTTATTCTGCATATGCTTCGAGCTATATTTGTGTCCAGGTTTTCGTACGCCTTCTTTACCATGGTTATGTGCGCAAATGGTCAGCCAAAGCTGGGTGGCGAAAACGCGGAAGAACGTCGTTTCCCCCCCCCGATTTTGCCCTTTTTTTTTTCTTTCCGACTGCTGCTTTGGGCGAGCCAGTCGCGGCCCAAGGGCCTGTCCGAGTGCAATACACGAATACAACCATGAGGGCCTCTCCGGACTTCAGCAGCCACTGATACTGAGTCAAAACCCCAATGAGGGAGTGCCACTCCCGCATTGAGGGGGTCCCACTCCGCATTGAGGAGGTCCCACTCCCGCATTGAGGGAGTCCCACTCCGCATTGAGGGAGTCCCACTCCCGCATTGAGGGAGTCCCACTCCCGCATTGAGGGAGTCCCACTCCCGCATTGAGGGAGTCCCACTCCGCATTGAGGGAGTCCCACTCCCGCATTGAGGGAGTCCCACTCCCGCATTGAGGGAGTCCCACTCCCGCATTGAGGGAGTCCCACTCCCGCATTGAGGGAGTCCCACTCCCGCATTGAGGGAGTCCCACTCCCGCATTGAGGGAGTCCCACTCCCGCATTGAGGGAGTCCCACTCCCGCATTGAGGGAGTGCCACTCCCGCATTGAGGGAGTCCCACTCCCGCATTGAGGGAGTCCCACTCCCGCATTGAGGGAGTCCCACTCCCGCATTGAGGGAGTCCCACTCCCGCATTGAGGGAGTCCCACTCCCGCATTGAGGGAGTCCCACTCCCGCATTGAGGGAGTCCCACTCCCGCATTGAGGGAGTCCCACTCCCGCATTGAGGGAGTCCCACTCCCGCATTGAGGGAGTCCCACTCCCGCATTGAGGGAGTCCCACTCCCGCATTGAGGGAGTCCCACTCCCGCATTGAGGGAGTCCCACTCCCGCATTGAGGGAGTCCCACTCCCGCATTGAGGGAGTCCCACTCCCGCATTGAGGGAGTCCCACTCCCGCATTGAGGGAGTGCCACTCCCGCATTGAGGGAGTGCCACTCCCGCATTGAGGGAGTCCCACTCCCGCATTGAGGGAGTGCCACTCCCGCATTGAGGGAGTCCCACTCCCGCATTGAGGGAGTCCCACTCCCGCATTGAGGGAGTGCCACTCCCGCATTGAGGGAGTGCCACTCCCGCATTGAGGGAGTCCCACTCCCGCATTGAGGGAGTCCCACTCCCGCATTGAGGGAGTGCCACTCCCGCATTGAGGGAGTCCCACTCCCGCATTGAGGGAGTGCCACTCCCGCATTGAGGGAGTGCCACTCCCGCATTGAGGGAGTCCCACTCCCGCATTGAGGGAGTCCCACTCCCGCATTGAGGGAGTCCCACTCCCGCATTGAGGGAGTCCCACTCCCGCATTGAGGGAGTCCCACTCCCGCATTGAGGGAGTTCCACTCCCGCATTGAGGGAGTCCCACTCCCGCATTGAGGGAGTCCCACTCCCGCATTGAGGGAGTGCCACTCCCGCATTGAGGGAGTCCCACTCCGCATTGAGGGAGTCCCACTCCCGCATTGAGGGAGTCCCACTCCGCATTGAGGGAGTCCCACTCCGCATTGAGGGAGTGCCACTCCCGCATTGAGGGAGTCCCACTCCCGCATTGAGGGAGTCCCACTCCCGCATTGAGGGAGTCCCACTCCCGCATTGAGGGAGTGCCACTCCCGCATTGAGGGAGTGCCACTCCCGCATTGAGGGAGTGCCACTCCCGCATTGAGGGAGTGCCACTCCCGCATTGAGGGAGTCCCACTCCCGCATTGAGGGAGTGCCACTCCCGCATTGAGGGAGTCCCACTCCCGCATTGAGGGAGTCCCACTCCGCATTGAGGGAGTGCCACTCCCGCATTGAGGGAGTGCCACTCCCGCATTGAGGGAGTCCCACTCCCGCATTGAGGGAGTCCCACTCCCGCATTGAGGGAGTTCCACTCCCGCATTGAGGGAGTCCCACTCCCGCATTGAGGGAGTGCCACTCCCGCATTGAGGGAGTCCCACTCCCGCATTGAGGGAGTCCCACTCCCGCATTGAGGGAGTCCCACTCCCGCATTGAGGGAGTCCCACTCCCGCATTGAGGGAGTCCCACTCCCGCATTGAGGGAGTGCCACTCCCGCATTGAGGGAGTCCCACTCCCGCATTGAGGGAGTCCCACTCCCGCGTTGAGGGAGTCCCACTCCCGTATTGAGGGAGTCCCACTCCCGCATTGAGGGAGTCCCACTCCCGTATTGAGGGAGTCCCACTCCCGTATTAAGGGAGTCCCACTCCCGTATTGAGGGAGTCCCACTCCCGTATTGAGGGAGTCCCACTCCCGTATTGAGGGAGTCCCACTCCCGCATTGAGGGAGACCGCACAGACGACCGCAAATCCGGAGAGGGAGCCCGATGTGTATAAACGCGGTGTTGTGTGCACCTCGTTCTCGTTCTTCGCTCATGATAACCAGACCAATCCAAAGTTGCTGCCGATGGCAACACGCAAGGAAGATGCTTGTGTTTGTTTTCTGGACCATCAGCGTCGGTGTACCTGCGGGTAGTCTCTTCAAAAAGCAACGTTTCCTTTTACATTTTTCGCAGTAACAAATGCGTTGTGATCACGAACGAGAACGCTGGCAGTTTGGGAGAAGATTCGCCCAACGATCAAAATCGCCCACTGACAGGCTAATCCACCCCCGGCACGTACAGTAGTAGTAGTAGTAGTTTGAACTTGATATGCAGCAACAGTCTGTGGTATGCGTCGTCCTAATCCGGGAACAAGTCGAGGGAGAAGAACGGCCGGCACGTACAAACAAAAAGAAAGACCATACCTCACGCGGGGGAGGTGCTTGAACGGGGGCACCGCGGAGCATGATGAGATTGTGGGACGACCGCTTCGGGAGTTGAATGCCCTTCGTGATCACGCGGTTGCCTGTGAAGATGCAGTCCGGCTTCGCTTCGCAGAGGTTGCAGCCGATCATCGTGCAGTCTTGCATCGACCCAGAGTTGATCGCGACACTTCCGCCTCGCAGGACGCAGTTCTTCAGGGACACTTCCTTCCCGAGGATCAAGTTGCACCGCACGAATTCAACGCCAGAGATTGTGCTGGTCGCCTTACTCAAATTCACCTCTGCGTCTTCTCCATGCATCACGACGAACGACCGGCCGAGGTACGGCACGCCTCGCGTTGCTGACAGCAAAGCCTCCGTCGACTTGACTACCGCAGCATCGATGATGGCAGGCTCGGCAAGCGGGCGCATCATCGTCTGTTTTGTGTGTTTTTTCCCGACGACAACTAGTGTTAGACTAGCCTACCCGAAGGCAGTTGTTCTTTAGGCAGGTTTTATCCTACCGGCGGATGTTGTTTGGGTTGGCGTTTTTGTTTCCGACGATCCCGTTGGTGCGTACAGATTCGACCTTTTGTGCTTGTGAGGGGAGTTTCCTTTTTTCGTGCCTCGGACCAGCATGGACAAGGAGGGGTGTCGCTGTAGCTGGATCTGGTTCTGGTTCTGGGAAAGAGGGGAAAAGGTTTCCGGTGATCTCTGTCGGTTGGCTAGTTCGTCGACCTCTTTGAGTTGACTTTCACTCGTCTTACCCAGCACTGTACGTACGGAGAATGGTAGTCCTGCTCTATCTCATGGAGAAAGGTGAGAGAAGCGGTCGATGCTGAATCCAACGCTGAGAGACAATCGCCCCCCTACATGAAACATGCATGAACAAGGACTCTCAACAAGGCCTCCCAGATCGCGCAAGGGAAGCATTTGTTGGGGGGAGAGGATGTTGCTCGCGTTTTTTTTGTTCTTCGCGCGCACAGGGAAAAACCTTCTCCGGTGGGTGGGGTTTCCTGTGTTCGCAGTTCCGTTGGATTCGTTTATCTTTCTTCTTCGCACGTCTAGCCGTTGTTACGGGAGCGCTCCCGTCCAGGACAAGAGTACGCCAAGCAAAACAGGGGTTGATGCATACCTCAGCCGCGATTCTGACGGGGCTGAATCTCTGAGGAAGGTCGCACGACCGGTCGATGAAGCTCTGCTCGACGACAGCGCCGTGCATCAGTTCAATCGCCTCGTCCGCTTCGTCTTCCGGAGCCCACTCCATGTGGCACTTGTCCCACGGTCCCTTGATTCTGCACATGCCGTGCTCTCTGCTTGAGTCTCTGTGTGTGGAAGTGATGTGAACGCGTGCCGGTTGATTGTTTTCACACTTGGTTTTCACCCTGTTTCATTTTCGGGTTGGGAACTCGATCAATCCCCGAAACAAGTTGCCTGCATCTTTTTTGCATTCACCGAGTGAAGTGACACCCAACTGTCCACATATATTGGCGATTGGAACAGCATCGATATTGGAAAGGTCTGGAGAAGTCTGGCCGCTTAAGGTCCTGTTTGCATGCTTTAGGCATTAACTTTCTGGACTGTTTCTTGTAGTGAGCGGTCGGTTTTTTGAAGTCTCCGTTTGACTTGTGAGGCGAGGGGGAAAATGTTTCTTGGGTTTGAAGAGCGCGTGGTGCTTGCACCACTGAGGCCAGGTTATTTAACCGCGGATTTAGTGAAGGATTGTGCAGGAAACGGTCGCGAGCGAAACCCGACCAGGTAACGACCATTTCACTGTCTTCTTTGTTTTGTGATGCGAACATCACAAAGGGGGAAGGGGGGGGTTTCCTTTTGTGCTGTTATAGTTTCTGTTTCAAACTCTGTTCGGGGGTGAGAACTGCGCTTTTGGGGGAAACCGAAGCTGCTTCCACGCTTTGCATCCGAGAGAGGCAAAACAACGAGGAATAGTTGAGTTGCAGCTCTTGACAAAGATAGAGAGAGAGAGAGACGAGTTAGAGTGCAGGGACCATCTCTCCGGGGAGTTTCCGGTCTCCTCACTTCTCTTCGCACTGCTACGGCGGGCGTAAGTCGCTCCGGAGGCGCGCTGCAGGTCGCGGCTCTGCTACAGTGAGTGGTAGCACCGGAGTTGGTGCTGCAGCGGGCGCTCTGGCCGGCGGGTGAGCTCGTCTCGCGGGGGATCGCCGCCTTGTAGCGCTGCGGGCCCTCTTCTTCCTCGCGACTGCGCGGCCTACGGCGGCGGCAAACACCTTGATGGGAAACTTCAGCTTCCAATGAGCGAAAGCTACGTCCTGAGGGTACACGGGTTTGGCGTCGTTCCAGCTGTCTTTGGAGCATACTGCTTCTATGCCGTTTAACATCAGCTCTGTCCTCCGTCCAGCTGCAAAACGTGGACGGTGTGAGAATCCCGGCATTGCCGGCGCACCCAGGCAGCGTAAAGAGCATACACCCTGTCGCCACTTCCCGGGGAAGGCTGAGGCCCCCGTGTCAGCAAAGCTTAGGTCGTTGATGGCTCGTGCTAGATATCCTATCTGCAACCCTTTTTCGGCAAACGTTTCCCCAGGCAGCTTGGATCGCGTGTAGGCCTCAAAATCCAAAGCGAGTTCCACGCCGGTCGTAGGGAGAGGGGGGGTGTTGACCCAACGTAGATTCCTTAGCCAGTAGACTAGCGACGCCGCGAAGCGCGTCCCAATCTGCTTCGTGAGGAGCTCACGGCTGTCCCTTGCCAGCTCAACGTCATATCTCCCTGCCGCGGCGGAGGCAAGCTCCCAGGGGCGCGTCGTCGCGATATTGTGCTGCGCTTGCGCCATCTCGATGGAGATGGTCCCGATCAGCTTCTGGACCCTCTCCACGAGTACCGGCGGGGTTCCGGATCCAGATAGATGGAAAAAAGAAGGTGTTTTTATTCTTCGCTTTTTCTCACGAACGGGGGAGTCGGTCCTGCTTTTGGCTTTGTAGGTTCTCCCGACTCCCCAATTCGTGGTTAGCACAAACTCAAGAGGTCTAGTCAACTATTCCCTGCAGTATTGGCATACTTTCAAAAACAAAAGCGTGCGTACCTTCCGTAGTCGATCATGATGGTTTGCAGGTTCGCCGGGCAGTGTTTCTTGATCTTGTCGACGAAGGGAGGGAGGACGCGCTCGAGCTGGTTGCGGTCGGAGTAGGCGACGAGGAGGATGCGCTTGACGGGGAGCAGCAGGCACGCGTCGAGGATGTCCGGCTCCGGCGCGTCCCTGAGCTCGATGGTCAGGTTTTGGAGCTTCGTGGTGTCCGCAGTTTGCATCGCGTGGTTTGCCAACACCGGCAGCATCGCCTGCACCGCGCCTTCACGGCTGTCGCGGGCTACCTGCAGCTCAAGGGAGACGACGTTCGGGTTCCGGAGGACGATGCTCAGGCACTCTCCGAGGAGCGGTGCGGTGAGTGATGTGAGCCCTCTGAAGAACACCCTGTTCACCTTGCGCACCGAGTCGGAAGCCAGGTACTTCGCCACGTGCGCGACGTCGATGATGCCGAGCTCGTTGCACATGACCACCACCTCCTCCGGCTCCGGGTGGATGATGTCCTTCACCGGCGGAACGCACACCGAAGGAATCCGGACGCGGAGGCCGTCGACGCAGAGCGAGCACAGCATTTCCCGCCCGGCGTGCCCGACAGACGGGTCGCACTTGACTTCGACTGTCACCAGCGGCGCGCTGTGGTGAGCGCCGACGGCTTGGAGGGCCTGGGTCGCCTCGTGTGCGTCTTCGTACGAGCGGACCGACATTTTCAGAGTCGAGCTCTGGGTCCGGGACCGAAGCTGCGCGACGAGAGCGGTGATGCCGGTCCACCTGTCGAAGCCGGTGATGTACAGGAGTTCGACCGTCTCGACCCTTGGTGGAAGGGCGGCGCCGATGGCGGCGATCGACTCGCCGTTGAGCTCGCAGTTGTTGAGGCAGATGGTCCCGACCTCCTGCAAGTCCTCCGCCTGCGCCTTGAACTCGGCGGCGACCGCGATGCCCATGTCCCGCGGGGGCTGACGGACGGCTTCCCGCGAAGACAGCGAGAGGTCGACGAGCCTGATCTTGCTCCGGACCACGCTGCGCAAAATCCTCCGCAGCTTCCCGCTGAGCACCTCAACGGGGCGCTCGTGCAACCCGGCCGCCACGTTCAGGTCCAGCGCGACCGCGATCGGTGTCCCCCACGGTTGCGACCGCAGCCATTTGCACGCCGCCGACCAAGCGGCAGTGCTCGTCAACTCCGCCGCCGCTCTGTCCAGTGCCGCAGCGGGCAGCTCGTCGCCCGACTTCAAGATCTCGGTGATCCCATCGGTGACCGCTTCTTGCACGCTCTGAGGAGGGAAAGTGTGCAGTTTGAGACGTGCTTCGTGAGCCGCAGGCACAAAAGTGAATCTGCTGTCCCTTGGGTGTCACGCGGCAGCTACTCAGTTACCCGCGCGTTAGACACAGGGGGCCAGTGCAGGGTGTTCAATACAGGATCGCCAACACAGTGCCGCGAGTGAGATTGCCCGCAGGGGCCGCCCGGTGCTTGTTTCGACGGATGCTGGCTAGGGGGAGGAAAATGCGTTGTTTTTTTTTTTTTTTTTTTTCCCCGACGACAACTAGTGTCAGACTAGCCTACCCGAAGGCAGTTGATTCCTTTAGGCAAGATTTCTCTACCGGCGGAAGTTGTTTGGGTTAACGTCTTTTTTTTTTTTTTTTGCTTTATACGCCAGTGCTCCCGCTATCCTCACTTTTGGTGAGGAATTCAAAAACCTGCTTTCGGACTTTTTTTTTTTTGTGCCCCCCAATTCAGGGTACTAGTTTGAAGGCTGCCGGGGTTTGCAGATTTAGACCGCTACTATGGGTGGTTTTGGGCGGTGTTTCGGTGCCGGTTTCGCCGGTGTACGGCGTCTTGGGGCGGTGCCGACACATCTCCACAACTTCGTTCGGCAAAAGAGGGGTCTTCATGGGTCCTTTATGGGGTCTTTATGGGTCAATTATGGTCACCCCGTCAGTTTGGCGAGGACGTTTTTTCAACCTACACCAGTCTGGATCAAGCTTTTCGGGGGTTTCCGAATGCTTCTGGCCTGTGGGGTTGGGTGCCATGTGGGGACACGCTCCAAAAACAGTCAAAATCGTAAACAGACAGTCTCGTCAGGCAGCTAAAGGGGTGGACCTGGGGACCTATTTTCCAATGATTCCTATGATAATTGGTCCACGGTTTTGGTGTATATGCAGCTGCACCACCGTGCTTACGACAACATTTTTAGCGTTATATTTAGCAACATCGTGCCGAAGGCGCGACGGAAATTTTGGGCAAAAATAATTCCGCCCCCCTTTATCATGTGTGGGCGACTCTTAGCTCGTGTGGGTTACTCAACTGTCAAACAGGACCTTGGCCCGGTAATGAAGCACAGTGGTAGCTGCAACCTGCCGACCCGAAGCTGAATACAATTGAACGGCAGCGGCTGGGTCTCAGCAGCGGAGGCTCAGCAGCCTTCCAGCACCTTCAGCACTGCTACAAACACCACACAACCCCCCGCCTATATTTACTTCGACACCGTTTCTTGAACATTTTTTTCCCCCGGCCAAGTCCGGTTTGCAGATTTAGACCGACGGTCTAAATCTGCAACGGAAACTAATCCCCTGCCCCAATTTTTTTTCCCCTGTGCTGCGCAGGTTATTAACTTCGTTTCTGCCTCGGTTTCTCGACCAACTTTCTGAAACCGAGAAGCTTTTCTCCAGGGGAGCACCAGAATATTTTAAGGGGGGTCCGGGGGGTCTGCCCCCGGTACAGGTGGAGAAAGTTTGCACTGTTTGTCACAATAAACACTGCACATTCCTGAAGGCAACAGCCCATTTCAAATTCAACCACCACTCGATACTGTGTGCTAGTAAATCATTGCCACGAGTAGATGCAGACCAGAGATCACATGGAACAAGGCACTTGTGTCGACTCGGAGAGAATCTGTCAAGAAATCCGGGGCTGCTTCTGAGCCTCGACTCTCTTTCTCAGCTCCAGCCCCCAACTTCTACCCGCCAGCCCACCATGCCCAGCAGAGAGTAGACCGTGATGCAGTGCTTTGGCTGCACGATACTACCAATGGGAAAAAGGTGAGGAATTCCTCATGAGGAATTCCTCACCCTCTTTTTTCGAGCCTCTTTTTTTTTTTGAGGAATTCCTCGCACTTTTTCGTTAGCGGGAGCACTGTTATTCGCAATGACCATTTTATTTGTGAAAACAATACGACCGCAACTCTGCATGGCCCTGATTGTTCCTGTTGAACGCTTTGCACCCTTGCGCTAAACCCATGTTTAGCTGGGTTCTGCGTGGGTTACTGTGAGGCACATTTCCTTCTGTGTGTTTGCAACGGGCCGCCACTTTCGAGTACCTTCCTTAAAGCCAGAGGCGTATTCGGAACAGAACCGCAGCTCCTGTCTACTGGCTCGTGCTCAGTGCAAGCCCCAAGGTGCGCCACGCTTTGATGCTTTGGTTAGGGAACCCAAAGCGTCGGCACTTGGCCCGTAGGCCCGTCGCTGTACTGTACCGCCGAACAGGTGAAGCTTGGCTCCCATGTAGCAGGCTTTCCTCGGCACGCTTGTACTTGCCTTAACGGAGGTGTCGCTACACACTTGCGATGCAGGAAATTATCGTTGACCGCACTACCCTGAGCCCAAATCCTGGACGTGGTTTCAGGTGGCAAATTTGGCAAATGATCATGATCAGAAGGTCCTACTTGGGCGGTTCAGTTTCCTCACACATTGCATGTGGCTAAAAAACAAAAAGCGCGACATACAACGAAGACGCTTTCGTGCGGCGCGACATTCTTTTGAGGGGCCCAGTACCTCGTCGGGCGGGTAAACGGAGCGGCCGAGCTGGAGAGAGTGCTTTGGGCCGGTTTCTGTGTGGAGGGTCAAGCTGTGTAGATGGACACTTTAAAAAAAAAGGAGAGATCACGTGCCACTGCACGACTCGATACGGTAAGCACTGGGAACTTTCAAGTGCACGGACTACACGGATCAGCATGCATTTTCTCGCGGGCTAGGTTACTTAATGACGTCATCATCGCCTGCCATTGCGTCATCAAGGTCGAGTACTTGCGGCATAAACGGGGCTAGGTGATCTGGCGAGTCTGATTCGATGTTCGAGTCCAGGCACGCTCGTTTCCACCTTTCGAGAGCACGGGAGTGCCTGAGGCCGTCGGGCGCCTCTGCGATTTTCACGTTTTCGGGATCTTCTTCTTCCTTCGTTGTGCCCCCGTATCGGGCGTGGCCGTCTTCGGCTTCGGCTTCCGTCCGGCATCCCGTCCAGGACTTTGGGCATACGATAAGCAAGAGCGTGAGCGGTTGCGTGCCTGTACCACAGTGCGGCACTAGTCGGCGAATGATAATCCTCTAGCGTCTTATGCGACAAGAACATTTCCGGAGAAGGGCTTGCACTGATAAACGAAGCAACGGACGATCAGCATCAACTGACCAAAGGTGATGAAAATGATAAGGCAAAAGTTTCTTGTTCTTCGCGTGTACAGGGTATAAATCTCTGGGGGGGGTTCCTGTGCTACTCTTTTTCGTTGCTTCGTTTTCTCTTTCGTGTGCAACCGTTGTTCCAGAAATGTTCCTATGTACAGATGTTCTATTAAGAAAAATATGCCTTCGCTATCTCTTCCAGACTTTTGCGCTGACGTATCTATTCCCTCCTCAGGTAGTTTATTTGTTTCGCCTGGGCTGTCCGCTGTTAGGAATCTCCACAGACAAACAAACTGAACCGGTGAAATCACAACAATGAGCCAACATTTTCCATGGTGTTGGCTCATTGCTCAAGCTTACACGTTTGGAACACGTCGCAGTGTCTCGAAACAAATGAAGCACGGGTGCATACCACGGCCTTTTGCAAGGTCAGCATTGACGCGAGCGTCTGCGGTTCCTTGTTGTCGTTTCGCGGGGCCCACGCATTGCGAGCTTCCTCTTCTTTGCTCATCATGTTTCCCATCGGGCCTCCATGTCCCGGGTGCCAGCTCATGCCACCAAGACCAGCGAGGGGCGCAGGAGGACGGCTGCCTCGGCCGCCACCACCACCCATGTGGTGTTCGTGGTGCTGGTGGTGTTGGTGGTGCTGGTGATGTTGGTGGTGGTGGTGATGGTGGTGGTGTGGGTGCTGCTGGTGGTGGTGGTGTTGTTGCTGCTGTTGCTGTTGGTGGTGGTGGTGGTGGTGGTGGTGCATGCCTCTCCCATCCATCCGACCGCCCCCGCCGCCTCCTTTGCCACCACCCATGATCGCACCACCCATGCCGCCTTGTTGAGAGTTGCGAACCGCGTTCTCAGCGTTGGCTCTGTAGTAGTCAATCATGTTGTCGACGACGTGGGCAAAGGCGCAGCCGACACCGAAGGTGCACGACCCCGTGTTGTGGTGCCGTTGGCACCAACCAACGTGCCCCGCCGATCGCAAGTGCTGTTCAGCGCGGGCGGTGAAGCGGAGGTGACTGCGGGGGACTTCGAGAGATGTACGAGGGTCAACCTGCAGGCGGACTCTCCCTTCGTCAGGCGGCATGTGGTGGTGGTTGTGGTGGTGGTGATGATGGTGGTGGTGGCCGAAGTGGTGGTGGTGGTGGTGGTGGTGCGCGAAGGGGTTCGCCCCAGGATGGCGCGGGATGCTGTTCCGCATGTCCGGCTGTGTTTGTTATTCCGAGTATCCAGGTAGGTCATCCTTCTCACAACATCAGACGTTCTGCGGGTCAGGGGGCAAGCGTCAAAGAATATAAAAGGTGAGACGAGAGGGACATCAATCCACTCTGTCGGAGCTGATACGTCGAATCCGGTTAGAGCCGACATGTTCTGGAACGCATTCAAACTTGGCGCGTATTGAATACCCCGAGCTGGCATGCAGCGCACTCACACGACGACTCGCCTTATTTTGCTTTTAACAAAGAATGCTTCGGATACATACCCCAAAGTCTTGGTTGTTGATTTGGTTCATCAGGCGCATCATTTCAGGCGCAGCCGTGGCGGGGTCGAAACCTTGCATTCGCAACATGTGATTCGCCACGAGGTACGGCGAAGATCCTCTGGGGAGTTCGGGGATGTCGTCTGCCCATTGGCCGTCGTGGAACATGTCGCCGGTGCCGTCCATGGGGCCTTGCATGAAGGGTGTGTTGGGAGCAGATCTTCTGCCCACGCCCATGAGGCGTGTCATCGGACCTGGTGAAAGGCCTCCTCTGTGGAGTGGCACGAGTCGAGACGAACCGGCAGCGGATCCTCCAATCATGGGAGATTGGCTGGGGTTGAGGGGAAGGGAGCGAGAGCCAAGTTGGTCAAGACCATCCATCTCCGCCATCCACAAGGACATCGGCGCTACACCAGGGGTCCACGCGTACGTGTCTCGGACCTTGGCTTGCGGCTTCCTGGCTGTCGATGTCGAGTTGGGTGAGAGGAGCTCGGAGATCTTATCACCTGCTTCGTCCTTCGCTGTCGACGATGCCGCCTCTTTGTCACCTACTCCGTTCGAGGCGTCCTCGCCCCGCCAGTTCTTCCTGACCGCCATTGTGTGGCCCTGCCCCCCGGTTGATTATTTTGTCCCCTCCCTTCTTCCCTTCTTGCAGCGCGGTTTGGTAAAATATTCTTTGGAGAGGCCAAGCAATAAGCAGAGAGAGCGAGGGACGAGTTAGAGTGCAGGGACCGTCTCCCCGGACCTCTACGTGCGCGTCCCGTCAAAGGCGTGTAGCGGCCGGCCGCTCTGAACCGTGGCTGACGGCGCCGTGGGCACAGCGGGCGAGTCCGGCTTGTCGGAGGATATACATCTCGAGTGCTGGTGGTGGTAAAGGTACAAGAACGCGGAAGCACATGTCAATACTCACGGTAAACGATGAGAGATGGTGCCGCTACAGCGGCGGGCAAGAGAGAAGAAGACGAGGCGCATTGCGTTCGTTCTGGGACAAACACGCAGATATTAAGGGTGGTCCAGCGGTCGAATCCCCAAAGATGAACTCAGACGCGCGGCGCATTAATAGTCATCCGAGTACTCGTCCCTGACATGAAAGGTACTAATGTCGCTCCATAGATGGTATTGTCAGATGATTAGACGCAATCTCAGGGCGGGGGACAGAGAGACTACGCACGCCTGTCCTCGCGCATGAACCCGTTCAAGTATCACAGCCGCGGAGGGTTGCTATGCGAAATCCAAGAACAGCTCGCGAAGCGGCTTCGCAATGCAGTCAGGCTGTGTGAGAAGCCATAACAGCGCCGGATGCCCGCGCATGTTGTCCAGAAACTCCTGCGGGAGACTGCTCGTTGCCGCAACGACGCTCCGCCTGACCTGGTCAGGCCCCCGCGCCCAGGAATCGGTGGCAAACCGGAGGTATAAGTCCGCATCAAAGTTACACAAGGAGCCGTTCACTCGGCCCGCCGCTGCCACGAGGCTCAGGAAGGTCGTAGCATCTTCTGTAGTGAACAGATGGGCGACGCTCAGGAAATGATACAAGCTGACGAAGGACGGCCAGCCGACCGCCTGGCACTCCTTTGACAACGCGACGGAGTTGGTCGGGTCCTCGAACGCACGCAGCAGCGTTTCGAGCAAGAGCCTCCGGCAGTTGGAATACCGGCAAACGACGACTTCTGACAACACGGGGCAGTGGAAAAACGCAGCCAGCAGCACAGCGCCGTTGGACCCTCGCGGTAGATTGGTATGCTTCAAAACGCAAAGCGCCGCTTCCAGAAGTTCCGGGTGGTCCTCGTGGTCGAAAGCGCGGCGATTCTCGCTCTCTCCAGCAGAGCACGCACGACTCGCCGTACATTGGGCAGCCGAAGTTGACGATGCCTTGGAAACGATCCCGTGAAGTACTGTTTCAACGAGTCGGTAGCAGTACCCAGCTGTCGTATCACACTCGCAGTGCAGTTCATCACGAGTCTCGTGGTGACCACCTCCTGAAAGCACGAGACGGTGCAGCCGCAATCTTTCCAGCGCATTCGCTGCCAGCCGCGTCACAATCAAATCCTCCCCGCTCAACACTGGAACATCACCTCGGTCTGAGCGTCGGAGAATGCATTGGCGGATCTCACAAAAGAGCGACAAAACACTGTCAGCGGTCGCAAGCGATCTGTCGGGCACTTCAGCTTTGCATTCCAGTGTTTCGCCTTCTTTCACCGCACACTGCTGCGCGGAAAATTCGGGCTCTACTCGTGCGGCTAGCAATGCGGCCTCTCCACAAGCGAGCGACAGTTCCATGAGAACAAGATCCCACTGCTGGCGGCGGAAGTCCGTTGCCTCTCGGAGAAGCTCTTCGGCAAGAGACGCATGCTTGAGGGAAGCGGCAGCGATTGCTTCGACGTATTTACTCCCTACCTGGCCGGTTCGAGGGAGGTTGCAGAGCAAGAAGTGGGTATTCGTAGACAACCCGACGAGTGACAACGCCAGTTCCACCACTTCGGGCGGTGGGTGCGGCCGGCCGTCGACGTCGCCACTTGCCGATGAGCCAGCTCTGCCCAGGAACTCGTATGCCATGTGCAGCGTGCACAACAAGGCTTCGATATCTCTTTCTGGAAAGGCGACCGGGAATCGAGAGCGTGCCAGCGCCAGGACGAGGAACACTCCTTCCAGGATTTGGTAAATGCGGACGACCCGCGCTCGGAATAGTCCGTCAGCCGGTTCGCCGAGCATGAAATTTGAAGGAATGCGGGACAACACGGCAGACGGCAGCGAGGCGACCACCCTCCGCGGATCGAAGACCGCCACACTGTCCGGTGACGACCAGTACAAGTCGTGGTACACGGCGCGAAGAGCCACCGCCACGAAACTGTCAGCCTCGGGATTTTCGGTGCCCAGCGACGACACCTGAAACCCCCTGCCCCCCTTCTCGTCGCTTTGAAGGGAAGGCCGACCGAAGCTGTCTGGGCCGGCGACCTCGACCCCGCGGTCGTTGTTCGCGAAGAGAAATGCTTCGATGGCCGCCAAGGAGGGAAGGGTGCGCTGGACCCAGGGGGCGGCGACGCACGGGTTGCCGTGGAGGAGGAGCTCGAAACACTCTTCCGCGGCGGGCAGTGATGCTGCTCGCAACTCCGAGGACGCGCGGAGGATCAAAGAAAGGAGGCCGGCCGCCGACAGGGTGTCGACGACGTTCCGCGGCGCGGCGCAGCCGCCGGCGACCGCGCTGCCCAGCACGTTGCGCGAGAACGACAGCAGCGGGCCCGCCTCCGGCCCGGGCTCGGCAAAGATCGCACGCAAAAACCGCAGGTCCAGCAGCTCCGCGGCGCCGCCGAACAGCGCGGGCAGCGCGACGTCCGAGACGGCGTCGAGGAACTGCGCGAGGGCCGGAAACAGGCAGCTCGGCGGAGGAGGCACCCGCCGCGCCTCCTCCCCCCCCGCGCACCCCGCGGCCGCCGCGCACGCGGCGACGACCGTCCGGGCGAGCTGGTCCGGGTCGACGGACGACTCCCGCAGGTGCAGGACGAGCGCGATGGCGGAGATCCCCGTCTCTATCTGGAGCAGCCCGGCCGGCTCCAGCGCCCGCGGCGCCTCGGGCGCGTCGCCGGCGGTCCCGAGGACCGCCACCTGCAGCAGCACCGCGAGCTTCTTGGCGCTCGGCGGGCGGACCCTCACCGCGACGCCGTCCAGGCGGCTGCACACGACGCACTCCACCAGCAGGGAGATCGTCCGCAAGGCTGCGCACGCGAAGTGCGAACCGCCCCGCCGGTTCGTCACCGCGGCGAGGGCCCGGTCCACCAGCGTGTCCAGCGCGCGGAGCACCCAAAGGACGGGGCCGGGGCTGGTTTCCTGCGCGCCCGCGTCCCCGCAGCCAGCCGCCCGCAGGCTCTCCTGAGGCCCGACGAGCAGATTCAGCAGCTCGCAGGCCAGCACCGCTAGCTTCACGTCGGCCGTCGACACGCACTCGAGAACGTAGTCCGGGAGGGAGGTGTTGTTCAAGAGATCGGCCGCCGCCGCCGGTGAGAGGGTGCAGAGCGCGTGCAAGAAGTGCAGCAGGGCCACCTGCGAGTGGTGGCACCGCCGCAGCAGGACCCTGGACACGGCCTTCGGCACGCTCACGCGGGGCTGGTCCGTCAAGGGAATCATGCCCAGGAGGTTCGGGTGCCGCAAGCAGGCGTTCAGCAGGGCGATTACCCTGTCGAAGACGGGCGACTCCCCAGGCGCGTGCTGCATCACGTCAACCGCCCAAAGGAGCAGCCGGCTCGCAACGCGGGAGAGCGCGTCGGAGTCCCCGGCGCATTCGACCGCGCATGAGAAGATGAACACGATGTTCGCCTTCGCGGTCTCGCTGAGGGCTATTCCTTGCCCGCACTCCGACGGTACGGCCGCACGGGGTTGGGCCTCAACCGACACGATTTCAGCGAGCAGCTGGAGTATTTTAGTGGCCGTGGTGCACAGGACATTCGCGACGAACGGGTTCTCCGTGAGCAAAGCGGCGAGTACCGCGACGACGTTGCTCACCTTTGGGGTTGGCTTTGCCGTTCTCGGCGGGTTCGTCTGCTTCGCTGATTCCACCGCAGCTTCCAAGAGCTGGGTCCACAACGCCATGTAGCTGGGGCGGTCTACAGCACTCGGCCTTTGCTGGGCGATGCTGATCATTGCATCGGTGAGGGCTTTCAACGTCGCCTCGTTCCCCGCACGGCTGGCAGCCTTCGCAACGTCCGCCAGCAACTCCTGCAGCCCCCTGCACTGCTCCACCCCTTGCAGCACTCCGTCCGCCTCGAGAACGTGGAGAAGCGCGTACCCTTGGGTGCCCACTTCGACAAGATTCAACTTTCTGGCGCTGCCCAAGCTGTCGATCATGCAGCTTATGCAACTTCCCCCTTCCCGTGTTCGCACCCAGAAGTGCCGACTATCGCGGATAGCGAAGCATGCAAACCCCGTGGCCTCCGCAACGCTCCCAACGCAGCGACTCATGTCCACCCGCTCTTCGCCTTCGTGGTTCATCATCTTGTCTGTTCCACGATGGCTGATGGGCGTACGAAAGCTCGTCGCTTTTTCAGAACCCCCGGGAAGACCCACTCGATTTCAATTTGTGTGGGAGGGAACTGAGCCGCCCCGAGGACCCTCTGATGGTGATCAATTCCAGAAATTTGAGTGCAGTGTGAGGTGCGGTCAATCAAATGTGGGATGCAGGCTGGGGGCGAGGCTCGCGCTGCCGGATCGTTCCCGGCCGTCGAGGTACCCGTCCTGAGCCAGTCCAACCCCTACCGCCCATACCCATACTGAGCCAGTCCAACCCCAACCGCCTATACCCATACTGAGCCAGTCCAACCCCTACCGCCCATACCCATACTGAGCCAGTCCAACCCCTACCGCCCATACCCATACTGAGCCAGTCCAACCCCTACCGCCCATACCCAGTCCACCCCTACCTCTCGGAAGTGGGCACAGGCTAGCACAGGCTATCACAATTATAGTTCATGCAGGCAATCACTACGTCGCCGGGTGTGTCACGACGCGCTATGTGACACTGGAACGGTGCGCTTTCTTCGTGGTGACTTCACAGCCGGTTTGTGCGTACGTGTTATCACCTGTTTTGGTAGCTTCCGCAGTACGCTGCCAACCGTCACTTTTTGATCATGCAAACCCGGGTGGATACCACAAAAAAAGAAAAGCGAGAAAACTCAAAATGTGTTGAGCGAGGCTCGTGAAAACTGGAACCGCGTGACCAGCCACGAATAGCCGCGTGCAGAAAGCTCGCAGCCAAAAAAAACCCAAGAGAATGAAACAAACGGAAACAGCAAATCGGTCGGGTTACCTGCCTGGACGCCGGTATGCGACCAGAAGAGAGCCGGAACCCCTTCAGGTGCTGTGGGACAGACAAAATCAAAACGCACCAAAGTTTGCAAGGCGAAATCTTGCCCGCTCACCCATCTCTAACAGGGGGGGTGGTGGGGAAAAGAAAACGGATGACTTCACAATTTCGCGATCCTTTCTTTCCTTACTTCCACGACTCTTGCATATTCCTGGGTCCACCAGGGGCTTTGTTGCGGCTTGACGTCGAACGGGATCAAGCAACCTCAAAGTTGGCACAGGACCACTTCCGCTTTATTTCAGCCAACAGGGTACCATACGTACCGAAAAGAACCAGGACACTGACATTGTGATATCCTTCTCAATGTGGCTAGTCTAAACCAACCAATTGAACGACCGTGAGGTACAAGTACAACGATGACTAGCAAGACACACTACTACTCATGGCCACCGGCCGTGGACGTTTTTTGATTCGCGTTCGGGATCTCTCTATGGGGAGCGAGGACATACGAGCTGTGGACATATGAGCCTGTGAAGCCTTTCACGAACCAAACTCGGTTTTCAAGGTGCCGATTAAACTGGCATCACGACAGCTAAAGACCGTTCACTCCTGGAATCCGAGTCCTGATTGAGCTCGTTGGTCAGTCTCTATATGACCACACCTTCGTGTTCTCAAAAGAAAAAGGGAAAAAATGCACCACATGGGAAGGCAGGTAGTGGATGGCCTAACATTACACAACGATGGAACAATTGAACACTAGGCCATGCAATTCTTGCAATTCCATTTGTATATGGGGAGGGACGTTTGGCATGGCTTCTAGTCCTTGTAGCTTGTTGTTTGCTGCGACATTCTTCATTGGGGTTCTTGTCTTTTTCGCGTTTTCTCGTTCTTTCGAGCACTCGTTGTAATAGAGGGATGCCACCGGCGACTACCACGTGTGTCCAGCATTTCGTTCTTTTTGCACTACCGGTTATAGCCGGTAGAGGGGGGTTGAACAAAAAGCTGTGGTTCAGCGTGTTGATACGCTTCTTCGGGTTTGGCCAAGCCGGTCTAGCCCCTCCTCATAGATCGTGATTTGCCGTGAAACATAGCACCAGGCAATTCATTGCGGTTCCGGGGATAGGGGAGGGCCGGCTTAGGTTTGGGTTGATTGCGTCAGATCGTAGGTGTCGGAAAGTAAGGAGACTACACATCATGAGTAAGGGAGTGAAGTAACGAAGCTTGCCCGAGTGAACCCCCTTGTCAATGCCAGCCAACAGCTGCAACACGCATCATCACAATACCGGGCGCTAGCGACACAGCTGTGTCGGAAAGGTGGGGCGAGAGGCACCGGTTCACATTGCCAGAGGACAAAACACAACACAAGCAAGGATGGGGAATGCGGGGGGATGGTGAGGATATGGAGAATCGCAGAGCGGCACGAAGTTTGAGCGGTGCGGGTTTCTCAGGTTGAAGGCGAATGCATCTTCCCCTTGGGGTTCGGTCACTGAGACAGCTCACTTAGATCCGGGGCTTTTTATGCTGGCACAAGTTTACCGGGAAAAGCCCGCTGCACAGTGATAAGCTTCATGAGCTAGCAGTGCTGGTCTGCGGGTCAAGTAGATGTTGTTCAGCCACACGAAAATGATGTAAAAAGCGTGGACACCTGAAAAGAAGGGTGGCCACAAGCGGCTGCGGCACTTGGTGCAGGTGACCGTACAATCTTGCGCGGGAACGAGCTTCTTCTCTTCTGATGGTTTCAGGGGGGTTTCGTGGGGTG
The DNA here is from genome assembly GCA_030068145.1 of Diplonema papillatum. Lineage (NCBI taxonomy): Eukaryota > Euglenozoa > Diplonemea > Diplonemida > Diplonemidae > Diplonema > Diplonema papillatum. The sequence continues at coordinate 198,221 of JAPJBO010000046.1, forward strand.
GCAGCTTTTGTGGCGCACGGGGAGGGACTCCGTAACCGTCGCCTGCGCATAAGTAGAACTTTGAGTGCGCGGGCCCCTCCGAAGAAAGGCCTATCACACTGGTTCCAGACTAATTAGCCCGGGTCTCTGGGTCGCATTTTCCTCGGAACCTACGAGGGAGTGCATGGCAATTCATGGTTCGCTCAAAACAACGCAATACTCGTGACTATCCTCGGTGGCCACATGGTAGGTGGTCCGCCAACCGCAATGCCGAAGACTGCTGCCCGTGTGCGGTGTTCAGGTGTGCGCAACCAGCTATGCGGCGCCTCACCCTCAGGTACTTATTGATGAGTAGGCTTCCACTGGCCGTTCGTGACGCCCGCGCGTGCTGGTGCTGCCTTGTGTGTGTCGGTGACGTGTGGGCAACGGAAGTCGATACTTGATTGAGTCTTCTGGGAGGTGAAGTGCAGTCTCTCTCCAGATACCCAGCGCGCACTTAGGAGCACGGATGGCATCACAGGGGGGCGCGTGGGCAACGGGTCGAGCCTTGCGTTCTATCGCAGTTTCACATATTATATGGGTCGCACTAATTGAACGGTCCGTGTCTTCTGCGCGTTGGCCACTCGTATTCAAATGCCTGCGAGCGCGCGGAGGGCAGCTTGCAGCTCCGTTTTTGACGAGCCCGCGGAATGTCCTTTCGAACTGCTTCTTGCTTTAGGCCGGCGACGTCGGTATTTTTGAGTCTCCGATCGCATGCCGGGTCGGTGTCTGGGCACAAGGTACTTCTCAAGGTACGTAGATGGCTTTACCAACGCATCGATTGACTTTTCTAGACCTACTCACTTGGTCAAGGGACTGGCTTGTCAGGTCGAATCAGCAAGTAGAGAACAATACCAACGAAAATGCTCGAGGTGTCTTGTGCTCATTTCGAAGGAGGCTGGAGGGGGAGAAACAATACAACTGCAAAGTGGGTCTTTTTTGTTGAACGCCTACGCCCGCCACTAAACCCAGATTTATCTGTGTTTCGTGTGGGCTACAGCACATTTACCTCCTTTGATCTATCGCAACTGGCAGTCTCCTCAAGCATTTCCTACAAAGCAGGCGCTTATACAAAAGTACAACAAGCTCGTGAGTTGGCGCCCCCTCGAGTCACGACAGGTAGCTTCAACCGTGTTCGTTTCGTGATACTTTCCTGCGATTGCGCTGCACATTCTTTTGTGGCCACACGTCAAACAGCAGCTGCGAGCGCGCGGAGGGCAGCTGGCAGTTGTGTTTGCTCTCGAGGTCGTGGATGTTTGGGCGTTCTTGCGCTTTGCAGGGAAGCGTCGGAAACACGGCAGAAAAGGCAGTCACCTGAGGGACCTCAAATTGCCACCGGTGCGCCACGTATACATCACGGTTCATGCTGAACGTAACGTGGGAGGGGTTCCCACAGTACGCCCAACCTGACGGGCGCAACGTCGCACTCTCTCTGCGAGCTTCAAGGAGTCGATGCTTAGGCCACAAAAAGGTGAACCCGATGCTGTCTTAGCTCGGGCAAATCATTGTGTTCCACGCAGTTGCTACACACGCTTGGCTCTGGTTCTCGACGAGCCCCCGCAAATGAAATGTTCGGGAGGGGGTGAAATGGCACAAGACTGGTTCCAGATGATGGAGGGACTAACTAAGCTCATAACTACTGCATCTTGATAATATTTTCCTCGTATACTTTTAAGGGGCGGGGAGCACGCAAGTGTTCGTGGCTGGTAGCCACACGTGGACAAAAGGAAATGTGCACACTACTGCCATCGGCATCGCGGATGCCGGGAGGTGACGTTTTTACTCTTGTCTTTTGCATATGTGTGTGTGAGTGTGCGTGTGCGCCGTTCATTTGCGGTTTTAGCCATTTTCGACGCCACGTTTCAGGCCAACTATAAAGGGGGTTTGAGACTTCGAGGCACGAGTCCGGATGACTTTTGCGAAAAAGCGTCCACACTGTCCGCGGAAGAGCGGCTGAAACTTCTGGAAGCCGAAGCCATCACGACGAAGTATCATCGTTGATCAGGCGCGAGGCCCGTCGCGAAATCGAGATTACCATCGATGCCTGGGAACGATGCCGGAGAAGAAAGAACACATCCCGCCAAGTCAGTGCTTGTAAAGGCCCACTTCGTAGCTGTATGGGGTTTCTCCCTGGCCTCCCGCTGCCATTGCGCAGTGCAAAAGAGACACGCGATACAGCACACGAAATGTCGAGTCCATTCTAAAGTCTCTTGAAGCCTCCAGGCAAAAACTCGTTTTCGCAGTGTCGTTTTCAACAATCTTGCGGGTGTACGTGGGGAAGGGTGTGAAGAGCTAATGCTTCATGAACGGTTGCCCCTGGCGCATGCTACTTCGGTATGTGCCGTCCTAGTTCGGGAGCAAGTCTGGAAGAAGAACGGGACAAACGAGCGACTCAAGGCAGCCGCCTGGGTGGCGCGGATCCGAGCGTAAACAGCAGCAGTGACGCGTTAGCAGTATTTGCACGTCAGGATGGGGCTGTCACCGTGAGCAGGTGCTCTTAAGCCGCCATCCCCTCCGTGGAGCACCACGGTATCCGACAGACCGCGGCGCAACGTGATAACCGTATTTGTTAAGGTTGGAATGCAGAGCACACCGTACTAGACAGCGGGAAGCAATGCGATGCAGTTCCAGGGGACAGGGGGGGTCCTTTCTCCAAAAGAAAATGTACAAACTGAGCATTCTTTCCCTTTCTGAGCGTCTATTTAGTTTCTTTCTTTCGTGGCCCGGGTACCAGGAAAAGCCTGCTACACGGGAGCCAAGCTTCACGTGTTCGGCGGTACGGGTCAAATGGCTACCGATTCCCCAAACTAAAGCATCAAGGCTTTGGGGTTTGGCGCTCGCGCTGAACGCAAGCTCGTCGAGACGGTCAGCCGCAGGGCAGAGCTGACGGGTTGTGGCTCTGTGCTGCCTCCGACTCAAGCTTTGCAAGCTGTGGTTGACCGTCACGTTCCTGGACCAGGTGCGGCCTTTTTCTTCTTCTTCTTTCGTGGCCCGCGTCCATGCCAGAATTAGCGAGGTCGGAAAGCCTGGGCATGGGGTCTCGGAGACTCAATAGATCGGGTCCACAATTACAAGCGAAACGCGTCCGTGTAGTTGTACGACGGTGCCGTGTTTGGAAGAATATTGGACCGGACAACAGCCGACCTTCGTTGGCTTCGCTCCTTTCATTTCGGTCGGGTGACTCTGTAAAAACTGTTGAAGACTGCCACCAAGTTCGTTCTGTTTACCTCAGCATCTATTTTCTTTTCGAAGGAGGGACAACAGGAAGGCAGGGACGCGCCGAGGCATGTGCAAAGAGGCAGCAGGACAGGTAGCGTTTTATTTCGAGTTTGCAGTTACTAAGTGTTGCACAAAGAAAAGCCGTTCCTCTTTTCCGAGGATAAAGCCCTGCCCACTGCTTTTCCAAAGTCATCACACCAGAGGTAGTGTGCCCGATGCAACACTTAGGATAGCCTACTCAATTTGCCTCAACTGCTTCTGTCAGGTGTACCAAGTGACTTCGGTGGTCACTTAGGTTGTTCCCGACCGGGGCCGCCTTGGCAGGCGGTCGGTGGCGGAACGGGAGAAAGAATTGTGGAGGTTCGTCGTATTCTTTAATTCGTTCGTTGTCGACAAAAATATTGGATTTGAGGTGTCATTTAGATGTAGCTATATCCGCCCACTTCGAGTATTATTGGGTACCGGGAGCAGTACTGGGCAGGTGCCAGACAGGCAAGCACAGGGATGTTGGATACCATGCACTTGTTGAGCGGCGGCTGCCGAGTTGTCGTGACACCTGTAAAGTTTGAAGTAACGGGAAGGGTGAGGAGCAGGGTTTCTTTCAGCGCGATCTCAACCATTGGCTATCAGCAGCTGATCCGAGGAGGTAGGGGCCGTGAGGTTGAAGGAGCGGAGCACGGCGGGGACGGTTTCCGGAGACAGGGCAGATTGCAATTCCGCAAGCGTCAGGAACTCGAGATGGCGGCTGTGGGATTTATGCTCGGTGCAGGATGCAAGCAGGAAAAAAGCACACGTTTGCTTGTGTATGGCCGGCGAGTTGATTGTGACGGCATTCCTTTGGTTGGAGCTCGATGGATCAGGTTGCTCAGAGCAGCTGTTGTTCTGCTGCATAGCTCGGCAGTGGTGACGGAACTGACAGGACAGGATGATACGGTTCAGAAGACGCAGAATGGCACAAAGGCACCTGCGTCGGAACGCGTAACGGGGATGACAAACACAGCAAGTGAATAGAAAGGCACGCACCTGGTCTTCACACCGAGGTTCTTGAGCTGTCGCTCCTCGACGCGCGTGACGAGCGTCCGCAGCCGCTGCGTGAACGAGTCGGCGTCGTCGGGCAGCGCGCCGCCCGCATCGTCCGGCTTGATGCGCGCGTGGTGCGGGGGCGGCGCGGGCGGCGACCCGGCCGGCGAGAAGACGACGGACTCGTCCTCGCTGCCGGACACGACGTCGAACGTGTACGGCGTCCCGCTCCCGTCGCCCGCCGGCTGCGGCGGCGGCTGCGGCGGCTCGGGGGGCGGCGAGCAGTCGGAATTGGGCGACAGCTCGACGGTGCAGACGTACTCGTTGGTCGACCGGCGTGGCGACTCACTTTCCGGTGAAGTCGACCCCCTGCCAGCGAGATCGGAGGCTGGGTTCCAAGCCGGGCCCTTCGGAGACCCCGAGCTCTGCGGCGCCGACTCGTCGGCGACCTCGATGCCGTCCGCGGGCTTGCGGTGGGTCCGGCTCCGCACCCGCTGCAGCATCGCCTCCAGCGTGAGGTTGTCCGCCTCCGCGGCCAGCCCGGCCCGCACGGCCTCGAGCCGCTGCATCCGGGCCTTCTCGCGGTTCCGCTGCAACATGCTCTGCAGGGTGTCCGGGCCCCCGGCGCCCTCCGCCGCAGGCGGCAGGGCCAGCGTGCTCGGCACGGAGTGCGCCGACGCGTCCGACTCCCTCCGGCCCTGCGTCCGGTCCGCTCCCGGCGCCGGCGCATCCTCCGCCTGCTTGGCGGCTGGCGGCTGCTGGCTCGGGGCGGCGGTGGTCACGGGTTGCGGGGATGGTGGCGACGGTTCCTCCGACTTTGCGGCGTCGTCCTTCTTTTTCGGCCCGGCCGAAGGCAGGCTGCCGCACGTCTTCGAGAGCGCGTCGTCCCTCGCGTACCGGCGCGCGGTCGACGAGAGCTTGGCCTCGGTCTCCATCCGGCAGAGGATCATGCTCATCTCGCTGAGCTCCCCGCTCTGCCACCGCTGCAGCTTCTCCCCCGCCGACTCCGCGTCTCTCTCGATCTGCTTCCGCCGGAGAAGCTCCTTCGCGGACTCAGGCGTCCGTCCGGTAGACCCGTAGCGGGTCGTTGCGGAGGACGCGTGCTTGGTCGCGAGGCTCGACAGCCCGAAGCTGGAGGCCAGCGGGTCCTCGTCGCTGCCGCGCCGCGGTGACTTCCGCACCCGCTGCGAGCCGGCCCGCAACCGTGGCACCCGCGGCGACGCCGCCGCCAGCAGCGGCTCCTTGCCCGGGTTGTGCTGCGCGGTGCGCAGCAGCGGCGAAAGGTCCGGGTCGAACGCCGCGGCCGCCGGGCCGCGCGGCTCGAACGCCGCCTCCGGCGACGGCTTCGCAGCTGTCCGTGGCGACACGGGGCTGCGCGGCGACACGGGTGGCTTCTCTGCGGCCAGCGCGGCCCTGCCGGGCGAGGGCACCAGCGACCGCAAGTTCCGGCCGGGGTTCGCGGGCTTCGCTGCGGGGAGGACCTCCTCGTCGCAGAGCTCGGCGATCACGCGCAGGTCGTAGCTTCCGCCAGCCAGCTTCCCGGCGGCGTCGTCGCCCGCGCACATGCTGCCGACCCTGCTGTCCATCAGATCCGGCGCGTCCCTCCACGCGTCGAACGCGTCCAACGACGCGAGCGACGCCTGCTTCGGGGTCGGCGGGTCCTTCGGACCCAGCGACGCGAGATGGCCCTCGAGGCTCTCGAGCCTCCGTCGGAGGGCCCTGTTTTCGCGCCGCAGGCTGCCCTCGTCCTCGCCCGGCGAGCGGGCTGCGCCGGGCGAAACGCTGCCGTTCCCGCGGAGCTTCTCGCGCGAAGAAGCGGCGGGGGAGGAGACCCCGCCGGCGACGGTCGACGCGATGAGGAACCGGCCGAGTGCCGGCATCAGCTGCCGCGTGCGCAACGACACCGGCGCCCGCCCGCCGCTCTCGAGGAACTCGACGAACTCGGCGAGGTCGGCCACCGCGGCGCCGGAGAGCTGCGAAAGCTCTTCCAGCGCGGATTCGGACACTTCCACTGGGACCGTGCGTTCCAGCGCCGCGGAATCACCGCCGACGCTGGGCGACGCGGTGGCAGTCGTTGGGCTGGTCATGTGGATGGTCTCCTCATCAACCGGGCTTGAGAAGACCTTGACAGGGGTCAACGACGAGAGTGAGGCGCTGGCGATGGCGCCGAGGAGGGAGTCCGCCTCCGGGTGGACGTTGCGGTGGTCATCTACAAGGCCAATGACCACCGGCGCCTCGTCTTCGTCCTTCTTCGGGTGGAAGGTCAGCAGCCGCTGCTGTTTCCCTTCGCCGTCGAACGTGACAGCGGCGAGCTGCTTGTACCGCAGCAGCTTCTTGACGTTCGCGTTGAAGTCGCACAGCATCACCGCGCCCGGGCACACGGCGAGGACCCTCGGGACGGTCTTCGCCGTCTTCGCGGAGTGCTGCTCGACGACCCGGACGAACACGGCGTCCAACGCCTCGAACTGCGGGCGCATGCTCGCGTGCAGGGAGCAGGTCGCCCTCCCTTTCGGGGAAGGCGGACTCAGCCTCGACACGTCCCTGGGCTCGGACACCCGTATGGTGCTGTGGTCCAACGACGTGAGCGTGCCGCCGAAGCAGCTGTCGATGCAGGATTCGACTTCGTTCGCTACGCGGGACTTCAAGCTCGGCTCCCTCTCGGCGGCGAACGAATCGTTGTTCGGCGACGACGAGAGCACGCGGGACTTCAGGGTCGGCTCCCTCTCGGCGGTGAACGAATCGTTGTTCGGCGACGACGAGAGCACGCGGGACTTCAGGGTTGGCTCCCTCTCGGCGGCGAAGGAGTCGTTGTTCGGCGACGACGAGAGCACGGGCGAAGGCGAAGTCGGCGGCTCGAGGAGGAGGGCGGGGATGACCGGGCGGCCGCCCGGGCTGCTCGTCTGGTCGCTGCGGGCCGGCGACCGCTTGTTGCTCGGGCTGCGGGGCGGCGCGGCGTCGTGCGCCGACGACGCCCCGACGCTCGAGCCCGTGTCGAAGTCGACGCGGCGGTTCCGCTGCGACGCGAGGTGGGCGTTCCCTTTCGGCTCCGCCAGGTGCTTGTCGCAGGCGCCCCGCAGGTAGTCCTCCGACAGGAACGACGCGGACCCCCTCTCCTGCACCTTCGCGCGACCGCCGTGCACCGCCTTGTTGTTGGCCTGCGGCCGGGTGAAGCTGGCATCGTCCTTCTTGTCCTTCTCGAAGGCGCTGACGGACACGGCTCTTTCAAACAGCACCGGAGTTCCGACGAACGAATGCCGGAGCTGTGCCTCAGCTTCCGCACCGAAGGAGAGGGTGCGGTCGATGCACAACGGAGACGCGGTTGAGTCGTAAGTCATCGTGCTGGCAAGGGACGCGGAGCTGCCCTTCCTGCAACGGTTGGTAACCCGTGAGTTCTGGTCGGGTGACCCGTGCGACCGTGGGGTCGACGGCCGGACCAGGCGGGGGTTGCGGTTCTCCGGCTCCTTCGTCGAGACCGGGTCTGCGAGGTTGCCGCGCAGCCCCTTCGGCTTCTGCGCGAGGTCCCGCCGCAGCCGGTGCAGGACCAGCAGCTCCTTGCTCTCCCGCGGGCTCTTCTGCCGGACATCAACCAGTCGCTCCTCCCTGCGGGGGATCTCCCAGAAGGCGACGTCCGGCGTTTCGAAGCTGATTCTCGCAAGCGCGTCCTCATGCAGGGACAGCCACCGCGCCAGGCCACCCGTTCTCGTCGGGTCCTCGTCTTCGTAGCTGAGGACGGGCATCGGGAGGCGGAAGGTGTGCTGTTTGTAGTACTGCATCGCAGCGAAGACGGCCTGGGCGGTGATGCCGCTGCTCCTGAGGTCGTCCGACTTCACCCGGAACAGGATGTCGGTGACGGGGCTCGATATCCGCGGGCAGCCTCGGAGGAGGATTTGGTCTGTTTGCTCGTCGTGGACCACCGAGTCGACCTCCGAGAGGCGGCAGTAGAAGATCGTCGCCCCTTCTTCGGTGCCGAGCGCGACGCTCTCCTTCGTGACCATCAGCACGCGGTTCAAGCCATCGCCGCTGCGGAGCGTCTGCGTGACGGGGCACACGATCAACGGCTGGCTCCTCCCGAACGTCTCAATCTTCTGCCGAAACCCGACATGGATCGGCGGCTGCTGAGGCACTTCGGCCGTCATCGGCATCAACGCCCGGCGGTGCTGTGGTTCAGACCCGCTTTTCGGTGTGACTCGGGCACCCTATTCAACTCCAACTTCTGAGGCTGGACCTCACCGTGTAGTATTCCCCGGTGGTGTTAGCGTGGTTTGTGGGTAGCCTGCAAAACCAAGGAGCCGTTTCCGTTGCCGTTTCCGTTGCCGTTTCCGTTGCCGTTTCCGTTGCCGTTTCCGTTGCTGAGCTGCCGAGCCCGTACCTCACGCAACCCTCCAACTTGAAAAACGCAAGCTTGAAAGAACTCCTTTCTTTCGAACCAGGACAGTGCGTGCGTGTGCGAGCCCCAACGGGCGACTCGATGAACACCCGACGCCCTTTTTGTGGTGGCGAACGCTGGTTTGGTTGTCCGGTTGGACCCTTCTTTTGAAGGTTGTACCTTCGCTTCTTTTGTGTTGCCGACGATCGAACAGAACGTGCCGCCGTCCAAATGTACCCCAGGGACTGGCCACGGACGGCTACGTTTCGGCTATGTTTCAGCTAAGTTTCAGCTCGAACGTAGTCTTTCGCGGAGGAGTGTGGGAAGAGGGTGTACCGGGGGAGGGGGAGGGGTTCTGCACGGCGGATCTATTCCCTCAGACTCCCACCACCCACCTCGCCGCCTATGTTTTGTTGAATTGTTGCACAGGTGCGTGTCTGGCCAAGGCGCCGGTCTGTCACCCACGCTTCACACTGCTGCACACCCGGCGGGATTCGGCGTCGCCAGGTCGCGACAAGGGTGTGCGCTCGGAAGCCTCATTTCATCACCCTCATGTGATCCCCCGAGTGAATGAAACGTCGCTTTCTGTCGTGTTCTCCTGGCTCAAAAGGAGTCTTCGTTCACTTGCCATCTCGTTTCAAGCGAAAAAGGGCTCGTGCCGTTCTACGATCGGTTTTGAGTTGTCGACACGCTGCTTCAGGGTCCTGCGACACCTCTCAGTTTGGGGGCGGTTCGACCATTATGCGTGGTGATAGCCGCTGAGGTAGCTGCCTCGAATCATCGGATTCTCATCGATTGTCTAGGAGACCTTCCGAGGGCTCCGGTATGCAATGAAGTCAAATGGTGTGCCGGTTCTAGCACGGGACAGCTGATTCCCAGAAGCTCCGTAGCTGCAAATCGACTTCGGCAGCGAAGGTCGGGAAGACGGCACCAACGCCGGCGAAGAAGCGGCAATCGGACTCCGCGGCGGAGCCGGTAACAAAAAGGCACAAAGGACGCATCGATGTGCAATCGAAGGCAGCACGACCATCGCCGAGAAGAAGCAGAAGTCGACGCGCAACCGATGAACCCGGACGACGAGCAATCGAAGAAGAAGCGAAGCACCAAACGCGCGCCTGAGCGCGACGATCAAGACGAGCTGAAGAGGCGAAAGCATGACACATCACGTGCGAAGAGATAACCGCGCCGTCGGCGATGCAGATTATCGCCACAGATTATTTGCATTCTAACCCAAGCTGTAGCTGCGTACTACACCCCTCTGTAGCTGCATGCCATGAGGGAGAGCATGGTGTTGAGTTCGCCAGTTCATTCGTTGCCACAGGTCTCGGTTCGAGGCGAACCAGCAGGAACTTCGGCGATTCGGCTGCTGCGCACCGCGATGGGATCGTGCAGCTTTTTCGTTCTTAAACAGAAAACGTATGATACAAACGAAAACGGATTCGAAATCAGTACAAGGTGGCAGATGGCCGAATTGGTTATGACTGTGTGAGGGGGATGCGCCGTAAGGTCAAGCTGGGGGGGGCTAGCGTCTGCGGAAGTTGCGGATCTTCTCGGGCCGGCGAGCGGCTTCGTCGAAAAGCAGCGCGAATTGGAAGAAACTTTACGCCGCGGGCGGGGGAAAGAAGAGAATGGAAACCTAAGGTTTTCCGCGTTGACCGACCACCCTGAACCCGAATCCAGGACGTGGTTTCAGGCGGCAACTGATCGGGGAAAAGAAGAAGGGAAAACTAGAGTTTTCGTTGACCGCACTAGCCTGAACCCAAATCCTGGACGTGGTTTCAGGTTGCCAATTGGCCATGATCAGAGGGTCCTACTCGGGCGGTTCAGTTTCCTCACGCATTGCATGTGGAAAAAAAAAAACAGAAGGCAAAAAAAAGGGAAGAAGACCCCAACGAGCGCCGTTCTACACGGGGGCAGGGGACAGTGCGCATACAACACGCGCAACGCCTCCCGCTTCGCACGAGGGAATCATGCGGTTCTAGGTGTTTTCTCTACGAAAGGCGGCGGTGCGTTCAAGTCTTCCTATTGGCGTTCACGCAAGCGAGAGGACCACCGCACGGCAGGGGCTCAATATTGATAGGGACAGGTATTGGGGCAGCCGTTATAGAGGCAGTAGGCTGCTGGTCTCGATAGAGACAGGAGTCTTGGGTATGCCTTTAGTCTCGGATGGATCCGGCTGTTTGCACGTACGAGAAACCACGGCAGGAGTCTAACGTGCCCCGCGAGTGTCTCACGCACGATCCCTTCCGTGAAAACGAGCGATCGAACGTGAAGACACTGAGCAAGGCGCTCGACACGGGGGGTGAACTTCGTCTTTGCATTTTTGGATGGGAGTTGTAACTGTTCGAGTCGCTGTCGAACAAAACGCGGTTTCGTATTCCATGCATGGCTGTGCGGGGAGAGAAGACCGAGGTATTCCAATGCAGCGGCTCTTGCCAATACTCATAAACTTAGGCTCACGTTTGGGCCACCAACGTAAAAATTTCACCCCCGGCGCGGTTCCCTCTCTTCGTCGCCACAACAGCTGAACACAAGCTGAAGGCGACGAGGGTGTCGCGTACTCGTTGTGGGGGCAGATCGACGTCTTGCGATTATTATCAACGGAATTCCCCGGAGCACAGCCGAACATCTGCCACGGATGCTTCCTCGTGTGCTGGCTGGGCGGGTAAAAGCAAAACATTTCCGCCCTGCTGTTTGCGCCAAAGGGCCGTGCGGCACCTGTTACTTTCGTGCGGAGGTCATCATCACTCGCTTCGTTTCCGCCGCTGGTTTCCCCCCCATGGTAGCCTTCACACACGTGGTGGCTTTCTTCGTGCGGCTTTGCGGCGACAATTCGATGACAAGGAGACCAACCGCACCATCTGCAGACAGTGCAGCAGCAAGCACATCGTGCACGAAAGCGATCGGGCTAGGAAAAGGGTGTTAGCCGGAGGCTATCCCCTCGAGCTCTCACGTCCACGGTGCCCCGAGGCGCTGCTGCGCAGCGCTGGGCCAGTCGGGTCGGTACGGAAATCCCCCTACGAATGGACCCGCAGCCAACGGAGCGATGCGCCGATGGTATCGAGTGGCCAGGCCACGACAGCGTCGCTCCTCTTCGGCTGCCTTCAAAGCAGCGGTCGCTTCATTCGCCTCCAGCAGCAGGTCTTGGCCTGCAGTGTGTGCATTGGAGTTCACATATGTACAGAAGCTTAAACTTGGCCAAAAGCTAGTTCGAAGGAATCGATGCGGGGTGGCTGGCTTTCGGGCACATGCGCCTGGGTTTGGGGCGGGCGCTGGACCGGAAACGCCTACGTTCGTGACGCCCCTGTCGACGCGTGTTTTCATTCTTTCTCACGAGACGTAAGCGGCACAGCTGCATGAGCAGGTTTCGAAGAAAAGCGGACCTTGAGCGCCTCGCAAACGATCGTGGAGAATTCAAGAACCTGGGCGTCGGCAGTTGGGGTGCAGAAGTAGACGTCGAGAGTGAATGCGTCGCGTTCGGGCCACTGCAGTTTTTCGATACGTGAAAGGTAGCTGGACCTCGGTTTGGGAGGCACGCCCGCCAGGAGCGATTCTTAGAGAGAGTGCACGAGTGCATAGGACTTTTTGAGCCTCCATTCAAAGTTCGCTAAGCCCAGCCCTTGAAGTAGCCGAAGCCAAAAAGTGGCCTGAAGTCTCGTGAACCCCCCATTGCCCAAAGCGCCTACCAAGCGCCTACCAACAGGGTTCGCCTACGAAGCGTCTACCATGAGCCTACAAAGAGGCTACGAAATGGAAGTTTAATGCCAGCTGATTTCGAGCAAGCCCCGGCAGCGAACGAAACCTACCAAACAGGACACAATATTTCTTGTGCATGGGTTTCGGGCTCTGTCGCTTGGGACAGTCCAATGGACACGTGAGGTGAATGGCACGATCGGCCAGCAAACGCAAGCTTGCGCGCCGCCAGCGTAAGGATCGTAACCACCGAAACTGTTTCGGCAAATGCAGCATTAAATGCACGTTAAATTCAGCGGGACGAGTTGGGAACGACGGCACCGAGCGACCCCTCGAAGGAGCGTAATGCAACGCCTACATAATTCACGTTGCGTCTTCGTGTTCGCCAACGGCCTCCTGAGAGTCCCGTACCCTCGACGCGCCATGTTAATTAGAGTCGCTCGCTTTGGGAATGCCGTCCCTGAGGCTCGCCACCTTGACCCCAGTCCTGTCCCCATGTAGCTTGCACCACATTTTAAATGAGTTTCTGCTTTGCTGTCCGCAATCGAACCTCGCGGAGGCGAAGATTCGAAATGCTCACAACGAAAACGGCCGAAAACTGAGAGCAGATAATTTCAACATCGCACAGCCGGGCCAGCTGCCGGTTAGTGCCAAAAAGAAAACTTCGGTTATTGCCGGCATACTGTGTGCACCGCGAAGTGGCTTGTGGACAGGAGGCCTAGGATGGTTGCGCCTTGGGGGTCGAAGTGGTGGTCGGCGACTTTGAGGACCGTGGAACCGGTGCAGTTAGTGGCTGATTCCAAGACCGCGAGGAGCTTCACGTTGTCGTTGAGCAGGTTGGGGTCCGCAGAGTAGCCGTCGGCCATGACCTGGTAGCCCCCGGGAGGGTACTCTTCCATGGGAGGGTATTCCACCTCCCTTCTCCCGGACTTCAGGCAGGCCTGCCACAATTGGCCTTCGGCGTCCGGCGTGTAGCAGTGTTCTGCCATGTCATCGTCCAGCACGCTGGCACTCAGCAACGCGCGCATCACCTGCGGCGACAAGGTTATCGCTACGCTCAACAGGACGACGCCTACTGCCATTCCGGGCAGCCATCTTAACATGTTTCGCCCTCCCCTCGCCTTAACCCCCCACTCTGTTCCGGCTTGCGTGGTCTTTCGGTTGCCCCGTGTCCGTTTTAATTGACGAACGGACTTCGACTCGCGAAAGCTCGTTTGGAGGCACCGGTCAGGCGGAGAGTTTCGCTATCGAGCGTGTTGCACATTAACGCAGGTGTCCTAAGCTAACTAAAGCAAGATCTGCGGGAACAGTTATCTCGCGCAGACTCTGTGGCCATGTTGAAAGTGAATTTGCTGCTTTCGTCCGAAATCCACCACCTCGCCCAGCTAAGACCCGGACCGTGTTTGTTCGGCTGAACCTCTGCACAAGAAACCCCGTGATTTCTGAGCAACTTCTTTCCATCGCCATCGGCGAGTCTGAAAAGGGTGCGGTGTGGGGCTTCCGCCCTTTCGCACAGTGTCGCGACATCTTCCTGGAGAAGAGTGTCATCGCGCCCGCAGTGCGACGCACAGTGCATCACCAAAAAACAAACGTTGAAAGACCAAGCAAAGTCTCGCGTCTGGGACGAACGTCGAGAAAACAAACGCATAGAGGGGACCTCGGCTGAGGAAAATGGGCCACGGTAGCCAGCGGCCTCGGAAGAGAATCTGGCTTTATCATATATTCTCCCTTTCGCGCCGTCGATAGCAGGGAGGTTGGGCGAGTGTGAGTGCTGGACCGATGACGGCGCGCCCAAGGGGGAGCGCCGGATGTTCCAACACTCGGTTGGGTTTGTAAATGAGCCCGGTCCGTCCCCTAATATAGACCAAGGTATACTGTGATAGACAGCTCCAAGCAGGTCTGTGAAGCTCCAGGGGACTGGTAGACCATAGTGGGTCATGCAGTTCTTGGGATAGGATGAACCGGCTACGTAAATGAGAGAGAGAGAGAGAGAAAAAACGCGAGTAATGCAGTGCGAGACCTCTCTTGAGAAAGTGTATTGTACGGGCGGCTTTATTTTTAAGGCTCATGCCCCATCACGGAATGGAGTAGTATTGGGGTTTGTACCTTCTTCGGCACAGGTAGTACAGTCTACTGGCTTGGCTTGTTTTGCCGTTATACCCGGGTGTATTCGGACCGACAGCGTCGCTGCCTTCGAACATAGGTGAATACATTCCGGGGCGCGTAACGTACTTGGAATGACGTTGTGCTCAATACCGTACCGCCAATTTGCACCGAGTACAAGCCCTTAAGCCTCGATAGCATAAGGCGGGCCATCAAGTGTCGGCAGACAGGACAGCAGTGCGAGGCTGGTTTGTCAGGCGGCTGTTCGCAGCTCGTCACATGCTGCGAGACCATAGTCGGGGAGAAGGCTCCCACGACATGGGGAAGACAGGCACCGCCCATGTCGCAACATTTTTCGCAATACATTCCGCGCATGCCCTTTCATGTGAGCAATAACGCGTCGATCTGGTCGCTGGGCGAGTTTGCTCCACTGGGCTCGCTCTGGACGAGACAAGCAATCCTCAAACTCCGCGCTGATAGGGTTCGGCTGCACACGAAGGTTGCAGACAGTCGCCCGACCCCCAGCCGACACCAGTGGTTGTAAATTTGTTGCATTAGTGTGATTGTCAGGCCTCCGACTACCCTGAGCAACGCACACCAGTGCTGGTAAGCCAACATCAGTGAAATCCTTCAAACCAGTCATGCAACACGGGCAATTGCAAGGTCTCTACGGAGAGGGCGCCTGGCTGGTGTGGGACCATACGTCACCCGAGCTCACCACGCAGCAACGCGTGCACCCACGGAACCGGCAACCGCGCCGGAAGCGGCACGGTGTTTCTTCCCTTCAGGGTCAACCGTGCCCCAAGAGCTGCTCCAGATCGTCGTCGATGAGCTCGGTTCGCCTCAGCGCGATGATGTCGGGGAACTTTCTGTGCGGGTTTGTTGGCAACTTCGGTCGCGACGTTTCACTACCGGCGCAGCAACTTGGGATTTGGAGGTGCTCCCACCCCAAACGAGGTTCACATCGTCAAAAAAAAAGTAAACGACGTTTCCACTCTCAAGGAGAGAGCTCTATCCCTGCCTACTGCCTGGGGGAAGGCAACGGACTTGAGCCTGTCCGTGGAAAGAAGGCTCTATTGAGATGACTCGTACGAGGTCTGCTGTAATAATACGAGAGGTGCGGTATAGAATACGTGGGAGGCCGCAACAATGACATGTCGCCGACAAGCTCACGAACTGACAAGTTTTCATCGGCCTCTCTGATGTACTTGACAAGCTTGCCGCCGTGCTTGAGCCTGTTCAACCAGCAAAGCTTCGTCCAAACACTAACTTCGCAGCAATCTCCTTTTTGGCACAAAAAGCGAGTATGGCTGATTCTCCCTCCGTAACACAAAAGAAGTGCGTGGTTTTGTTGTTGTGTGAAACGGAGGCATACTCGTGCATGAACTGCTTGCACTCGAACAGCCTTGTTCGCAGGTACACGAGCATGAGCATTTTGCTCTCCAAAGCCGCCTCGTTGTTCACGGAGTCCAGCAGGTTGACGGAGGCCATCGAGCCGAACAAGACTGCCAGCAACTGGACAAACGAAATGACGATCAAAAAGGCGTGGCGCCGCTGGTTCGATTCGCAGGCGCTGTGTGCGAGTTTATGGGTTGCATGGCATGTCGCAGGGCAATGTGTCTGCATAATAGTATACAACCGCCTAATAACCGGCCCTATAAACTATATTATAGGCGGTTGGATGAAGTTCCCTCACACACTGCACGCGAAAAGGAGAAGGTCCACGCGAAGCAAAAATACTCGACGTAGCTGACTTCCGAATGGAAGAGGAAATATGGAGGTGGAGGGGCAAATACAAGTCTTCGCTTACACCACCGTGTGTTGTTTTTTTTCACTCAGGATGGCCTGTTGTGTTTGTGGGTCATGTCGTGTAGGGGTAGACCCGCATGACCTCACGTCTGTTCAACACGTGGTTCGGTAGCTACAGCACTTGAGATCCCTTCGGCCAGACAAAGAACCGAAGGGATCTCAAGTGCTGGATCGTCGAGCATTTCCTTCCAAGCTGGCGCTTATGTAAAAAAATGAGTGGGCAGGTACAGCTCGGTACGCTGATCCTTCGTCGTTGAAGCGGGAAATCGACATACCCTGCAGTGTTCCCGCTGGTGAGGTCAGCAACAGACGGCACGCACTGCATGTACTCGTTGTTGAGCATGTAGACCTCAGTGTACAACAGGTTGGTGAGCACGGACAGAAGCCAGAAGTTGCCCGCGAGGTAGCCACGCAGCATGCTCGCATTGGGGCCGAGGGAGCCGAGGAATCCGTTGATCGCAGAGAAGACGGCGACGACGCCAGCTGCGGCGGTGGCGACGAACGTCGAGAACTGCCCACCGAGCAGCTCCAGCGACCCGAGGCCGAACACAACGATCGCCAGACCGAACTGTGCGATGTTCAGGTAGAACAAGACGACCCGGTGGTAAGCGCCGTCGGTTTTTTCGACCTTGATTCGCGCGTTTAAGAGGTTCAGCGTCAACTCGCCGTATTGGTCCATGGAGCGCACGGAAAGCAAGTGATCCGGCTGGTCCACGTCCGACAGGACACCTGACGCTTTAATACAACAGGTTGACGACAGCTCTCGCGTCATAGACAGCCCCTTTACTGTGGCCCCCTGCAACAAATCGCCGATCGACGTGCCAGCTATCAGCTGCTGCCCTTGGTTCCACTTCACCGCGAAGAACAGGCCTGTGAGCACCTTGTACCTGTCGCTGATCGAGTCCTCCTCCTCGCCGAAAACGCTCTGGATGTCCACGAGGTCCTTGATCCATTGGTACCATGCGACGGATCTGCTCTTCGTCCCTTTCCCCGCGCTTAGGCCAGCGGCGGCGGCGAAACGTCGCATCTGCTCCGACGACACCCATTCGTCGAAGGTCTGCAGACTTCCCAAGCTGCCGACCATTTCGTGTTCGGTCTAGACCGTGTGTCCCGCTTTCTTTGTGGCGGTGGACGCCTTCGCTTGACTTGCCTAAGCGAGCCCTGTTGTCGGTACGTCAAACACAGCAGCATTGCACTCACCGTGCGAAGTGCAATCACTCACTCCGCCCACGGGCACGAACGTGTACATTTTCCAGTTTTACCGGCAGTTCGTTCATCAGGGTCACGGCTGGCAGCGCCACGCGACTTTAATACCCACGGGTGCGATTCTAGCCGTTTCGGGCCATGCTGAGCTAACGAATCAAAGACTATTCGACGACAGCTTTTAGCTGGTGCGAAGGTTACTTGCTGCGCACGTGGTCGAGGGTAGAAACGTAGGAGCACGGAAGTGTAGTCGCGGTGAGGAGTACGGGTAGCTGGCAACGAACGGAGTTGAACAGTGCTGGAAAGCAGTGCAACTGACGTTCGCAGTCGACAGCCGCGGTGCTATTACACACACCACGCTAGACGCTAAGAGGGGGAAAACTAGGCGTTGCTAAGCGAAGAGCATTCTGGAATTGAGCCGGTCCATCCCCTCTTGATAGACCGTGATAGACCAAAGAATACAGCACCGGGCAATTCGTTGCAGCTCTCGAGGGATGGACCTGATAGACCGTGGTGGACCGTGATTCACTGTGATAAACAGCGGCAGGCACTTCGATGCAGTTTCACGAGATAGGGACGGACCGGCTCAGGAATAGAGCAACAGTCCATCCGAACCGATTCGTGGTCACGCGATCTGAAGGCGGATGTCCTGTCGCTTCGCTCGCCGGCGTCTGAGAAAGCCGATCATCCACCTCGACAGCCACCAGACCTTCGCGAAGGCAACGACGCGCGCCCGGAAGCAGAGAAGCCTCGAAAAGGCGCCGGGAGAGCATCTCCACAGCCGCCGGCGCCCCATCCCTTCCAACCGGACGAAATCCCGACGCGCCTCGCGCTCGCTGCTTCGCAGGCAAGCCCGCTCTTCGGCGGCAAGGTCGCTGTTTGTGGGAGTGCGCACCTCGGCTGTGTGTCCGTTGGGTGTGTGCACCGTGGCTGTGTGTCTGCCGGTGTTGCCACCGCGTTTCAAGCAGTCGCAAGCCCCCCGGCGACACAGGAGCGCGCGGGCGCACGCCTGCACAAGCAGGCGGCCCCTGGTGCGCTGTACTCGCAGGGCAGCCAGCATGCGGGCGTCTGCCGCCGCCGCGCGCAAGGCGCGCGTCCTCGCGCACGCGGCCGCTGCCCTCGCGAAGGTGACCACCACCGCGCCGGCCCCGCCCCGCCGGACGGCGAGCAGGCCGGCCGCCAACCGGCGCCTGGCCTGCTCCCGCTCCTCGCACAGCCGGCCGCGTTCGGCGCAGGTCCTCCAGGACCGCTGCACGACGACCGCCGCTTCTGCGCGGGCCCTTTCGCGTCTTCGCGCGTTTCTCTCGCGGGCGGCGGACAGCCGGGCCCACGCCGGTCTCCACCACCTCTGCAGACTTCTCGCGGCTGCGTCCCTTTGGCGATGGCTTTTTTCCGTCTGCAAAGCGGAACGCCCGGGGCAATAGGCGCGCGGCTGGCGCGGGATCGCACCGGGACGCTCATCTGGCTTTGAAACCGGCCGCGGAGGGGGGTGCGGGCCGGTGTTGGTTGCGCGGGTTATGTTTGGGACCAGGGTGACGGCAACGTTCTCCCTGCTAGCCCGGGTCCTCGAAGACGAGGGTCGGCGCGGTTGGAGGGGCTCGAAGCGAGGTGGCGGAGGAGGCGGTGATTCGGCGATCGACGAGGAGCCGGCTGCAGCGGAGCAATCCACAGCTTCTGGCAGTACAGGCGTTCTTGGGTTGGCCACGTTGTCGTGAAGGTGGGGTGCCTTGCCTGTCAACGAGGAGCGGGCTGCAACGGAGCGATCCGCAGCTTCTGGAAATACAGGTGTTCTCGGGTCGGACGCATTGTCATGAAGGCGGGGTGCCTTGCCTGTCAACGAGGAGCGGGCTGCAAGCAAGCAACCCGGAGCCTCGGGCAGCTTGGGTGTCAAGCACCCTCGGTCCCCACGTGCGGAGCTCGCACGGGAGGGCGGCACCCTCGGAACCGACGCCTGCGCCGGCGCCGCACGAAACCAACCACCAGCGCCGGACGGCTCGCGCGGCACCGGGCCGCCTCGAGCCGAGCTGCCGCGAGGCTTGCCGACCGAGCTTAGTGGGGGCGGGGGGCAGCTGACGGCGGCTTCGGACACTCCCGGGGGAAGCTGGACTTCTCGACTGCCTCGGCGGGTGTGTGCACCGGCGCCGTCGGACCCAAACGACGCCTCGAGCGGCATCTGGTTCTCTCGAGAACCACGGGCAGAGTGCACGTCGACAGCGTCGGGGTGCCCTTGTATCTTGTGGGCAAGCGAGGAGGACGAACAACTCGCAACCGAGCGACCCACCGTCGCGTGCGCAAAAACGGGGGCCTTTCTCTTCTCGAGCGCGGCGCCAGAAGCGAGGTACAGGGCGTCATCAGTTTGCTGGCCCGGTTGGGCAGGCAGCGGAGCGATGCACCCGCCTCCGGTGGTCAGCGCGGAGAGGCTGAAATCGCGCCGCGGGGAAGCCGGGGAAGAGGGGAGGAGGAAGAGGGGCTGGAAGCCGAGCTTGAACACGGTCCCGCGCCCGTGGCGCCGGACAGGCGGGGTCCCGTCCGCCTGGACCACGTGCGCCGCGGCCCAGTCGAGCAGGCACGCCGCGTGCGCGGGGTGGGTCAGCCCGGGCAGGGCCACCTTGCGGGGCGCGTGCGGGCCGGCCTGCGCGAGGCGCCGCCGGTCCGCCGACCCGCCGCGCAGCCGGCCAGCGCCCGGCACCGGCTCGGCCGCGGGCCGCGGGGGAAACCCGCGGGCCCGGGCCGCCGCCGCCGCCGCCCGGTGGAGCTGCGTCCACGCCTTCCGCCACGCGCGGACGACGTCCCGGCGCCGCTCCGCTTCGTCGACGAGCAGCAGCCCGTGCCCCGCTAAACGCAGCTTGTTCGGACGAACCGCCCGCGCCCGCCGCCGGGGCAGCGCGCACCCGCGCAGCATGCTCCCCGCGGAAGACATCGAAGCGGACGCCGGGGGCCCACAAAAGAAATGTGAAAACGGGCTTTCGAAAGAAAAAAGCCTGGATGGTCCGGGTCGGAACCGCTGCCAAAAAAAAAAAAAAAGCGCTCCTTTTCTTCAGTCGTGACGAGTATGCTACTCTAAGGGAGGCCGTCCCGGGGGTGCTGGTTGCCGCGTAACAGGATTCGCCACCCCTTCTGAAACTCTGAGCGATTTGACCTGTATGCGTCCAGGTCTAAACCGCTGTCAAAAACGTTCCTTTTTCAGCTGGAACAAGTGTGCTCCCTAAAAAAAGCCGGATGCACCGCCCCTTCTTCAACACTACCCACCAGGGGGCGGCACAGGTGGGCGGTGAGCTGGCACGCCCGCTGCTGCACCCCGAGTCCAACAGCAAGGAACCGCCGTGTGGTGCGGAGCTTGGTGCCACCAAGCGATGTGCCACCCTTCATGTATTCAGCATTTCTTGGGCATCGGCCATGAGGGGCCGGCCGGGCGTGGCACGTTTCTTGTCGGGGGTTCGGCTACCTTGTTTTTTTTTTTTTTTTTTTTGCGCGGTCGACTATTCTTTTTCTCTTTTCCTCCCTTCGATCCCTGCATTGAAGGTGTCTTCAATCCCACCATCATACCACGTTCGTTCGTTCGTCTGTTGCGATTGTGACTCTCACTGAGAGCTAAAAAGTAACGTTGACAGTGGTTCAAGCGCGTACACAAGGCAGCCCTCTGCACTAATAATGGTAGAATTAACGGTGACGTGGCGGAGATGCCAGCACGCTGTATTTTCCCGACTCCATCCGTCCTTCGAAGGGTGCCGCCCACTGAGTCTTCGAGAGGTGCCGCAGACCCTAAAGCAGCGTGTCGACAACTCAAAACCGATCGTAGAACGTCACGAGCCCTTTTTCGCTTGAAACGAGATGGCAAGTGAACGAAGACTCCTTTTGAGCCAGGCGAACACGACAAAAAGCGACGTTTCATTCACTCAGGGGATCACATGAGAGGCTTCCGAGCGCACTGTGTCAGCTTTGGGTCACCGTCCGAGCTCGTCGAGGACCTTAACCAATGTCCGTGCCAGCCTATGAGGATGTCTTACAGATTGAAGGCCGATTTTCAGGTTAAAGGTATAGGGTAAGGTGCCTTAGGGGACTAGTCCCCTAAGGGCACATTTTCATTGGGAAGTACTGGGAAATGCACTTCGCAACTTTTTTGCAAATTCTTACCAGGAATTGTAATGCAAAACAGGGACGGGCACATTTCACATTGGGACTAGTCCCCCAAGGCACTTTTCCCTAAGGTATAACTCAGACAGCATGTATCTTCGGATTAGGGTGGCACACAGACTGGATACCGCTCAAAGGCATTCGGGTTGTACAAGCCGCAGAAAAGGTCGCGAGAGGAAATGGGGTGATTTTTGTTTCTTGCTGTGTTCGGAATGCTCTGAAAATGGAAAGCATCGCAGCTGGGAAGAGCGGGCTAGGGTTGGTTGTACGAATCCACGCGAATGCGCGCCAGCTTCGGACGATCGAGGCGAAAGCCTGTCCCGAAACCAGCGGTTCGCACGGGTTGCTTGATCCTGACGAGTCAGAAAGGAAGCGGTGGGGAGAAAATCGAAAAAAGCCCTTCCGGCACTTCTGTGTTCCTTTCCCTCGATTGACGGCGAGTACATAGCCAGCTGCGGCCCCATATGAACAAAGTGCGTCATAGATTGTTGCTTAGTTTAGAGAGCACGTGGTGCTTGCACCACGCGTTGGGGGGAGGGTTGCTTGTTTATCGGCTCACACACCAAGTGCCGCCACGGCAGGTTGTTGTCCGCTACCTCAGCAAAACTCACAAGCTCATAGGGGGAGAGGATGACGCAGAACGAATGTCGAAAGGAAAACTGCACACAGCCATCAGAGCGTGCGGTTGGCACTTGCGGACGGACCGCGCCGTACGAACGAAGTCGATTCAAGAAAACTCGCGGGTGCTTGCAAAAGTAAAAGTTGCCGGGAAATAGTCGAAAGGGGCCTTTTGCTTGCTATTACTTGGGTCGAGTGCGCTCCCTCAGTTCTAGACTTAGCCCACGCGCTTGCGCGGCCCAACAAAGGCTTCCCGCGTGCACCTGGCTACAGCAAGTTACCATCCCCACGAGTACGCGGGCTTGCCTTCTGCCGTACCCACAAAACCCCCCCCCACACACTAGCGCGCAGCGAGGGTTGTTCTGGTTCGTGGACTGCCACGTGTACTGGGGTTGTGCTTCTGGCCGTGGAGTCGCGTGTCGCTTGTCGCGTGTAACGGGGCTGACCCGTGTCGTGTGTTAGGTGTAAAGGTCTGGGTGGGCTGACCCGTGTCGTGTGTTGCTTGTTAAGGGGTTGTGCTTCCAGGTCGTGGGAATACGCATCGTTCGGTGCATGTGAGGGACTCGTGCGTCTGGATCGTGGCCGTCCCGTGTCGCGTGTTGCGCGAGACAGGGCTGTCCCTTGTATCCCGTGTCGTGTGCTGTGTGACCCTCGTGCTTCACGGTTGTGGACTGTCCCGTGTCGTGTGTTGCGTGAAACGGGGCTGTCCCTTGTCGTGTGTTGCGCGAAACTGGGCTGTCCCTTGTGCTGCACGGCCGTGGACTGACCACTGCCGTGTTTTGCGCAAAGATGTCCCTCGTGCTTCACGGTCGTGGACTCTCCCGTGTCGGTGTTGAGTGCAAAGGGTTGTGCCTCTGGGTGTAGCAGAAATGTGCTTCTTTCAACGCGCACGATTGGTGTGCCTGGACTCCGAAACGGAGACACCCATGGCGCGGAAAGCGTGAGAGGACCTTTCAAGAAGACCGCCGGAAAGTCAGCTGAACCGGAAGCTACCGGGCTACCAGGGAAGGTGTGTATTGCTTGGGTGTTACACCTGGCTCTTTTGTGGGATAAGAAAAAGCTCGAGGATATACACGCGTACTTTTGTTTGTGCGTACGTGTGTAAACCCTGTTTTGAGTGATTCGAGACTGGAGGTCCTATGAACATGCAATGTGAATAGCCTCTATTCGAGCCAACCCCACTTTTCTCTACACTCAAAAGTGTATTGTTTTTTTGGAGCTGGGGGATGTGCAACGCTAGCTTTTTTTCCCCCTGCCAAAATGCAAACGGGTGGCAGAGTGAGCGGGCGTCGGCCTTCAGGCCGGTAGGCCCGGGTTCGAATCCCGCCCTTGACATTTTTCCGGTCGAAGATTGTTTTCGAGGTTTGTTGCGTTTCGGGGTCAAATGTGCCCGAAAATTGCGTTTTTGGCGAAGTTTCTCAGTATCTCGCGGTATTTGGGTCACCCCGGGAAACGGAGTCGGGCGGCCGAGCTTGCCATCACAGGCCAAACTTGCTACGAGAACCGAACTTTGCTTCACCAGAACTCAGCTTCGCGCGAACTTTGCTTCGTCCGAACTCAGCTGCGCCCGTACCAGAATTTAGCATCGCCCGAACTTTGCTTCGCCCGAACTTTGCTTCGCCCGAGCGTTGCTTCGCCCGAACTCAGCTGCGCCCGAACTTTGCTTCACCAGAACTTAGCTCTGCCCGAACTTAGCATCACTCGAACTTATTATCGTCCGAACTGAGCTTCACCAGAACTTAGCTGCGCCCGAACTTTTGCTTCGCCGGGGGGCGGCGGGGGGGGCGCCCACCCGGGTACCAGCGCCAAACTTTTCCCGCACTCGGTGGGTCGGGGGGAGTGTCCCCCCCCGGGCACGAGCACCGACCTTGGCTTCACCCGGACTTTACCACCCTGGCCGAACTTCGCTTCGTGCCCGAACTGTTTTTTAGTCTGAGCGCTTAGCAACGCCCGAACTTAGCATCACTCGAACTCAGCTTCACCAGCATTGCCCGAACTTAGCTTCACCCGAACTTTACTGTTCCCCGAACTTTAACTGCTGCCTCCAGTCTCGCCACGCGCCGGCCTTAGCCGAGCGCACGTACTTTAACACAGCACGCTGCCATCCGACACTTTTTGATATAGACAAGCAAGCTTGTTACCAAAAAAAAAAAAAAAAAGAGTACTTGAGGCCGTTGCGGATTGCGGCACTCTTGCAACTGGGGCCTCCTCGAGTATTTCCTACAACGGAGGTGCGGTTCGCATAAAGGAGGAGAGGAAAAAAAGGGTGTGTGCAAGCGGAACCAGTGCCCCAAGCCCGAAGGTATCGCGCTACGAGCCACGAGCTTCCCGGGTTTGCCGCCTAAAACCTGGTAAGCCCTACACAGCAGTACCACCTAGCAGTACTGCATGTAGGTTGCACATACGTAGTACTCCTACTATGCATACTGTGTATACCCATGGTACACGCTACGTGTGTGTTTGCATACACTACACCGTTAGCAGTACACGGTATGGACGGATATGCAGACGGGCCGCAGGGTGCCCTCAGCATCCTCCTAGATGCACTACAGGTGTATGGTATACTCCCGGCGACGCATAATCAGCGAAGAATTCTGCGCCGGGCTAAAAACTGTGTGGGGGGAATGCCTACTACCGGGGAGTACTCAAGGGAGCATGTGCGTAGTCCTTGTTTGAAGCTGATTACCACACAATACGCCGTCAAACGTCTCGTAAACAACACGTTCGCATGTTACCCGTGCGATGATGCCTCAGAAGACGTACTGTCCGTCCTCCGCTGCTGTCCTGGTTCTGTGCCGAGGCTGCTGCATTCCTAGCGAAGAGTGGCGGACGGGCATCACGCTAACTCCGTCCCTTACGAAACTTGTTCGGTGGGTCTTGCTTCCGACGACAGCTTGTGTTGACAGCTTCATGCAGCTGCGCAGAGTATCCACAGCATGGACCTGCCCCCTCGGTCAGCTTCTGTGGCAAATGCCTGAACTGGAGTCCAGGCATTTGCCACAGAATCAAGCAGACGTGGACCGCCTTTCAAATGCGAAGAGATGTGCCCGGCTCCAGCGTGCCCGGAGACCTAGCCCATCAGAGATGTCTTGGCAGATGATCTACTGTTCTGAAGTTGCTTGCGTGTCGGGAGTTGTTTGTTGTCGTATTTTTTTTGGTTTCTTCGAGAAATTCAAATTTTAGAAGGTAGGCATCGTAAGGGGACCAATCGTTAAGATTTGTGCACTACGGATACAGCCTTTGGTTCTACTACTAATGACGCCTGACGTAGCTACGCTCTACCCGGAACGAAGTTCTACTCCTCTCCTTCAGCCACCGGCCGGTGAGTTCATCAACATCAAAGACAACGCTCTAATACTTGCGGAGAACATTTCGCTTTCCGCATCTTGTTGTTTATGAACCCCAGTTCCGCTAAATTATAATACAAAAAGGCGCACACACGAAGAAGTCTGTCACGTTGACGATAACAATCGCAGGCTCTTGCTTGCTGTTTTTTTCGCACTTGATTGCGGACGCGCTTTTACTTTAGTTTGGTTGGCTTCCGTGGGGCCACGGGCGAGTGGGGCCTAGAGCTGCAAAGATCGGTGCTTGCATGGGGTGGCCGTTATGTATAAACAGGGAAAGTGACGCCATCTCCCCCTTGGCAAAGTTGCGAAGTTCGTTTTTTTACATGGTACACGAATAGGCACAGGCGATGTGGCGTCAATTCCCCTCGTTATATAAGCTGTCGTTCTTACTACATTGCGGTTTTCCCTTGAATACCAGCGCTGAGTGATAGTCGCACCCTCCACAGAGCAAAAGGCCCTGTGAGAGGGTGAGACAATTGGAACTAGAAGTGCTGGCTGTACGCGCTATGCTGCCCAGTTTCCACTTCCAGAGTGCTCCGAGCTAGCTGGCGCATCTCCCGTTTTAGCAAACAAAAATTCGCACCGCTTCGTCTAAAATGGTCAGGCATTACACTCGATGGTCGGCCCCTACTTTTATGCATGTTGCAGGAATGTGAATATGAGTTGTCAACATGCGAGTTGCTGAGACCAACTTCGACACGCAAGTGAAGTCAAGTCTCCGGCAGGAATCCCTCTCGGGCTGATTCCAGTTCAGTTCGGGTCATTATGAGCTCGTGATCGTTCACAGCGATGAGCAAGGAAAAAAACAAGTTTTCTTGGTTGAGGGTGGATGCGAGACTAGAGCAGTTTTCCTTGGTTGAAGGGAGCAAGCGCGAACCGGAACCTCCACCGACAACACGTACGGCAGTGTGATAACCTGTCCAAGCCTGATTAACCGGAGCAAACTTCTCATGTCCGCTTCGCGTGGCGGTACGATCGGTAAAACGTGAATGCTCAAAGACCGGGCCGGAAAGTTGGGTAGTCCAACACTGTGTACGTGTGCCTCGAATGATGAAGGCAAGAGGTAGCCCGTCCTCGCTCGGTGAGTAAAGCTGCAAGACCTTGCAGGGTAAAATAGTTGCTTCGGTCGCACGAAACTGAGGCGAACACACACAAAAAAAAAAATATCGACGCGTCACCGAATAGAGGACACGCTGCACTATTGGTGCTGGAACAACAGTACCGTGCCGTGGGTGCTGGCACCGGGCTCATTGTGTGCATGGACAGGTTATACAAATAGCCTCGACAGGTGTCGAGGCTATTTTTCTAGCTGCCTCAGCCGTGTTGCTACTGGGGCGATTTGCGTACGGGTAAGGAGTTTAGTAAACGGTCGGCCAACACATTGGTCGCTGCAGGTTAGCACATGAGCGCTGCTCTCGAAGCAGTCGAAGCAGTCAGCTCCGAATCTGAAAAGCAAACTGCTCCCTCGGATCAACTGCGGTTGATCGAGGGTGACATCAACTGCACGTATCAGTGGATGGATGCCTTGGCTCTGGGAACGATGAAGACCGCGGCCAGACGCGACAGTCAATGGGGCTTGCAGAAGCATGAGACTCATCGGGTCATCGAACGCAGTAGCGGGCTGTCGCCGCTGGCTGCTGCCGCGCGAGTGACAACGCTGCCGTCCAATCCAGGGACGCGTTTCGTGTTTCAAAAATACTCGAGGGACTGCCTTGTGCTCATTTCGAAGGAGGCTAGAGGGGCAGAAAACAATACAACTACAAAGTGCATCTTTTTTTAGAGTTATAGTTCGCTTGAGAATCCGGGTTTTTGTCGAACGCTTACGCCCGCCACTATAACCCAGATTTACTTACCTGTGTTTCGTGTGGGATACAGCACATTTACCTCCTCTATCGCAACTGGCAGTCTCCTCAAGCATTTCCTACAAAGCAGTGCTTATACAAAAAAAAACGACAGTGTTTGAGTCTCCGGTTGACTGTTCATATTGTTTGTTTGGAACGGCCCTTGGCACAGGGCTGGAGCTTGGAGTCTGGGGTTCGAGCCGAAACCGGGTCAGAGCAGGTCAGACCGGTGTTCCGCCCACACGGTGTTCCATTGATACTTGGTGTGAAGCATATTCCAACGTTCCAAGGGACGAAGCCGAAGGTCGTCCACCGCTTCGCTCTCCCTGTCGTAATGCAAATCATGCCAAGCTGGCAACCGTGCGGGGCAAGGGTGGGTCGTTGTTATTGGTGCTGGTTTTGAGGGATAAGGAAACGTAAGAAATCTCTTTGCGGTGGTCTCCGCTGGCCCGGTAGTTTGTGCTACCGCCAACTTCGTTTACACTCGTTCTCTTCTCTTCTCACTACTGTACGTACTCTTTCCATAGATGGCCGGTTGATAGCGTTATATAACGGTCGAAAACGCAAAATAACGGAAAAAATAACGCAAATAACGGTTTTTGGGAATTTTCAGATTTTGGCCATTTTTTGCCGATTTTTCCAGATTTCGGCCATTTTTACCCTTATTCCAGATTTCTGGCCACATTTGGTGGTTTTTGGCCATTTTTGCCGATTTTCTCAGATTTTGGCCTATTTTGGTAGTACCTTCGACCTCCGTTTTTTAGCAGACGGTGCTTGACTAGAACGTTCACAGGAGGGGTCTTCTTCACAGATCTTTGCGCACTGAGGGTCAAACACTACCGGATTTGCCTCAAAACGAGCTGAAAACGCGCGATTTCACTCGCCACAGGGAGAAAAAAAACTTTTGCGAGGGGTCTCCCCTACAGATTTCTCCCTACAACGGTATCATGCGACGAAAATAACGTTATAATATAACGTTATTATAACGTTATATAACGTTCTAACGGTCAAATAACGTTATTTTTCGACCAAAAATGGCGAAAGACGGTTTTTCTGGATTTAGGGGGGGGGTAACAAATAACTCCGGGAATGGCGTTGTATGACGTTGTATAACGTTGTATAACGTTGTATAACGTTGTATAACGTTGTATAACGTTGTATAACGTTGTATAACGTTGTATAACGTTGTATAACGTTGTATAACGTTGTATAACGTTGTATAACGTTGTATAACGTTGTATAACAGCCGTCTGTGTCTTTCACTCTTTTTCTCAGTGGTGGGTGGGGCAAGGTTAAATCAACTTCCCGCCACCATTCGATATTAAGAGTGGGAACGTGATCTGAAGTCAACTTGCATTGCAACTAGCAAGTCTGCTGAACGTGCACTTCTTGCAAGGTCAGTATCTGGTCGCATCCCAGCAGTCAAGGTATTGCTGCAGGGAGACGAGTCAAGGGCCAACGTTGCCACAGAAGGGGTAAAAAAATCTGGGCGGCGTCATCTTTCATGCAGCCCTCACTTTGTTGTGCCGCTCGCCTCGCGGCGTGCTCATGCCGTGCAGCTCGTAGTCGTCCTCGTCGTCGAAAGAAGCGTCATCGGCCGTTAGCGAAGGCGTCAGTTGGCCTGCACACCACGTCGCAAACGGCTGTGGGCTGCTGCTGCCGCTGCTGCTGCTGGTCCTGCTCCTGAGAAAGCGCCGCGCAGCCGATGACTGGCGGACTTCGCGGACTGCTGGTTCGCGCGCGACCGCTGCTCCTGCAGCTGCTCCGTCAGCTCCGAACCCGGCCGGTTGCTGCCCGCGATCGGCGACCGGGCGAAGGACCCGAGGTTGAGGCCCGGGACGAAGCTCTTGAGCAGCGAGTCGTACGACGCCGCCTTCGCGAAGTACTTCTTGTCCCGGGCAGCCACCTCCTGCAGGAACTGGTCCCGAAGCAGCAGGCCGGAGAAGAACAACAAATAGTAGCAATATGACGGTCTCTTTCATGCGGCCCTCACTTTGTTGTGCCGCTCGCCTCGCGGCGTGCTCATGCCGTGCAGCTCGTAGCCGTCCTCGTCGTCGGAAGAAGTGTCATCGCCGTTAGCGAAGGCGTCTGTAGGCCGCTTCGGGGGGCTGCACACCGGCGGCAACGGGACGTCGCTGATGGGGCGCTGCTGCCGCTGCTGCTGCTGCTGCTGCTGGTCCGTCTGCTGCTGAGAAAGCGCCGCGCAGCTGATGAGGTGGCTGAGCTGGTCCATGCTGGCGGACTTCGCGAACTGCCGGTTCGCGCGCGACCGCTGCTCCTGCAGCTGCTCCGTCAGCTCCGAACCCGGCCGGTTGCTGCCCGCGATCGGCGACCGGGCGAAGGACCCGAGGTTGAGGCCCGGGACGAAGCTCTTGAGCAGCGAGTCGTACGACGCCGCCTTCGCGAAGTACTTCTTGTCCCGGGCAGCCACCTCCTGCAGGAACTGGTCCCGAAGCAGCAGGCCGGAGAAGAACAACAAATAGTAGCAATATGACGGTCTCTTTCATGCGGCCCTCACTTTGTTGTGCCGCTCGCCTCGCGGCGTGCTCATGCCGTGCAGCTCGTAGCCGTCCTCGTCGTCGGAAGAAGTGTCATCGCCGTTAGCGAAGGCGTCTGTAGGCCGCTTCGGGGGGCTGCACACCGGCGGCAACGGGACGTCGCTGATGGGGCGCTGCTGCCGCTGCTGCTGCTGCTGCTGCTGCTGGTCCGTCTGCTGCTGAGAAAGCGCCGCGCAGCTGATGAGGTGGCTGAGCTGGTCCATGCTGGCGGACTTCGCGAACTGCCGGTTCGCGCGCGACCGCTGCTCCTGCAGCAGCTGCTCCGTCAGCTCCGAATCCGGTCGGTCGCCGCCTACGACCGGTGACCGCGCAAAGGACCCGAGGTTGAGGCCCGGGACGAAGCTCTTGAGCAGCGAGTCGTACGACGCTGCCTTCGCGAAGTACTTCTTGTTCCGGGCAGCCACCTCCTGCAGGAACTGGTCCCGAAGCCCGGCGTCCACATCAACCTCCTCGGACGCCACCCGCGGCAGCAGCTTCGACAAAGCAGGGATGCAGCGCGGCGTGGCCATCGGCACCGGGGCATCGTCGTCGAACCCCTGCGACGAGAGCGAAGCAGACGAGGACGCCCTGCTGTTCGCGTCGCCGGTCCCCTTCCTGCCGAAGGGGGACGGGGGCGCCGCGAACGAGTCCAGCGGCAGCTTCGAGACATCGTGCGCCCGGATCTCGCTGCGCAGCTCGAGGATGGTGACGTGCGCCATCTGCAGGTCGTGGGTGAGCCGTTTGTTCTCCCGCACGTCGACTGCTTCGAGCTGGTCTTCCAGTTCGTCGACTCGGGCGCGCAACCGTGCGACCGTCAGCAGAAGAGACTGCTCCCTCCTACTCGCGTGCCCGCCGCCGCCCGCAGGCGAAGAGCGGCGGTGGGCTGCCTTCACGAACGACGCCTGCCGCCCGGACTGGCTGGCCGAGCGCTGCCGCGGCGTCCGTGGCGTGCGGGCCCCGCTGCCGCCGCCGGGGTTGTCGTCGTCGAGGGCTTGGAACAGGCCGTCGGCGGCGATTACGGCGTCGGCTTCCCGCTCGCAGTCGACGAGCGCCGCCCAGTCCTCGGACATCACCTTGACGACTTGCGCGCGGGCAAACGCTTCGGCGAGGATGAGGTCCGCCCACCGGCTCGCGGTTTCGGCCACGACGGCGGCGCAGCGCCGCGAGGCGATGCGCTCCCGGTACGTGGCCTCCGCCGCTTCGACCAACCCGCGCATGCCACGCTCGCCTTCGAGCACGTGGAACGCCAGCCCTGGCGCAGGCGCCGCCTTCGGGCTGCCCTGCAGGCTCGTCGCCGACGACGGCCGCACGGCGCGCGCGGGGATGCCGGTTGCGCCTATGCTGCCGATGCTGCTCAGCCGGCGGTCCGGCCCGGTCGGCGGTGCTGTGCCCACTTTGCTGTACCCGCTCAGCCCGTGGGGGGACAGGGCCTTGCGCGAGAGCGCTGGCGACCGCAGGCTGCCGGTGGTCACCCGGGTGTACTCCTGCATGAGGAAGGCGTCGAGATCCGCGAGCTCGCCTGCGTCGCCGCCGCCGCCCGCGCCGCTGCGCGGTGATGAGTGCATCTTCGGCAGCTTCTTCGGGTACCCGCCATACGTGCCGCCCGCCGTCGCGACGCCGCCACCCTGCTCCTTCAAGCTCTCCAGCCTGCGCAGCCCAGCCATCCCCGCACTCTCTTCGAGTGCAGCGGTACGACGGGGCAGAGCACCACGCGACTGGGGAGGGTGAGCAACGGGACGGGGGAACCCGGGCGGTGCGCCGGCGCGCGCTGCAGCTGGATTCCCGGGACCTCCTTTTTTCCCCCCCGACAACAGGTGTGTGGGTGTATGTGTCACCCCTCTTTTTTCTCGTTTTTTTCCTGAGTGGTCTGCCATTGTGGTGAAGGAAAGTTGCACAGAAGGTCGAACGCAGTTTACCTCAATGAGAATACCTTGTACTCGTCTAGTCAGAAGCTGGAATTAAAGAGGGTGTGCCCGAGTCGCACCCGAAAAGCGGGTGTGCTACAACCAAAACGCGTGTAAATCCACACCCGAAAAGCGGATTTTTGAACTCCAGCTTCTGAGTCTGGACTCCACCGTGGATTCTCGTCTATATTCTACGACTCGGATGCACTGAATGCCTTGGGCATTGAATGCAGCAAACGCTCAGCAAGCGCGATTCCATCTCCAAGACATCAAAACTTTACTCGCTGGAGTTCGAGAGTGGCCACAGGCTTGTTTCAAGGATGAAGCCATGCGGCTTTTTGAACTCCAGCTTCAACTCCAGCTTCTGAGGCTGGACTCCACCGTGGATTCTCGTCTATATTCTACGACTCGGATGCACTGAATGCCTTGGGCATTGAATGCAGCAAACGCTTAGCAAGCGCGGTTCCGTCTCCAAGACATGAAAACTTTACTCGCTGGAGTTCGAGAGTGGCCACAGGCTTGTTTCAAGGATGAAGCCAAGCGGCTTTTTGAACTCCAGCTTCAACACCAGCTTCTGAGGCTGGACTCCACCGTGGATTCTCGTCTATATTCTACGACTCGGATGCACTGAATGCCTTGGGCATTGAATGCAGCAAACGCTTAGAAAGCGCGGTTCCATCTCCTAGACATCAAAACTTTACTCGCTGGAGTTCGAACTACAGCGTGTGCTGGAGTTCGAGAGTGGCCACAGGCTTGTTTCAAGGTTGAAGCCATGCAGGGATCAGAGAGGCACAGTGAATCACCCGTGGGTCTGCAAACGGGCCCAGCCGGATATCAATGATAACTCCATTGCTAC
This sequence comes from Diplonema papillatum, assembly GCA_030068145.1. Lineage (NCBI taxonomy): Eukaryota > Euglenozoa > Diplonemea > Diplonemida > Diplonemidae > Diplonema > Diplonema papillatum. Next base: position 230,889 of record JAPJBO010000046.1, read on the forward strand.
CACATCGTCCAGGGCCCGTGGGCTCTGAGCCCAAAAGCACCGCGGTCATTTCTGCAATCCCCGATGGGGTTGCCGGTAGTAGGCTTGCGTCGGTGTTCAAACAAAACGGCAAACGATGAAAAAGGTATGAGACTCCTGGTTACGTCTCCAGAATTTGCGTTGAGTAGAGCAAGAACCGCCAGGCAATCTGGAGTGGCTAGCGCGGAGAGTGGTTTTGATGTTTCTTTTTCCCCCCTATAGTTCTTCTTGTACGTCTTCTGTTGTCGTGGTGTGGACCTTTCAACATGCCATAATGAATCCGGTACTTCGCGGTAAAGGACCCGTATTTTAGAGTGGATCTCCAGGGTGCAGGACGGCTTTCGGAGAAGCTCTGTGTCAAACTCCAAGAGTTTTATGACACAAAAATAGGGATCCTTCGAAATCTCGTAGCACGTGTATTCACAGCATAATATTATTGAAATTCAGAATCCGGTTTTGATGTGACTCCCCTTCAAGCCGCAGTGTCCGAAAATCCAGCGTTCGCAACGATCGTCTCAGACCCCCTTGTACCAGCACAACAAATCCCAGGAAGGAAGATCGCCGACCTCGCAAGCAAAGATCAGGGAAGACAAAAAGCCATGCTGCACCACCACACGTGCCGACTGCGGCTTGTTACAGGCAAGTGGCTTCTTTGTTCGTACGGTCTTGTTGCTTTTTTGAGTTGGGGCTTGCACCGATAAAATAAACGAAGTAACGAACGATTAGCATCAACCGAACAATGATGACGAAAATGATGAGGCAAAAGATTCTTGTTCTTCGCATGCAGCTGGGTATTAACCTCTCCGGGCTGGCGTGGGGTTCCTGCGCCTGCACGTTTTTCCGTTGGTTTCGCTTAACTTTTCATGTGCAACCGTTGTTTCGGAGATGTTCCCTTCCGTACAAATGGACCCAGTGTTCGCGCTGAAGTAAAGACCGGCCACGTGTAGCAAAGCTACTCGGAAGGACCGCCGGGTGCTCATTACGGTAGAGACTGAAGGGAGAAACAGCACAACTACAATTGGATCTTCTTCGTGGAGCGCTAACGCCCCGAGCTAGTTAAGTGTGCTCGTGCGGGCTGGATGAACAAATACAAACTGGAACACGTTACACAAACTGAAGCGTTCACCCTAAATGGACTACCGGTCCAAAGAAAGTGCCAAGCTTTGCTATTTTTCGACATGATGCGTGGAGTTATGGTGCGCTGGTACAAGAGAGTCGTTTCTTTCCGTGCGCCTTGGCTCCACCTTCCCAAGCGCCATTAAAGAAAGAGAGAACAGGAAGAGACAGATAGTCAGAGAAAGACAAAGAGCACAACGAGGGTCGCCCCCACGGTGTGCGTACGATGGAGTGTGCATGATAATGAGCACAGCCGACGTGCTAAAGCGGCGGACGAGGAATTACAACGTTGTTAGATACCTTAACAGTGGAGCACACTAGATGCGCGTGGAAGTACGTAAGAACCTGGCTGTCCCATCGATTCCGCTCCGACTCGATTGTTCTTCCCCTACCTAGCCTAGGCTAGGACAGTGATGCGCACGCCGTGCGGCCGTGCGCAGTTTTTTGAAGCGCCCACGGCCACACAGCGCACGGCTAACGTTGTGTGACCAGTCGGACGGCTCACAGTGTCGAAAGAACAACCCAAAACGGAATAGCAAAAAAGGACACCCACAGTCAGTTGTTGTCGAAGCCCATACATCGTATACACGTGCATCGACCTATCCACACTTCACCACGTTACGAGACTGGCCATGTAGACAACGTTAACAGCTGCCCCTCACTCTTTGGCTACACCGAGTCAGGTGCGCCGTTACGTGCGGCCGTGCGCAGCCGTGCGGCCGCGCGCACTTTTGAAGATTGGGGCTACGGGTGAGAGGAGCAAGTGACTGCTTGCACGGCCAACCAAGTCGATAAGCGCCCCGACCGGAAGGATCGGTACGGATGCTGTGAGGGGTCCTGGGAAAGCAGTGATTCGCAGGGTTTGAGGCGGTGCCCGGTTGGTCAGAAATACGAAGAAGAAACGTTCCGTCGCCTACGGACGACTGGCCGCTTACGAACATGCGAGCAGAAGTCTGAGTCCTATATCCATCGTGGTCCAGGAGTAAAGCCGAGCCACCGGATGAATTGTCCTAGTTCGTGTCTGTGTGGTGCTCGATTCGCACGGGAGCGGTGATACCAGCGAGTCGATGCAAAAAGAAATGCGTAGTTTTGTTGTGAAACCCAGGACACCCATCCTGCTCGTGACTGCGACTCGCCTCGTGCGATTCATCGAGATAATTCCACTCGGCACAAGGTGCACCCTCCAAGGATCCATATGTGCTTGCTGGGCGGGGAAACTCTTTTACACACGTGGACGCCCACTCTACTCGTGACTGCGACTCGCCTCGTGCAATGCATCGAGGGAACTCCACTAGGCACAACGAGCACCTGCAAGGATTCCGCTGTGCTTGCTGGGCGGGGAAACTCTTTCATACATGTAGGCGCCCACCCTACTCGTGACTGCGACTCGCTTCGTGCATTTCATCGAGGGAACTCCACTAGGCACAACGAGTACCTTCAAGGGTTCCTATGTGCTTGCTGGGCGGTGAAACTCTTGTATACTTGTGGGCGCCCGCCCTGCTCGTGATTGCGACTCGCCTCGTGCGATTCATCGAGGGAATTCCACTAGGCACAACGAGTACCTGCAAGGAATCCTCTGTGATCGTGACTGCGACGTCGCCTCGTACGATTCATCGAAGGAATTCCACTAGGCAACGAGTAGCTGCAAGGAATCCTATGTGCTCGCTCGTAAGTGCGACGTCGCCTCGTGCGATCCATCGAAGGAATTCCACTAGGCATAACGAGCACCACAAGGATTCCTATGTGCTTGCTGGGCGGGGAAACTCTTTTGTACATGCGGGCGAAGTGCCAATACGCACTGGCCGCAGCCGGGAAGTACCCTTTTCCACGCTGGCACGTACGAGTTGTCGCCGAGTGGAAACGAACACGCGGGTTCAAGTCATCGGGAGCAGCAGCAGGAGCTGGTCGAGCAGAAACGGAGGCTGCACGCAGCCCATGGACCTCTGCAGGGCCAGGGCGAAGGTGCGGAACAGGTGCTGCGACGCCGCACTTCGACCGTGGAACAGCCTCAAAGACTGGTTTCGCTGCTGGTGCCGGTGAATCTGTGCGAGGTGGGGGAAAGTCTTGGTTTCAACGCTCACACTGTCTCTCTAATTGATGATAGCGCCAAGCATGCTTCGAAGAAGACTTTACATAGAAATGAGAAAGAAATGTAAATGAGGGAGGGTGATTGCGAGGGAGGGTGATTGCAAGAACGTGCTTGGGTATGTGTCAACACCGCACTGGTCCGTCTGCGCCGTGTTTCGGTCCTTTACGCCGCGGACACATAAGGCGGATCATCATCACCGCGGAACCTGAGTGTCCGCAGACAGGACAGGCGGTTGTTCGCAGCTCACAGCCAGGACCACCCGTGCTACTAGAGCACAGGCAAATCCGTCACGGGGAGGCCCCTGGGAGAACTCGAGCGTGCAGTAACCGCAAGCTAATTTGAGAATCGGCCGAGGAAAGCGATTTCCCCATCCGCCCTCCCAATACTTTAGCGTGCCTCGCAAAATCTCCCTTTTTTTGTGGTTCTAGCTATCAGTGCATAATACAGAGACGTGATTTTGGCCAAAAACGGGTGTTTTGCGCATCTGGACGTTTTTTGGCCTGAAGGCTTTGTACACCCTCACAATTTTTGCCCCTTTAATTTGCGGAATTCTATTTTATGGCCATGCAATTTGTGGACGAATTATTTGATTTTTTGGAGGGCCCAGAATTAATATTTCTTGTCAGGCTCTTGGACAGGCACTCGACCTTTTTGGGAACAGGGAACTATGCTCCGACCACCTACCGCAGAGACAGATGCAAATTATGCCTGCGCCGCAGGCGCGGAAATTTTTGAACTGTCACACAAAAGCAAATGCTTGTTTCCGATAGAGGATGTTCTTGTTAAAAAGTACCTCTGACTAGTCTCAGTTTGCGATGGACTGTGGGCAGAGCTTACATACGCCTTCAAACCTGATTGAACAATAGTTATTAGAAAGCGGGGTGGATTCGGGCACAGCGGGAGGCACAGCTCTTGGGGTCATGGGTCGTTTCGGTTTCGGGTGGTGCGAGCGTGAGGCGTGTCTATCCAAGATGGTGGAAGAGGGCAGTACTCATGGCATTCAAGCGACGACAACTTTCCTAGCCTGTGGAGCTACCACGAACTTCACAGCATAGTCTGTAAAGGTCGGAGAGGCTGAATCAGGCTTGATCCGAGCCAGTTCGACGAGCACACGCGGGAGCTCTTCAACGTGCGTACTCTGCCGACCCTCCTCGACCCTCCGCAACCGCCCTCGACCCTCCGCACCCTTCCGCCGGCCCTCCCTCCCATGCACACCCGGAGCCCCACCCATAGTTCATGTGTGTACTGGAGTACACCTTGACACAAGATCCGGACACGAATTTATATATATATTTTTTCGCGCATTTGAGGTGCGCAAAAGACCCCCTGTATTATCCTATGTAGCTATCCATGCAAGGAGTGCATCAGCCAGTGCTGATTTGCTGGCCAATCTACCCTGTTTTGGACACATTTCCATGTCTCAAAAAATAGTCACGCAAAATCCGCATGATGCTCATCAGCGTTGCAAAGGCGATACTTACGGGCTCAAAGCATCACGCAAACAGGAGAGCGAATGGAGGCCCCCACTCCCAGCCCGGGGTGCATCGGCCGTCACCTAGCCTTATCTGCGCGTGGTCGTACTTTCGTGAAGGGAGGCACCGCGTTAAAACAGGTCCGTAACACACGCACACCTCGTAGAGAATCAGCTGCTCCGTGAGCCGCAGCCGGGTCTGCCGGTCGAACGCGGTCTCGGGCGTTTCGCCCGGGCCGGGGGACTTGATGCGCTCTTCGATGTCGGGGTTGAGCTTGCAGTCGGGGAGCGGCTCGCCGTTGCTGCCGCAGAGCTCGGCGCCGCGCAGGAAGAACGGCAGCTGCAGAAGCTCCGCGACGGTCGCCCGCTTGTGCGGGTTGAGTACGAGCATCGCGTTGAGCGCCTCGATGCAGTCCGGCGTCGCAGCCTTGAAGTAGGCCGCGAAGTCGGTTCCCTTCAGCCGCTTCCCGCTCGCCTCCCGCCGGAGCTTCTGCCGCGTGATGTAGTCCTGCGCGTCCTGCGTCGCGTATGACGCGACTTCCGCGAGGTCGGGCAGCCCCAGGAGCAAAAAGATGTAGTCTATCTGCTCCGTCGAGGTCCTCCCCCGCAAAAACGGCTGAAGGGACGGCGAGACGAGCTCGCCGATCACGCAGCCGACCGACCACACGTCGACCTTCTCCCCGCTGTAGTCGCCCCGCCCGTGCCCCAGGATCAGCTCCGGCGCCCGGTAGTACCTGGTGACTACATAGTCGGTGAGGTGGTGCCTTGCGGCCTGCGGAGAGTCCGCAAGGCCGCCTTCCGTCGCGCGGCTCAATCCGAAGTCGGAGATCGCGACGCGCAACCGCAGCGATGGGCCCGTGTACCCGTCCGGCTCCGGCGCCCCCGGCGGCTCCGCGGGCGGCCGCGCCTTCCGGCGCAGGAACGCGCGGTGCACGTCCTTCTGCAGGGCGGCACTGCACACCGCCGCCCCGAACGAGCCGCCCCCGGCCCTTTTCCTCACGCCGTCGGCCCAGCCGTGCCTCTCGAGGACGGGGCGCAGGATCGCCGCGACCCAAGGCTCGCTGTTCAACGCGCTGGTCGCGGTTTCGTCGGTCGGATCGGCGAGCAGGCGATCTATGGCGGGTGGCACCCGGGTCCGGGTTACATGCTCACCGGCGAACATGTCTTCCGCCGGGTGAACCGGCTGGAACAGGATGTTTTGGGTGGTCAAATCGCGGTGCGCGACGCCCCCCGTGTGCAGGTACAGCAGCCCCCGCAGGATCTGGTACCCCACCCGCGCCACGGTGTCAGGCGGGATCGCGGCCTTCGGCCGCTCGACCCTGCCTCTCCACGTCTTGAACTCCGTCAGCCACTGGTCCAGCGACCCTGCCATCAACGGCATCACGATGAACACCCACAGGCCCCCGGGCCCCCACGAGTAGTACAGGTCGCTCGCGCACGACAGGTTCGCGTGCTGCTGCCAGAGGCCCATGGCGCGGATCTCGCGGAGCACGTGCCGCGGCTTCGACGCGCAGGAGATCATCTTGATCGCGATCTCCTTCCCGTCGCGCTTGTCGACCGACGACACCAGCGCGCCCTGCGCCCCGGCGTTAAGCCACTTCAGGTCGGCGACCCATTCGGGCACGCGGAAGATGACCTCCCGCTTCGACGGGTCCGCTGCGCTTTCCTTGAAATGCGCCGCCCACGGCAGCTCCACGGGGAAGTGCCGGAAGTCTCCGAGCACGACTTCGGTTCGAAGCTTGCAGCCGTACGGATCCAGCTCGTCGTCTTCCATCGGGCGGGATCCTTCAAATTTTGTGCGTGTTTCCTGAAAACGTGCGCGTTTAGCCGAAATACTCGAGGGACTGCCTTGTGCTCATTTCGAAGGAGGCTAGAGGGGGAGAAAGCAATACAATTACGAAGTGGGTCGTTTTTGTTGAACGCTTGCGAAAAAGAATCACCGCGGCGAGTGTGCGTTTTGTGACGTCGTAGCCGACTACCATTGTGCCGTCAAGATCGAGCACTCGCGAAGGACTACTACTGCCTGCTGATTGGTTGAGCATCATCTTCTCAGGACACGAACCACGTGAATTCCATGCACTTTCTCAAGGGCTGGGTTATTTTGACGCCGTCGTCGCCTACCATTGTGTGCCGTCAAGATCGAGAACTCGTTAGCGGACTAGGACAGCTTGTTGATTGTTGAGCATTGAGATCTTTTTCTTTTTTTCGGTACATGAACCCAGGGATTTATAAGGGGATTTCGGCCTAGAGCAATAGTCCATGTAGATGGACGGGTACCCGTCTTTTGCACCGGGGTGCCGAGCACGTGTTTGTCGACCCCCCAGACCCCCCCCCCCAGTGGTGGTCCAGCCTGTCCAGCCACCCCAGCCAGCCCTGCAAAGTCGTTGAGGGCCCGAAAATTAGTGCCACCACTGTCCTCCACTGTGGATCACTATGCACCACCATGCGCTATCGTGTCACTGTGCACACCGCACTAGCGTGGATCACTGTGCATCACCGTGCATCACTGCGCACCGTGTATAGATTCCGAGCCAGATGTTCCAGAGGGTGGAGGGTGCAGCAGAGAGGTGGGAGAACCAGCAGTTGTCCGGCAAAGGGCGCGTGAGGGGGAAAACACAGCAGTTGGATTACAAGGAAGAGTTGGAGAATAAGGGCATGGGGCGTCGTGCCAACTGCGTATGTTGCCCTAGCATGTCCTTCCTTTTCCCCGGCATTGTCCCGGCCCCATCCTGAGTTGGGCGTGATAGAATCCACCACTGCGGTTGGAAGTTCGGCTGTGTCTCGCCGGGTTGGGCCGCTTGCTCGCCTCCATGACCCCCCCCCCCCTATGACCCCCCTGGGACCCCCCCCCCCTGACCCCCCTATGGACCCCCTCTGGGCCCCCCCATGACCCCCTATGACTGCTGTGGTAGCCTACCCACACCCGCCAGCCCGTGGGTTTTTTTTTTTTTTTTTTTTTTTTTTGAGGACGGACGGGTGACCCGCCCATCTAGACCGGCGTATAAATCCCTGCATGAACCACGTGGATTTGCATGCACTTTCTCACTAGGCTACGGTAGCTTGTGATTGCTGAGCACCTCCCGCCACGGCGGCCAATGCAAAGTACAACAGGAAAAGTCAAAGTACTCCTGCTCGCTTTCCCAGACTAGGCAGTCGCTAACCATTCCTTCTCGCTGACCTATCTTCTCTGTTTGAGCCTCGCTCAATATATCGTCGGAGAACTCGCAAGGGGTAACTCCAGCTGCTGCTGGCTTCTCACTGAGTACGTTGCACATCGACACAGCAACGACGCCTGGTCGCGCACGCTGGGCGCACGCGGGTGGTATCCCGAGGGCACTCCAACAATTGTGTCCGGGGAGCGAACCCCATGGATTTGGGCTCGCTTCAAGTACGGATTGAAGGAGCCGTGCGTGGCGCTCTCGCACGAGCGGAGGCAGGCCAGCAGATTCCAGGCGGGCGTGTGCAAACCAGGCTCCCAGCCCGGAGGATGCAAGTTGACATGTACCACAAACAGCGGCGTCGATTTGCGCGTTCATCGATCTCGAAACGAGGGGTGAATGCATTGGTAGGTATCGACAGAGAGCAATGCACAAAGGAGCAGGTTTTGGGCCGGAAGGAACGGAAGGGTGGTGGGGCTTCAGGCAGACCCGCTCGAGGAGAGATCTTCTTGTGTCGATGGCGACGAAGGAACCTCGGGGGGGGGGAAACCTTAGTTTAATGTTTAGACAGGACACTGCCTCTCATGTATGTTTGATGTTAGCATCAAGTTTTCTTTGTTTGTGCGCACTAGCGGACTCGCCTGCGGTAAGTCTCTTGCCAACTACTAGTTTTTAGTACCAACAAGGCATTGTTTACACGAAAAAGAGAAGAACGAAGGGAGTGTTAGGACACCGCAATAGGAGGGAGCGGGGAATGCCTGGTAAGAAATGTAAGAATGTCTTGGAATGGTATGTGCACAACAATATGTCAGTATCTGTGTCACGTTTCAGTCCTTAGTCCACGACGAACCCCATTTAGCATTGAGTTCTTTTAAGTACATGAACCACGTGGATTAACATGCACTGCCTTGAAAGTCAGGTTATCGGATGACGTCGTCACCTGCCATTGCGTCGTCAAGGTCGAGCATTTGTGGAGCTAGCGGGATTTGGCTTTCTTGCGATTCCAGAGACTGAGTCGGCGAGTACGAGGGCGGGCACGTGTGCCCGTTTTTCACTTTCGAGGGCATTGGCGTGCCCGTGGTCCCCGGTCGTTTCTGAGAGCTGCTTGCCCTCGGAACCTTCTTCTTCCTTCGATGCACCCCTGAGTCGGGGGTGGTCGCCTTCGTCTTCTTCCGCTTGCGGCCGGCGATCGGGCCTTCCTTCGGGGTGCCAAGCACCCTCTTCTTCAGCGCTGGTCGTTCGCTGGTTCCTGGCGTTGGTGGCGGCCTCTTGGTCGCCCGTCCGGTTGCCGCCGTCTCCTTTTTCGTTGCCGCGAGCGGCGCTCGCGCCGCTCGCTTTCCTAATGGCGTCTCCCGCTGTACACCCACCTGGGTGGGTGAGGAGGGCCTCTTCTTCTTGTTGCGTCCGGGGGTTGACTGGACGTTCGGCTTGTTGGACTGGTGGTGGCCGCGGCTGCAACATGCCGCCGGTCGCCTCTGCGTCAGCGTAGGGAGCCTCTTGCACTCTTGGCAGGTTCCTCTGCCATGCGTGCGGCAGGCATGATGCCCGCTGCGGCAACACGCCGCCGCCGTCTTGCACTCGCCGCACTTCGACGTGCTGTGCTCTGTGCACACCGCGATTGGCTGCCCATCGTTCGCGTGGTGATGGTGCCGGCAGCACATCTCTACCGTGGGAACGTCCCTTCGGACGAGTGCTCTGCACGCCTCACACTTCCCTTTGTGATGGGTCGCGCACGTGACGAAGGAAGAAAAGGGCGGGGACAGGCGTTGCTTATGTTTGTTGCCTTGCTATGTTTAGTTTAGTACTGCGCAGGCAGTCCTGTCTGCCTTTCATGCATGTTTAATGCTAGCATCCCTCCCGTTTTGCATCGTTTCGCATCGAGACCCACCATCCTTGATTTCTCGTTCGGAAAAAGCCGTGGGGGTCAGAAATGACACGAACAGTCTTGACTGAGCAAAGCCTTTAAACTCTGATGCAACCAGTCTACCCGACCCTGAGAGTTGTGACCCATCAACAGCTCGGTCCTTCACAATGGTGGAGAGCCGATGGCGATTCGATTGCAACTCCAGAGCAAAGGGTAGACCGGCCTCGAACGAGCGCTCTGGCAGAGTGGGACCTGAACGAGTGGCCGAACAGTGTCCGAGCGTGTACGGTGGAACAGATCATATTTGAGGCCCCGCTAAATCGATCTTAAACGCAACGTGCGCACTCCTCGTAACGCCTTCGACAAGCAGGAATCCACCTCCTTTGGAACACGACCATTATTGTCAGTCGCAGCCTTTCCTTTTGAGCAGCAGCAACACGGGAAACTCTTGCAGTGCCATGCACGGCATAGCAGACTGGAATGTTCTGCTCTCTGTGCGAATATTTAGAGTCACGGCTGCTACGCGTACGCCTACAGGTACGGTACGCGCGTGAACCGTGTTAGAATCGGTTTCGCCAGACACCTTCTAGACACACCGACCGTGCACACAGGGTGGAAATTTTAGTTTCGTGTTTGGGCAGAAGGGTGGGGAGGGTACGAAAAACGCGGGGTGCAAGAGGCTAGAAACGGCTGGAGAGGACTGGAGACGGTGAGCAGGAAAGAGTGGGGATATAGTGCAAGAACATGCTTAGAATCCATACAATGTGTCCTGCCTGCGCCACGTTTTGGTCTTTTATTCCGCAGACATTCAAATGTAGCGCATCCGCAATCTGTGACCGGCTTCGTGATGACCGATTCGCCGATCCAGCATTGCCAGCTGATCCCGTCACCAGACCGAAATAGACGCTTGCGGCCGCTGCATTGATACCGACTCCGCACCCTTGCTGAAGTGCACTTCCCATGTAAGCGGTACCGCCCCTGTCCCCTGATGGGACTGCATCCAAGTTGGCAGCCGCTGCCTATCACGGTCGCAAGACGGCGATGCAGATGGCTTCAGCAGCAGACGGCGATACGTTGTTTTGCTCGGCTGCGGTTTCGTTCGCACAGCTGTTCGCGGTTCTTTCCTCGTTTTGTTCTTCAGGATCCTGTCCATCTCTTCTCGTTCCTCCTGGGGTATTTTCCTCCCCGGGGAATCGTGCCAGGCGACGCTGCCTTCCTTTCCGCTGCTGCAGTGAGGCTTGAATTCAACGCTCGGGGAGGGGAACTGCAAGAACGTGCTTAGAATGGCTTGGTCGTATGTGCGCCGTGTCGTCTGACTGAGTAGCCAGGACGATCATTGCCCAACACGCCAGGACAATTCGCGGGGTTTTGAGCAGCAACGGTACATCACGGACTATCCGTAGCTGCAAGATCGGGTCGACCACTCTGATCTAGTGCGAGGGTGCACTGCTGACACGAGACCGACTCGACCGGTAGTTGTCGGCGGGGCTGATGGTATGTTTGAATACCATCGATGGGTGTTGACCAGCTGGAAGATGAGTCCGTCCCCGGTCCGCGAGTTCGATTTCAGCCACGTGCGGCAGCGCCTGCAACTAACGTCCTAGCTGCGTGCGGCGACGCCTGCAGTTGAGGCGACGCCCCGCAGGCTGGCGACTGCTGGTGGGCAGCGGCGCCTCCCCACCACTTGTCGGCGCCGCCGCTGCCGGTCGCAGCGGGGAGGGTCGTCGGGTACTGCGCCTCGAGGGTCCCGGGGTCCAGCTGGTCTATCTGAACAGCACGATGTCTTGGTTCGTGAACGTCGGCCTGGCGACTGCTGATAGCACTTGCCACAAGGCTCTCCCGCCGGTTCCGTGGGTGAGGGCGCCGGGTGCTGCGAACAAAGCAAAGCGGTCCGCGTGGATGTGGCATGTCAGCAAGGTTGTGCGCATCACCAAAACCACTCAAATATAACGCAAGGGCGCACCGCTGGCACTGGACCGACTCGACCGGTAGTTATCGGCGGGGGCGAACGGTATGTTCGAATACTCGATCTCGTCGATGGCCTTGGCCAGCTGGAAGATGAGCCCGTCCCCGGTGCGCGACTTCGACTTCCTAGCTGCGTGGGGCGACGCCTGCAGTTGAGGCGACGCCCCGCGGGCTGGCGACTGCTGGTGGGCAGCGGCGCCGCCCCACCACTTGTCGGCGCCGCCGCCGCCGGTCGCAGCGGGGAGGGTCGTCGGGTGCTGTGCCTCGAGGGTCACGACGAAGTTGGACCCGGCGTCCAGCTGGTCTAGCACCGCGACGATGTCTTGGTTCGTGAACGTCGGCACCGCTCCGACGGCCCGCAGGCGGTCTCCTACGGCTATACCCGCCCGGGACGCGGCCGTGTTGTTCTTGACGTTCTTCACCAAGCACCGGTCGAGGGTCAGCCCGTGCGAGTCGTCGCGCCCGTCCTTCCGCATCGTCACGTACCTCGCGCGGGGGCACGGCAGCACGTTCTTCACGAGCAACGGCAGCTCGCCGGTCGGAGCGGGGAAAACGACGGGTATCCGAGCCGCATCCTGCTCCTGCACGATGCCCCCGCTCACTATGCCGGCGACGCCGTTCAGCTCCCTCCACGGTTCCGTCTGCAGCCCGTGGGCTTCGACCAGCGTTCCCTCCCGGAACATGTACGCCACGTTTTGCTCAGAGAGATTCCGCGGGATCTCCGCTCTCTGCGCAGGGACCGGAGCCGCCGCGCGGACTTCGGAGGCGGACGTGATGTTGTGCAGCAGCAGCGGGACACTGCCCCAGGGTGCCGGGAACTCGATTTCGATCCTGCCGAGCTCGTCCACTTCGCCTTTCACGCGGCCCACCAGGCCGTTGAGGGGCGTCCAATCGGACGCGCTGAGCCCGGATGCCATCACGGGCTTGCCGATGGCGACGTTCACGCCTTGCGGGTGGAGGTTCTCCAGTCCCAGTGTGATGTCCTCATCGCTTGCCAGCACAACGCGAACCTCCTCGCCGTCGGTCCACTCCACGACACCGTACCTGCCGTTGATCGACTGCCAGCGCTCGCCCTTCAAGCTGTGCACCAGGACGACGTCATCCACCCCGGGCCACGTGCCGTGACCCATCTTCCTCCCCTTCGCTGCTCAATCGACCGCTACCCTGAATGCGCTCTGGTGCGCCTTTCCGCCCTCCTCCCCGCCCCCGGTGCCTCCTGCTCGTTTGTGCCTCACGTCACCACCCAGAACAAAGGGGATTGTTTTGCTGGGGATTTTCATTGTGACACAGACACACACACACACACACACACACACACACACACACACACACACACACACACACACACACACACACACACACACACACACACACACACACACACACATACTAGCAAGCTTGCTTGAGCGCCGAAGGCGCGTCTAGTGGAATCCCGTTTTCCGTTTCCACCATTTGACGTACGCGATGCCTCCTAGTTCCACTCTTTAAGAGGTTGGACAGGGGTAGTATTACGCAAACATCCAGGCTGTTTCCCTCTCCGCTGTTTGTACTCCCCCTTCCCCCTTACCCGTGTGCCGCCCACGCGGCCCTCTTCTCCTTGTATTGCCGGCCGGCCGCTTCCCATAACGGTGCTTTATCCTTTTCCTGCCTTTTAGTCCTGAGTTCACCCACTGCAATCCATGCCACAAGCGGTCCAGAAGCTCGAAAGACCAGAAACGGAAAGAAAGGGATTCCACACACACACACACACACACACACACACACACACACACACACACACACACACACACACACACACACACACACACACACACACACACACACACACACACACACACACACACACACACACACACACACACACACACACACACACACACACACACACACACACACACACACACACACACACACACACACACACACACACACCACATAGCACACACTCTATTGACTAAGATGAACGCGGACAACCTCCACGCGGTCCCCCTGGGTCCCGGAGCAGCTGGCTCGGGAAGCGAAACGTCCGCGTCGGTGCGTGTGGTGCATCTGCCAACGTTCAAGCAGTTCTCACTGCAATTGAGCGGGTTGAAGGGCAAGGTAGGTGCCTACGAATCTGTCATCGAACAGATTGGGTGGACGGGGGCACGGGTCAGGATGCGGCGCGGCGCGGCGCTAATCGAAGCCTCGACACCACCACCAGCGCAGAGGGTGCGCGTCGGCGACGAAGAAGCCGACATCGTCGACCTCGAGGAGCAGGAGAAGCGGCAACGCGAAGAGCAGAGGCAAGAGAGGGTGCGCAGCCTCGAGCAGCAGATCGAGCGCCTAACCACGGCAAACCCGCCTCAGCGCCTCCCTGACAACAGCGCCCCAAAAGGCCGCACGTACTCAAAGGCGGAGTTCGTGGCGGAATTCGGGAAGAAAGAAGCGGAGAGGGAGTGGCGCGCGGCTCTGAAGGCGCACACAGAGGGCCGGAAGAAGCAGACCGCACGCCTACGGGCTCTGCTGAGCGAGTTGCAGCCGAAGGCCGAAGGGGCTGGCGACGCGACCATGCAGGACGACGAGGGTGCGGCCCGCCCTGGTGACGAGACTGCCCAGGCGTGGCAGGCATGGGCGCACCAGCAGCAGCGACATCGGGAGGTGTGGGAGAGAGCGCAAGCCGAAGCCCGAGCCGCCTGGGAGGCCAAGTACGAGAAGCGGCTGCAGAACTGGGCGGATGCCCAGGTCTGCATAGCAGCGCAGAGAGAAGAGGCGGCGATGGTGCGCCAGATGCAATGGATGGCTGAGGTCGAGAGGAAGCTCGATGCCTTCGAAGCAGAGACGTGTGCCCGGATCCAGTCACTGGCCCCAAGAGCGGCGCCTGCCGCCGCACAAGCAACGGCCTCACCAGCAGCAGCAGCGCAGGTCCAGCCAGCGCAGCCAAGCCCGAGCAAGAAGGAACTGAAGAAGGCGGAGGCGAAGGCTAAGAAGGAAGCCGCCGATAAGGAGTTCGGAGAGCAGCTAAAGCGGCTAAATGAGGCCACGAACAGGGCAGCTGAGGCCGGGCCAAAGGCGGGCGAGGCCGAGCCGATGGCGAAGGAGGCCGAGCCGAAGGCGAGTGAGGCCGAGCCGAAGGCGAAAGCAGTCAAGGGCGGAAAGCAGCAGACCATCAAAGGGATGCTGAAAGGGAATAGGTACAATCCGCTTGAGAGCTAGGTCGCGGGGCGCCCCGGAGAAAGCCCAGTCGCTAGCAACCATCATCATCATCACCATCATCATCACCAATCAGCTAGCGATCAAGCCAGGGCAACCCGGGGCGCCGAACGCCGATCAAACAACTCAAGCGGACGATGCTCTTGGGCTGCGGATGCCACAAATGAGCCGACGCCAGCGGAAAGCGGCGATCGGCTACTAGACAAGGCAGCCGCGGTTTTCGGAGCAAGACGTGAGGCAGTGGAAAAGGACGGGAACTGTCAGTATCAGGCACTGATCCGCGGCGGCAGGCTGAACCTTACGGCTGCCGCCTTGCGACAGAAAGTCACACGACAACTCCGGACTAACCCGCCTACGCCTTTTGTTCCCGAAACCCCAAAATCCTTTGCTGACTACCTCTTCGAGGTTGCAGCTGACGGGGTCTATGGGGATCACTACACCCTCCAAGCGGCTGCAGAGGTGTTAAAAGCAAGCGTGTGGGTCCTGTCGACGCGGAACTTGACTCAGCTCAGGTGCGAAGGAAGGGCGGCAAGGGCAACCCGTGTCGTCGTCCTGACGTATCGGCCGGAGCATTACGATGCGCTGGCTCTGCCGCACAGGGTATTGCAGAGGATTGCGACGGAGGAAGGGGGCACGTCGACTATTCCGTTGCAGCAGCTCGAAGCAACAACAGTCGCGCGAGTCCCACGGGAGAGCCACAAATCCCGAGGGATGGTAACCCTTGCGACGACTAACCTCGGTTCGCTGAACTCGAGATGTCACAGCGTGGCAACGCTGCCGGCGGACATCATCGCGTTACAGGAAACCCGGGCAGGGCCGGAAGTGAAAAGAACCAGCGAGTTCTACCTCGGGGCGTATGGCGTAAAGTGCCACTGGGGGGAGGACGTGCCGGTTGTCGTAGGAACGAGCGGAATTGGACAGCGCGTGCCGGGAGGGACAGCAGTCACCACGAAAAGCAACATGGTAGCGACGGTAGCCCAACCCTCGAATGAGCTCGAGCGGAATCTCTTCGGCAGCACTCGAGTCGCGCACGCGGTGGTAGCGACGGGAAATGCGCGTTCAACACTGCACGTAATTTCGGTATATGCGCACGTGGGGAGAGATTCCGAGGCGACGAGGCAGCGGGAAAAACTCATATCCGACGTGTTCGAGATGGCAGCGGGGCTGGGCCAAGTTCCCGTTGTCATTTTGGGGGATTTCAACACCGAGACTGCAGATAGTCCAGCACTCGTGGCAGCCTGCGGACTCGGTGGATGGATTGATGCAGCGGAAGTCATGGCGCGAGCACGGTCACACGTCGCCCCAGCTACCTGCTGGGCTGGAGAGGGCGGATCGCGCATCGACATGTGCTTTGTCAACCGAGTGGCGGCACCGGCACTAGTCGCGGTAAAGACCGCTGAGAAAGACCAATACGACATCCCGACTCACTGCCCGGTGTTCGTCACCCTCAGTTTGGAAATGTTTACACAGCCGAGCCCCATTACCTGGATTCCGGCGCCTTTTCCGAGGAACCTGCCGCTGCTGTCATCGACGAAGAAGAAGGAAGTGCTTGAAGTAGCGCTACGGCAGAGGAAAGAGGTAGATGGGGTGTCTGGCTCATACCGGAACGCGACGGAAGTCGCTGAATCCTACCTGCTCGAGCTGCATAACGACCCCAGGCAGCCTGACGCGCTGCGGGGATGCACAGGCAGAACGGCCGGGTTTCAACAGAGGATGAAGCAAGTATCGGCTCGGCAGGCTTGTTCGACGAGGGGGGCGCTCGACTGGTCAGCTAGGCAGCGCGATAAGGTCATCGGCCTGCTCCGAACCACCATCTTAGAGGCGCGGCGGAGACTCGAACATGGGTCGGTAGGGACCCGGACCTTCGCAGAGCAAAGAGCGCGAGAGGCCCTATTTAAAACGGCGGGGACGCAACCGCTGGGGTCCCGCCTGCGCCAAATAAATGGGAGCCCACTTGAGCTCGAGCAATTAATGGAAACCCTCATCGAGCTGGAAGGGACCCAGCGAGATGCCATTAACTCCCTTAAGCAGCAGCGGTGCCGCGCCTGGAAGGAGAAAATGCAAAGCGCATGGAACGGAGCAGGAAGAGGCGAGGTATACCGGTTTCTGGCGGGGAGCCGAAGTGGTCCGCTAGCCCTGCTCAGAAGGAAAGACGGGACGCTGACGGCCTGCAGCACCGAGATTGACGAAATGCTAAGGGGCGACGACGCGTGGGGAGGGATCTTTTGCAGATATGCTGGGACCCCCGAACCAAGTTGGGATACCTTTAAAATCCACTACGCGCGATTCCTCCCTGCACGGCAAGCGATGCAACACAATCTCATCACGACATCGGACCTGAAGGCGGCACTGGCGAAGATGAAGAAAACGTCGTCACCCGGGCTCCATGGGTGGCGCGTCTACGAGCTGCAGCAGCTGCCGCCACAGGTCCTGGAACTCATGGCGGACGCAATGAACTGCGTGGAGCGAGACGGGGAATGGCCGGCACCGCTGATGCACGCAATCATCCATCTGCTTCCCAAACCGGAGAGCACCGGAGACCCGTTGTCGCAGCGCCCAATAACGATAACCCCGGTATTATACAGAATATGGGCCTCGATAAGGGCGCGGGATGCATTGGAGTGGATGGACGCCATAGCGCCCAGTGGGCTCCACGGGTGCCGGAAGAAACACGGAACTGACGACCTCATCTGGCACCTTGCCGCACTAATTGAGGAAGCACAGATAACGGGACAGCCGCTATACGGCCTAGCGCTGGACTTCCAAAAGTGCTTTGACTCGGTGCCTGCGGAAATAGCATTCAAACTCGCCGAAGAGCTGGGGTTCCATCCGACTGTCCTCCGAACTTTGCGAGCCGCGTATGCCAACATGCAGCGTCACTTCCGTGTTGGAAACACAATTGGGGAAGGTTTCATACCCACGAATGGGATCATGCAAGGGTGTCCAATCAGCGTGGTGCTCATAAACGTGCTGATCAGCGTTTGGATGAGACACATCGCTGAGCTTGACGCAGCGATTCCATTGTCTTACGTGGACGATCTCTACGCATTGCTGAAGAACTGCGCAAACCTGAAGGAGGCGGTACAACGTTCAAGCGAGTTCGCCGGGCTAACGGGAATGCGAGTGTGCGCGCAGAAGAAGTCCTTTTGCTTCACCACAGCACAGGGTGCATTGGAGCCAGTGCAATACACCGAGCTCGATAGGGCGTTGCAACCGGCAGCGCCACCGGTGACGCTCGCCAGACGGGTTGAGTTCGACGCATTGGGGGTGATGCTGTCCACAAAACCCCAGTCACCAAACAGAAGACTCACCCTCTCGAGCAGAATCACACAGCGTAATGCAGAAGCAGAAGCGGTCCTAAGAAGAGCCGCCCTCCTACCGCTACCCGCGCAGGCCAAAGATTTAGCAGTCAGCATGGCAGCCGGGGCGAAGCGGTACTATGGTGCAGTTGTGACGACCATCGGAAGGACAGACGCTGCGCGTTTGAGAAGGCTGTTCACTGCGGCGGTATGGACAGGCGGCCCCCGCCGTGCCCAAGAAGCTGTACTGCACATCCTTCACCACGGACACAGGCTAGATCCAATCGTAGTTCCCCAATACCGAAGGATTACGACGTGGGCGGAGCAGAGCCAAAAATGGGATCATGTCCGGAGGCTGGCGCAAGTGGCGTGGCAGCGAGATGCTGCGCTCGCACAGGTGCGGGGGCCGTTCGCCTTTTTCAAGGACGCACTGGTGGACATAGGTTGGCGGTGGACGGCGCCAACGACGGTCACGTACGAGAACGATGCCGGAGAGACGGTGACCCACGATGCAGCGTCAATGGGCAACACAAAGCTTCTGCAGCATGACGTTCGCCAAGCGCTGCGTCTGCAGGAGATGAAGAAGCTAGCGACAAGAAGGCCGGCAGACTTCGACGGAGCCCAACACGGCATCGACACGCGGGCCACAAGGCACCTTCTTGAGACGCAGGAAACGCCACTGACCGCTTATCAAGCAGGAATGCTGAGAACAGTAATTGCGGGGGCAACACCGGCCACAGGGCGAACCGGTCTCGAGGCCCCGTGCAAGTATTGCGGCTCGCTGGAACGAGAAACAGTTGAACACCTTTTCTGGAGGTGCACGGCGTGGGCGCAAACGAGGTCGGAGTACGCTGACCTGGAGAACGTCCAAGGAACTTGGCCGCCGTGTCTACGTCTTTGTGGAGTAGTCCCCCTGTGCCCCCAAACGCAAAACGCATACCCGCTGCCCATCGACGAGCACCAGCGTCTCCGTGTAGTGGTGAGACTGCAGAGGTTCTTCGTAGCGGTACTGGTGGCCAGACAGGAAGCGGATGGTTTGGCGGATCGGTCCACGCGACACCACCGGACGGTAGAGTATCCGCGAGGATGGGTACCGACGGTCCCCCGGGTCTTGAGCGTACCGGACATCCCACACACAGCAACCACCTCGAAATGGAAGCATGGCCCGAGCCTCTGGACAGCTTTCACGGGCTGGCTGAAAGCGCTCAAGTGGGCGTCGCCGGGGCAGGAAACGGGAATCAGCTACATGGAGCTAGCGGTAGCCTTTGAGTTGGAAACGGGATGCAAGCTGCCCCCGGTAAAGAATCGGTTCTACGCCCCGCCACCCGAAGTCCCCAGGAACAAGCCGACAACAGCACGGGACACGCTGCCGGACGAAGAAGCCGAAGACGGAATCGCAGTGTACTTCGACGGAGGTGCGCGTGGAAACGGCACCGCTTTTGCAGTAGCGGGAGCAGGGGCTGTATTGTACCGGAACGGCAAGAAAGAAGCGGAGATTGTACTGCCCCTGCCAAACGTGCGCACGAACAACGTCGCGGAGTATGAAGGACTCCTGGCTAGCTTAGAGCTCCTTCAGCAAGTAAGAGTCGAGCGGGAAGTGCGCTGCGTGGTCCGCGGCGACTCCGCCCTCGCAGTGGGCCAAGTGACACGACGAACAAGTTGCTCTGAGCAGCTAAGGCCGATGCTCACCCGCGCAAGTACCCGCTTAAGCGCCATCCAGCAGCGGTTACAAGTGGCAGTCGAACACGTTCGGCGGGAGCGCAACCGCGATGCGGACGCGCTCAGCAACGCGGCGATGGACGTAGTGCAGCGGAGCCGGCCACCCCGACAGGAGCAGATGCTGCTGCTGCGACAGTTGCAGAAGTCACTCCTTGGGAAGGCACTGAGCCTGATTGAGCTGGGAAGCTCATACACGAAGGTGACGAAACGGCCATGGCACTTCGGGTTCGACACGCCGACGACCATACTCACGTCGCTTGGAGGGACCATTGTGCGGGGAGTATCGTGCAGAGCGCAGATCACGAGAGCGGCCGAGAACGTTATCCTGGGTGTCAGGGAGCATGTACAAAGCGATCACTTTTCTGCAGAGGAGACACCGCTGTTCCCGCAGCACCTGGCATGGGCCGCTACTTTTCAGCCGGAGGAAACATACCCCGAAGGATGGTCGCAACCCGGAGCCAGACGGGCGAGGCCGAAAAACGTCGACGAATACCGCAGGGAAGGAACTCGAAGGGAAGCCCCACGGAGCCCGGTTAGACCCCAGGAGAAGAAGGGCCCGGGCGGACGAGAAGTCAAGGAACTTGTGTGCGCGCGACGCAGCCGACAGTGCCCACGTCCAGAAGCCGAACACTGCCGACCTCATGGACTAGAGCGGTGCAGAGAGACGGAGGAAGAAAGACCATGCTGCCTCAAGCACCACTCCGGCCCGCATGAAACTCCAGGCCCCCATCAGCAGCCCGGGGGAGCATCAGCAGTAACCTAGAAGAAACCGCGCGTGGACGCACTCTCGCTAAGAGGGGGGCCACGTTAAAATAGGTTCTTAACACACACACACACACACACACACACACACACACACACACACACACACACACACACACACACACACACACACACACACACACACACACACACACACACACACACACATACTAGCAAGCTAGCTTGAGCGCCGAAGGCGCGTCAAGTGGAATCCTATCCTGTCCACGAGAAGGGCGATGTATTCTTGTTTTCTCCACTCTTTTACGAGGTTGGAAAGGCTGGTTGATGCAAACAACGAACAGGCCAAAAAGGAACCGCACTGCCTTACATCTCTTGTTTGCACTCCCTCCTTCCCGAAGAATGTCTGCCCCGCCAAGCTCTCCGCTCCCGGACAGAGAACGGTACGACTTTTACTTCCCGGCACCCCTCGCTGCTGCTTGGAAGAAAAAGTTCGGTTCAGAGCCGAGACATCGCCGCAACCTTGATGTCGGCGACATGCGGGCCGGCTGCGTCCGGGTTATGGGCCAGTGTGACGATGCATCCATCATGCAGTTGCGGGGAGTTTTGGCCGATGCGCTGGCGGTCCCGATGGCCGAGATCGGTAGTGTCAGCGCCCCCTCGTTGGTTGGCGTCGCCTTGGAGCTGGAGCAGGCCGATGTGGAAGGTTTGCGCCGCTGCGTTGCCTGGAATCATCCCTCAGGTGTTCCGGTTCCGGTCGCACCCCCGGCCATTGGTTCGGCTTTGGAGGCGCGCTTGGATCGGATGATGGCGCTGCTGGGTGACGTCGCCAGCCGCGTAGGCCGCCTCGAGTCCACACCCCAGAACGGCTCGCAGGAGAGCCCTGCCGGGACCTCGCTTCCGGCTCCGCAGCGTCTTGAGGGTTTATACCTCGGGGTCAAGCTCACCGACGGAACCGCCACGGCCGTGGTTACGAACATGGGGCCGGCCGGGGCGACCCTCGTCGTTTTGGGGAGAGACGCTTTCCAGTTCGTGACACACGCGGATCTGGCGCAGTTTTGGACGCTCGCGTCGCATGCTGGCGTCGTCTTTGGTGTAGCAGGCGCTGACTACGACCTCCCGAGGGGCGACCTGGATGAGATCCTCGAGAAGATCTACAACGGCCTCGTACCGCAGGTCGGCTCTCTGGTAACCGCAACCGTCCTGACGCCCACCCGCCGTTCTGATGGCCACCGCAACGACCCGCGTGCGCAGCTCGACGACTTTCCAACGGGCATCGTGCGTCTAAACGTGCTCCGTCTCATGATGAGAGAACTTGGTCGCGATCCCTCGATTCTGGACATGTTGTCAGGCAACGTGTCCTTTAAGGCAGCCGTATTGACGTCGCTCCCGCTGCCCGGTTCACTCACGAACCTGGCTGCCCAACACATTCGAAAATGCCTCGATTGCGGGGTCGCCGAGAAGAAGAAAAGGAAAGATCCCGTTCGGGCAGTGGTTTCGCTGTTCGATGTTCCGAAGAAGGATCCGCTGGTCCGCAGGCTGATAGTCGACGGTCGGCCCGTGAATCAGGCGATGTCGAAACCCCCACGTTTCAAGCTCCCTGATCCACTCTCGCTCAATCGCCTGATACTGTCGAAGTACACGTGGGCCGCGAAAATTGATTTTCGCGGCTACTTTCACCAGTTCCCGCTGGACGAGTACGTGAGCTCGTATTTTGTCTTCCGTGTCGGTAGCTCTTGGTATTGTTGGAAGAGGATGCCCATGGGTTGGGCTTGGGCGCCTGTCATTGCGCAGCGGTCGACGGAGGCCCTGATGGGCGCCGCATTGGCGGATGGCGCGGCGTGTTACGATGACGTCATTGTTCTTGGCACCTCGCGCGAAGAATGTTCGGACAGGGTACGATACGTTTTGGATCGATGCAGACGCGCGGACGTTGAGATCAACGCCAGCAAGAGCGTCATCACCCCGCAACGGCGCATCGAGTATTTGGGAATAGAGTGGGATCTGGTGCACCGGCTTTTCCGTATCCCAGAGACATGGTGCAGGCTAGTGAG
This sequence comes from Diplonema papillatum, assembly GCA_030068145.1. Taxonomy (NCBI): domain Eukaryota; phylum Euglenozoa; class Diplonemea; order Diplonemida; family Diplonemidae; genus Diplonema; species Diplonema papillatum. The sequence continues at coordinate 253,554 of JAPJBO010000046.1, forward strand.
AGGCAAGATCCTCTCTTTGTTGGCGTTGCGGTTTGTGACTGTTCGGCAAGCATGGTTCGTCGTCGGCTGCGTCGTTTGGGTATCCTATGCTACGGGCACCTGGCTGTGCTCGTACGGCGGAATCTTGGATTGGGTCCGACTGACGGCGACCCGCGTGGCAAACTCGCGGCTCTCCTGGGATTCTGCGATGCGGCTTTCGGAAGGTTTTCGAGGTGATGTGCTGCGTTTTGTCGAAGTTCTGCAGCGGCATGATTGGTTGCCCCCGAGGCTTGCTCCTCGTGACTTGTTTGACACAGTCGTTTGGACTGATGCGAGTACCACTGGGTGGGGTGTGTGTTTTAACACCGCGTCCGGACGGCACGGGGCACATTGGGGGTCTTGGTCGTCGCACGAGGATATTTTCCACCTCGAACTGCGGACGGCCCTTAAAGGCATCTTGCGCGCACGTGCGCTTGGCACCGCGTCGCTGCTGCTCGTGACTGATAACGAAGCAGTGTATTATGTGCTCGCAAAGGGGCACTCTTCCACGCGTCTGGCCAACCAACTTGTTGCCCGTTATGAACGAACTATTTCATCCTTCGCGTCTTTTCGTGTTGCTTGGATCTCGACTGACCGCATGCCCGCAGATGAGTACTCCAGAAGAGGAGGGAGCGGCGAGGACAGTTTTCGACCCTGCCTTCAGGGGATTGTCAGGCACCAGGGACTCTTCAAGGCGGACCTCAGCGTCATCAGATTGAGAGACGTATGAGTAAACAGCTGGGAGATAGCGGAACAGCCAGAACGGAGCCACATGCGTTCTGCCAACTCGCAAGGAAGAGCGAAGAAACGATAGGGATTCCGCAAGGAAGAGCGAAGAAACGATAGGGATTCACACACACACACACACACACACACACACACACACACACACACACACACACACACACACACACACACACACACACACACACACACACACACACACACACACACACACACACACACACACACACACACACACACACACACACACACACACACACACACACACACACACACACACACACACACACACACACACACACACACACACACACACACACACACACACACATACTAGCAAGCTAGCTTGAGCGCCGAAGGCGCGTCAAGTGGAATCCTATCCTGTCCACGAGAAGGGCGATGTATTCTTGTTTTCTCCACTCTTTTACGAGGTTGGAAAGGCTGGTTGATGCAAACAACGAACAGGCCAAAAAGGAACCGCACTGCCTTACATCTCTTGTTTGCACTCCCTCCTTCCCAGTTATTCGTGCCGTCTCTCGGCCCTTTCTTTCCTTTCTTCTTGGTTCATGTTCTGTGCCTCACGGATACGATATGATGTTTTCTTGTTTCACCGTTTTGCTGCCATTGGGAAATCCACAGCACAGCATGGGTTTCATGTGATTGAGCAATAAAGTCGGGACAGGATAAAGGATTCCACACACACACACACACACACACACACTGGGCAAAGCGCTTAGCCTCGTTGAGATGGGGAAGGCGTACAAGAAGGTGACGGGACAGTCGTGGTTCTATGGCCATGAGTTCTCTTCCACCGTGCTGACATCCCTGGGAGGGACGGTTGTACGGGGCGTCTCCCGACGAGCGCAGTTGTCAGAGGCGACAGAAGGCATCATCGTGAGGATACGCGAACACGCGCAGGCGGGAATCGCGGACGAACAAGAGAGCAGCCCTTACCCGCCGCACCTGAATTGGGCCGCAACATTCTTGCCAGAGGAGGCTTACCCGACAGGATGGACACAGGGAAAGGCAGAACGGAAGAGGCCGAGAGGGGTTCAAGCACAGATCCGCGCAAAGGTGCCCCCCCGTGCGAGGCCCCAGAAGGCGCTGCTAACACTTCCCGCCCTGGAGTGGTTTGCTCGCTCCACAAAAAGCCGCGATGCAGTGAGTGCGTAAAAAAGCGTCTACCGGCGGAGACCTGCTGTCGCCTCAAGCAGCATCATCACGGATCGGATGGTCTAAGGCCCCGGATGCACTTCTGCACAGCTCACAGACTAGGACGTTGCGGCGATTGTGTGGCTGAAAACGAAGCATTAGCCAGCTGCTGCACAAAGCATCACGCAAACAGGAGAGCGAATGGAGGCCCCCACTCCCAGCCCGGGGGTGCATCGGCCGTCACCTAGCTTAATCTGAGCGTGGTCGTACTTTCGTGAAGGGAGGCACCACGTTAAAACGGGTCCGTAACACACACACACACACACACACACACACACACACACACACACACACACACACACACACACACACACACACACACACACACACACACACACACACACACACACACACACACACACACACACACACACACACACACACACACACACACACACGTGAGCACAAACTCAAGAGATCGTCAGTTATTCCCTGCAGCAATTGCGCGTTCTCAAAAAGAGTTGCCGCGCGAGCTATATGCCATAGCGGCCAACACTCGAGGGGCTGCCGTGAGCATAGCTCGACGGAGGCTAGAATACAAGTACAACGTGGGTTTCTCGTGAGTATAAACTCAAGAGATCTACAAGTCAACTATTCCCTGCAGGATTAGCATACTTTCAAAGAAAGCTCGCCCTCGCTCAACCGCGGCTGATACAGATCTAATGATGATGGTGGGGAGAGATATTTGTTTTCGTTGAACGCAGTGCCTGATCGTTTTTACGTAATTCAGGACACCTGAAAACGACACGGTTTGTGGTGCCCTCAATTTCATGTTTGGCAAAAGAATTACAGCCGGACGACCAGCAAAAAGAAGCGTGCGGTTGAAAGACAACGTCGTTTTCTTGTGACATACCATTTGTGGATATCGCTTGGTGTCGACGTGGACGTTGCCTAATCGGATGTTCAAGTGTTGGTCGACTGTACGTTTGTTGAAGTTCTGGTCGTGCGACCAATCCGCGATCGAATGCGGACCAAAATTCTTGTCATCAGGAGCTTGTGAACACCCGATGCGTTGCTTTGCAACGAAAAAGGCAAGCACAAAGGGTGCGTACGCACAAAAACATTTCTCCGGTACGACAGGCAAAGACTCTCTTTTTGAACTACGGATCTAGCAGCGTCGATGTTGTGCACTCGCAGGTAGCATACCAGAGAGAAGGGTTCCTCGAATCGCCATCTCATTCTTCAGCTCGACGATGACTTCGACAGTCCCTTTCTTGTCCAGAGACTTAAAGAATGAGTAGAAAAGCGACATTGGTACCTCTGCGCCCCAAACCACCCCCCGCTTTCCCCGCCTCCTTCCTTGGTGACACTGAATATTTACGTTTCGGTGCACCGGCGGTATTAAACTGTTGCTGTGCGCGGAGCTGTGACGGCGCTCAATTTACGGGTAGCGGGCATCCCGGTTGCTCATGCCGGCAGACACGTAAGAGCGTTCGATTACAAACAGCATTCTTGACTGTGCGTTGTGGATGGATGAACCTGCGTTGAGCTGTGTCCACTGCACAAACGACAGTCGCATGCCGCGGCAGCAGACAGAAGTGCCTCAGCTAGAAATGTGACATCTTCCCTTTTCGCGGACACAAGTGTACCGAGGAAAGCCGGCAACCTGGACAAGCCTCACGGGTTTGGCAGAGCCACCGGCATACGGTCAAATGGCTTCAATTGAAGACTCGAAGACGGGAGAGACATCGCCGTATCGGCGTCGCGGCTGCGGACGACGTCGTCAACCGCGTGCAAAGCTACCTGGTCGAGGCCCCGGCGGAGCCCGACGAGGAGTGCGGCGTCTTCAACGCGCACGGCTTTCGCCCCGGAGCTGACGTTCTACCTCCAGCAGGAGGAGGCCCTCTGAAGCATCAAGGCGCATTGTACTGCGCTGAACTCAACCCCGAAGAAAACAGGGTGCAGACACTGCGCTTCCCTCGGCTCAAAGAAGAAGAAGAAAACGGCCGCTCCTGGTCCAGGAACGTGACGCTCAACCACAGCTTGCAAAGCTTGAGTCGGAGGCAGCATAGTGTCACAACCCCGTCCGCTCTGCCCTGCGGCTGACCGTCTCGACGAGCTTGTGTTCAGCGCGAGCGCCAAGCCCCAAGGTGCGCCAAGCCTTGATGCTTTAGTCTCGGTCAAAAAAAAAAACACTTTGCGCGCGTGCCTTCTTCTTCCCCTGCTGCTGGCCGGACGACGAACTCAGGAAAAGACTAAGAGATAAATATCGCAGTTTTTCGCTGTCCTTTGCTAAAAAACCTTTGCGCTGACGCTTCCGCACTTCCCTTCACGCCTCTTCTTTCTTTGGCCTTTTTATTCTTGTGTCAAGGGACTACATGCGGAACAAAGACACAAAGAAAAACAAAAATTAAACGGAGAAGCCTCGCCCCCTTGATGCTTACTTTTTTCTCTCTCTTTTTTTCGAGGCAGTGCAAGTCTGAATTACGAGCCACACCAACACCATGCTGGTTCCTAATAATACTCTTCGTACCTTGATCCTGGACTTGGCGCGTCCGACTGAATAAGGTGCGCCTACACAAGATTCGTGGGGGTGGGGCGTTCACCTTTTTAAGGCCGGTTACCAGTGAGGCTCGGTGACACGGCATGCGAGCGTCGAACACTCTTTCTCGCCAGCTGTAGCATGGAAACATGGTCCTTTGCGCAGAGGACTTCGAAATCTCCCTCCCAGCCCAGCAGGTACAAACCGGGAGAATGGCCGGACTCTTGACAATGAAGACCCGGATTGCACTCGGCGGTGCCGACTGCTTAAACGAAGTAGCAATAGCCCCGAAACGTCTTGTTTTCAAAATATTTATCCGGTAGCCATTTCGATGCAGAAAACAATGCGGCATCCCTCTGGTAGCTGATGGATCCACGCGTGGAGTCGCGACGAGCGAGAAGGGGGAGTTTGCAAGAACGTGCTTAGAATGGGTATGTGCTCAACACCGCACTGGTCCCGTCTGCGCCGTGTTTCGGTCCTTTAAGCCACGGACCATCATCGCGACGAGCTAGAAGGGGGAGGTTTTGCAAGAACGTGCTTGGAATGGGTATGTGCTCAACACCGCACTGGTCCCGTCTGCGCCGTGTTTCGGTCCTTTAAGCCACGGACACATAAGGCGGACCATCATCAGCGCGGAACCTGAGTGTCTGCGACAGGACTGCGGTGTGAGTCTGGTTTGTCAGGCGGCCGTAGCTCGTCACAGCCAGGACCACCCGTGCTACTAGAGCAAAGGCGAATCCGTCACGGAGAGCAGGCCCCTACAACCGTCGCGACGAGCTAGAAGGGGGAGGGGGGCCGAACCCAGACGTTTTTGCTCCAAAGAAAATGAACACAAAGTACGCACAAAAATATTGAGTCGTTGACGGAACCCAGGGTTTTCAGCTTCGATGCGTCGGGGCAATGCAGCACATTTCTTCGTCGTAAACGGTGGCCACCATGAACATTTTCCTGGGCGAAGTCTTTTCCGGAGGGCTGGGTCATCTTGTTTTCGTTGAACGCAATGCCTGATCATTATTCCACTCAGGACGCAAGTGAAACCGCCACTGTTTGCGGTGGCGAGCTTCTCCATTTCTCCAACTTCATGCACGACAAACAAAAAAAAAAAACAAGAAAGCAGTAAGGCAGTTCCGACGAAGGCCCCTGGAAGGGAAGTGCAAAGAAGAGGATGAGGGGGTTGAAAACGGAGCATGTGTGCTCAGCACTCAGCTTGCAACCTTTCTCCATCAAATGTACTCCACACTATAGTCATACCAGTAATGTAGTATCACATTAGATCAGATATCGACTTTCGGAGCCCGCTGAGGATTGGGAAACAGCTCAAAAACAATCTCACACCAAAGAAACTGCTCCAGAGGATGACCAGACGAGTTCATTCATATTTGAAATGTCGCAAGAGAATGCGTGATACAATAATTGTACTCGGCTAAACACGAACCAAGTTGATTCCTCAAGCCAGCGGAAATGGTGCTGCGGTAAGCCGGGGACACATTCGTACGTCACGGCATGCTACGAGAGCACCGGGAATCCCTTTGGGCAGAGATCTTGCCCTGGTCGCGTTACTGGGGGGAGGGAACAACAGATAGAGCAGCTGGACACAAACATTGACGTGCTCTACGCTGCCTGAAACCGCAAAGGTCGCGTTTGCCGTGCTTTTTGTTTCACCATCGTGCAATCCGTGATGCAATGGTGGAGCTGGTGCCAAACACATGAGAGTTCGTTGGTTGCGTGTTTCCGTCAATCGGTGAGGCCGTTTTGCGAAACGATCTTCGCGTGAAGAGCGGCTCCTCGTCCTACAACTTGTACACTAGTACAAGAACTAAAAGACGTTGCACAGATGGACGCCTCGTTGCAGCTTCAACACGCCAAAAGATCGACGCTAAGATACGGTTCGCTATCTCGAAGCGCAATTCGAGGCTATGGGTGACAGTACGTGACCCAGGATGTCGACTCCGCACAACGAAATGCAGACCAAAAGAACTCGGTAGCAGACAGTCACGCGTGGCAACCGGGAAGCAAGCTCACCTTCAAGCGACGACTAAACTTGGTCTAACCTTCTTGCCGCCAACGCGGCAGAAGACATTGACAACTGCAACGGCACTGAAGCTCCTGTGTCGGCATCGCTTTTACGTCGCTCATACCTCTCAGAACGGCTGTTTGCGACCACCCGGCGCAACACCGTTCTCAATGGGAGGTGCGCAGATCACCCCCCTCAGCCGTCCAGAAAGAAACTCCTTGGTGACTGCTGCTGTTAGAGGACAAGATAAATGCACGTTGAGTTCATGTCGTCAGTCTGCGCTATCTTCCCACACACAGATTTCGATCTCCCCTGAGTTGTTCGAAGAACCACGGAGGGGCAGTAAGTTTTCGCAAGGTTCCTGCAGGCAGACGCGTGGCACTAGGTGAGAAAGGGTGCCCACGTGACTCAGCAGAGAAACAGAAGAACGGCGGACCTGGGAATGGTCAATCGGGAGCCGGAGCCGGAAAACTCGGTTTCCTTTCAACTGCGGTCCCGCGGCATTTTCCTTGCTTATGTGGAGGACGACGACACGAGAGGCCGCCAACCCAGCTTCTCTTCCTCGAAACACTCTTTGCTCTTTGCTCTCGCAAACTCTTTCAACTTCAACAGCACAAGTAACTCCTGATAGACCATGGCGTACCGTGAAACTGGAAAGTCGCATTGATTCGCGCGCTAGCGGAGCTGACCTGATTAGGTCAGTTGCTTCCAATGACTAATTATGAGTACCAACAACGCGAGTACTCCTGTCGCGGACTGGGGGGGGGGGGGGTCGAATAATAACAGTTATTCGACACACGTCTGGTTGTCTGAAAACACTACCACTACTTGATTCTGCTACTGTCCGGCTACCCGGAACTTCTTTTAGTATTCGACAAATCGAATAATAACACAGGTGTTATTATTCGACTCCCCCCCTCTTTAGCCTAGGCTATCGGGGCAACTTTCCCTTGACCGTTAGCTGTAAGACCCACGCCACACAAATCCAGGCGCCCAAGCGCGTCGGTGGAGGAAGAAGTGCTTCGAGAAAAAGAAGCCCTGGTTGCAGTTCGTTGTTGGTCAGAAAGTATTAATTCTCGAGGATCCAACTATCACAAGCAAGAACGTGAGCAATTCTGCGAGGGAGGGAAGTCCTGAGTACCGCCAGTTCGTTATTTGTCAATACTTGTCTTCTGGGAGCAACGCTGCCTGCAAGTGACAGAAGGCAAGAGAGATATACAGTCACTCAGGCCACCGCGCCTTCCAAAAAAGAGTTGATGATACGGAAGAAGGGGAGGGGGGGATGAGAATGATCAGCTTCTGTTGTGTTCGGCTTTCCGAGCATTCCGTTTCCTTTTCTTTTCCCATGGACCAGCGCGGGGGGTTATCTGTTCACCGGCTTCGTGACAAAGATCCGAAACCTGGTAAATGATATCACCTTCTTTCACCAAACGAGGGTATACTTGGATCAGCGCTATATTTCGCCTTTGTTTATACTGAGAGGGCTCGCACAGAACGGACACACGTTCTCTTTTTCCGTGAGGAATAAGATACAGAAGGACGACTATAACCGAAAGACATGTAGACGCAGGGGTTCCATCGTCTTCGATCAATCTGGTGGTCGCAAGGCCTCCGAACTCGTCTGATAGTCCGATAGCAATACGGGGAACTCCCGTTTCTCGTCCCTGCCACATTGCCACTGCGGATTGAATGTTGTTGATCGTCTCCAACCAGTCTACAGGAACGCGTAGATTCTGCCGTGGCTGGCAGAATGCACACCTGGTGTCTGGGCGAGGAGTCGGCAAGCTGCAGACGTTTGGTCGAGAGCACCCGCCTGAGTGGAGGGGGTAAGATCAGGAGGAAAACTCAACTGCGGTTGTCAACCATACACTTGTCTTGGGAGCCTCTCGGTGGTTAGGAATTCGGACGCTGTCCATTTGCGCTGAACGCCGGGTCGAGCCTTTGGGCAAGCGAGTGCTCTCCTCGTGGGACGCCCACCCACGTAGTTCAGGCCTCGCAGTGCTGGCAGCGCTCCTTCAACATTGCTCTTTAGTTCGCTTCAGAATTCTTGTGGGTCGCCGACGACGGCAACAGCAGCAGTAAGTAAAAAGGGACTCTGTCCGCTTTACGCTGCACTACTGAGACCCTGAGGGGAAGCAATCTCTCGCGCGACGCCCCGTGTGCTGTTCTTCTCGCAGCCGCCGGGCTACAGGACTGATTGGCGTCGCCCATCATTCCGTAATAGCTGTCCGGCAAGGGCGAATGGTTATCCTTCTTTATGATTAGCGTTGCAACCCTCTCCCCCGGAGATGCGCCGGTGCTCAAGAGTTACTCGCTTGGGTCGCCCTAGTTCCTAGTTCCTGCGACGTCGCTGGTGGCTTGCGTCGTCAGCCGTAACGCGGATGTCGTCCCTTCGCACTTGCGCCAGCACGCCACGTACGACAGTGTGAAGCACCACCTACTTCAGCACCTTGTACTGAAGCACCAACACTGTGTGTGGGGACGCGGCGGGGGGCAGTGTGCTTGCTCACCCTTCCGTGCTGTCTTCGTGGGACACCCCGTTGCAACTTCCGCCCTTCTGCTTTCGCTGCCGCAGCTGCCCGTCTTTGACAGCTGGGTCAGACGGGGGCAGTCGGACCAGCATGTCGTCGCTGCTGTCGTCGGCTTCGGCGTCTTGGCCTTTGCACTCTTCTTGTTGGTCGTCATTTGATGCCGAGTCCGGCATCCTTCCAACCGCAGCGACAACTGGCGGTTCGATTCGTTGCGAGCGCGGGTGCTTGAACTGCACAATGAGCATCGTCCTGTGTATGGGCCGTTCTCTTAGAGCAATTGCACACCGCTGGTGATCACAAACAAAGCCCGGACTTCTTCTACGTCATTTGAAGATAGGGAACACCACTCGAGGGAGGAGAGCTACGATGATGGCCTGGTAGTCACAGATGTCGTGCATTTTCAAGCACTGGCGAGCAAATCTTGATGCGAACAAGGCTACCGACGTAGGGGCTTTGTCCGAAAAGGAAACTTGAACGATAACCACTTGTTTGGCATGCTGGCAACCGCCGCCGCTGGAAAAATACTCGAGTAGCTGCCCTATGCTTACTTCGAAGGAGGCTAGAGGGGGAGAAACAATACAACTACAAAGTGGGTCTTTTTTGTTGAACGCTTACGCCCCACTGAACCCAGATTCACCTGTGTTTCGGCACACTTACCTCCTTTGATCTTTTGCAACTGGCCGTCTCCTCTCTCGAGCCTTTCCTACAAAGCGGGTGGTTTAACACTGCTTATACAAAAAAAAACTCCGAATCGGACATACATGTTGTCACATCCCACGCCGAATGGGCGGGTCGCGAGCAGCCGGTCGAAGAGCTTGGCGCAGATGTCGGAAAGCTTCGGCTTCGGCGAGGCGTCGAGGTGCGCCTTGCAGAAGGCGATGACGGTTTCGGAGGAGGCCACGTCCCAAATGCCGTCGCAGGCGACCACCATGAACTCGGTTTCCGGCGTGATGTTGGCTACGATGATCTCCGGCACGGCAGTGACCATGCAGTCCTCTGGATTCGCCTTGTGCTTCAGCACAAAGTCACCGAAGGCTCGCGTCATCGCTAAGCTGCCCATGACTCTGCCGTTCATGACAAATCCACCAGCCCGGGTTATCCGTTCGGCCTCCTCCGGTATACTGGTCTTGTGGTCGATCGACAGGGGCACTGCCTTGCCGCCCTCACAGAGGACGCACCGGCTGTCGCCGACGTTGGCGCAAAAGATCTGGCCTTCCGGGGTGATCATCGCCGTGACGCCCGTGCTGCCGCCGGCGACCTGGTTGACCTTGATCAGGTAGTCGGTGCTCACGAACGCTTCCGTGAGAGCCTTCTCGTACTCCTTCGCTTCAAAATGCGGGGAGGCCAGCACCTGCCCGTGCAGCAGCTGGCTTACGACCGTCGCGACTGCGGGCCCGGAATGGCCATCGAAAACGCCTGATGTTTTTTGTGCTTCCGACGATCCCGTGGGACGTACAGATTGGTGTATTTCCTTTTGTTTGTTTTGTGAGGTTCAGCATTGGATAGGAAGCTTTACTGTATCAGGCTAGACTTTAACCCATGCTTGAGCCAGGATGCCCACCCCGCTGCTTTTCCGCTGAGCTCTCGGTAGCTGATCGGCTCGCATACACCTTTCATTACGGTGGCGTTGCCCGCGGCGAAGTCGTCCATAATTTGCCAAGCCACGTTGCATCGCCACAAATTCTCGCGAGGTCTGCTTCGGGTCCATAACTCCGCACGTGGAGCTCGTCGTTGGCCGGGAGCCCGGCAAGCACCTTGATGGAAAGTTCCCACTGAACGAAAGGTGCGTCCTTTGGGATACTCAGGCACAGCGGTCACGGGCGCAGATCGTTTCCAACTGGCTCAACATCCAGGAAGATTATGGAATGCTTTCGGCCTGGCCGAGTTTGTTCGTTGCCCTCCCAAGAAACCCTTGGAGAACCCACATACCAAAAAACTTGTAGTCATGATACTTGTCGGACATGTTGAGCAAGGCGACGTGCGCGTCTTCCATCCCGCGGCGCCAGCCTTGCATGTGGCAAGCCCCAACTGTAACCTCGCTGTCGTAAACGTTTTCGACATCCTTCTTCGTTATCGGGCTTGGCAGCAGGTCGCTTTTACTGAGCATCGTTTGATAGAGCAGCTGTGTAGAGATGTGTGGTCTTGACTGCGCGCCAATTAGCTGTCTCTAATGTGCGCTCACCCTCTACGGATGCCCATTTATACACTACCGTTATCCGCAGAACATCGGTTGCAGGCTTCGCCGTTACTAGGAGTATTTCCTTCGCGTTCCTTTCCTCATTCCAGGGAGGTGTTTTATGGAGGGAAAGGGTCGTACCAATTGCACGCTTGTTGCACATTTCGGAGAACCTCATGAAAACAGGCGGCCACCGTGATTCGAACACGACATGAGCATATGGTAGAACGAGGGACACTGGCCCGAACAGCACACGGACACCACCGATGGAATACTCGTTGCCAGAGCGAAAGTATCGGTGTATCGCGCAGCGACACTGGCCACTCGTACTTCGTAAAGATTGCTGACGTTCGGTCGCCAGAGCATTATTGCACGATTGCTCTATCATGCCCTGAGTCTCGCATACCTGATTCTTGAAAGATTGAAAGGGGAGAAGCTCGAACAATGCAAGGCACACAACGGCAATGATCGGGCCGAAGGCCAGTGCGATGACGGCGAACCAGAACAGGAGCCGCAGCCAGCCCGTCATTCTTCCTTGTTTATTCCCTTTCGGCTCTCTCGGCCCTCCCCGCCCGCCCCCCGCTTCCCTTTCTCAAAAAGATACCCAGCCCCGCCGCGGATGTCCCGCCCTGCGCAGCATTGTGTGTGGGGATACAGCGGTGTTGCATAGCCGTTCTTGCAACTAGCATACCAACTGACCGTATCAAATCCGGTCTATCTGTAGTGTCCATTGCACTAGTCGGTCGCCTATCAACCTGTTCAATGCCGTCCTTTTTTCGACTTAGGTCTTCTTGACGTACCCACTGGACCGCTCAAGTCGTTGATGACCACGACAGAGAGGTGTTTCTGTCGGAGTACGTGTTGAGAGGGCCATCGTGATTGATGTCGAGATTTTTTGACTTTCAGGGTGATTGGAAATATTTAAATAATGCCAGGACTATTCTCAGAACTTCGTCTCCTTGTTGCGTTAGTGGTATGGTCCTTTGACAGAGTGAGCCGATGCCTCTCATCTCACCTTTAGAACACGGCTGAGTCACGCATGCTCTTGACAGACGCTAGCGTCCGACATTGTGCATGCGTGTTACAGTCGTTGGGTGGTATTGACAAGGGCTGCATCGGTAGCTTCGTGAGGGGGGGCAAGTTACCGGCCAATCCCCCGCCCTTCGTAATTCTGCCAGTGACGATTCCCGCCCGTGGTGCCGCGGCGGGGGTTTCCCCCGATGCTGCAAATGCAAGTTCGGCCTCACAGTGGTCACCCACTGGCCAGCAGTGGTTGATCAATGTTTGGCCAATGGTCGTATGCACCTTGAGGGGCAACCTCACTGTAAAGCAGCGCTGCTCGCCGCTCAGACTGAGAGCAGTCGTGCACGCAGGGGATCGCGTTGGCCAGGAGAGGAAAACGCAAACGAAACGACGGCTCTTTGCTGTGTAAAATATGCGTGCGCCTTCCCCTTGGAAAAGGGAAAATGACGGGAAAATCGAGAAGCGCGCTTTCACGCCGAGAAGAAGTTAACGGTCCCAGCAAGGCAGCATGGCAGCACGGCAGCATGGCAGCATGGGGTTGCGGCTTTGCCTACCGGTAAGTTCGCTGCATTTCTAGCTGAGACACGCCAGTGCCACTGGCTTGACGAGCAGTATTTGCGTGGTGCTGGCAAGCTCCCCGGGACTGCGACCACCTCGACTACTGGTTACTTGCGGTTATGGCGGCCTTGGGGTGGCTGCCTACATTGCTGACAAAACACGGAAAGATAATCCGGTGGAGGTTAAGGTTGCGGCCAGAGAAATGCAGCAAAAAAGGGTGGTTAGTGCCGGACGATGCGCAGATCGAGGCGATCGGGTCGGTAGAGGCTTCTTGGCCTCACTGGTGGGCTCTGACGAGACCATCTTGCACTGTACCTCCTTGCAAGGGGAACGTTGGTACGGGAGGGCAAGTTAGGACGAGGGAAGCCGAGCCTCGGCCGAGTGGTGACCCGCCACTCATAACTAGAAGTCTGCTGGATAGCAGGGTCGTGGAGCCCCCCTGGTAAGGGCCAAGCTGCCGGCAGCGTTTACAGCGTTTACCAAGTCTCTTGGGTGTGCGGGCGGGCCTTGCGAGCGGAAGAGATGGCCGGCGACGAGATGGGCGAGTGGGCGGACTTCTGCGCCTCCGTCTTCTTCCGCAGCTTCTCTTCGAACGTGATGCGCTTGCGCACCGCCATCAGGATGACGCCCATCATATTCTTCCCGGACCCGTCGCCGCCGTCACCCCAGAAGTGGTCGGACGACGTGTGGTTCACAATCACCTTGCCCCCTGTCGACAGCAGCAGCGCGTGTATTTCCGGGTTCTGCTTCACCTGTTTTGCAGTCGTTTGTGGCGTGATTGTATTCAAGCATCGTTCCAAATCAAGGCAGCCAGCCAAAGCAGCGGAGGCTTATCGAAACCCTGCCACAGGCAATAGCCGCGTGACACGAGATTCTGGTGCGACAGAAATCACCCAAAGGGTGTGCGAAGTAAAGTGCAGTTACTAGCATCCACACGACACGGCGGGCGGCAGCCCTGGAGTTTTTAGGATGTTTCCCGAGGGTGCAGGTGAGGTGCTGTTCAAGCGAATATGCACACCTTGTAATAGACTGCTAAGAGCATGACTTCTATCTTCACGCCATCCCAGTCACTGCGGTGCAATCCTTCTGCTCGTCGGACGTATCGATCAATTTCCCACAACGAACCAGCCTGTACAAGGAAAGTGGAGTTCAGGGAGCGTGTTGGCTTTGCGCCTCGTAGTAATCGCCGAACTGCCAAACGAGAACAGCCAATCAGGAACCTCAGGGTAGAAGAGGAACCTGCGGTAAAGTAACGAAAGCCAGGATCACCGTCTTGTAACACTGCGGTTACCTGGGTTTTGGTCACGCTCGGCTTCAAAAAAGTGAGCTGCATACCTGCCGGATGGTTTGCTCGTACTCCGTCCCTTTGAACTTCTGACACAGGAAGTAGTGGTACGCACTGGGATACGCCTCGTGGCGCGCGACAATTGAATGCGGCGAGAGAATTGAGAAGACGCCATACGGTACGTCGTTCACTTCGTGGAACTTGATCACGCCGGGGCGAGACATGATTGGCCCCCCGCCGTACCTTAATCTAGTGTGTGCTTGATGAAAAGCGGACCAGGACCCATGGTCTCGAGGTCCTTAAGGAATGCCTTAGTGACCTCCCAGAACACACTAGTCTTAGCGCACCTGAACCAAACCAGTGTATTCATACTCAAGTCGCGGCGGGCACACTTCTAGAGTTCAATATCTGGAGCTACCGCCAACGCTGCACAGTTTGCGGTCTAACACCAGACGAAGGATGACCAGCAGCACCGGTCTTGACTTGAGTGTGCAACGCAAGGGCGAAGAAAAGGCAATGAAGTGCAGGCTAGCCCGTGTGAAACTCGCCAGTCTTAGAAAAGAAAGCGACTAACGCAGCCAATCGGAACCCGCTAGGTGGGTCACCAAAAAAGGAGATGAAAAATGAAACGGAGACAACTCGAAGACCGAACCGCACCCGATAACAAACTAAAACAAAGCGGCTTCTCTCTGGGATGCGTTTGGGCGGGGAGATGCAAGAGTGTATTGATTAGAATCAAGATCGGACTGTGCTGCGTCTTGAAGGATTGACACATCGCCCTTTCAGTTCGGCCTTTGGGATCGACCACCAACGTCCGTGTGTCAAGGCGGCATCAGCCCTGCTGGGTAAGGTCTAGATACAGTCTGGGCCAGATACGCAACAGCATTTTCCTATTGCAGAGTGAGTAGCTGACCAAAGATTCTGCAGTAGTAGAATGCCTCACGTGACTGAGTGAATCGGCTGCCCCTCGTCTCAGCTTTCAGATACGGCTGCACCATGCTCGGGTCCCGGGCGGCGGCGTTGTGATGCGTGTGACGAGGGATTACCCGAAAATGAAAATCTCCGCTCGCGGATTATTTGATGTCTTCGGTCCCGAAACGCACGTGGTTCCTCACGGGGCTGGACGCTGCGGCTTTCTTGCCTGCACTTTGCGCCGCACTGACGTCGCCTTCGTCGGGTTTTTGGGCCTGTGCCTGTGTTGTCGGCGAGGCGGTGCGGCGCGTGTCATCCCCTTGCGGCTTCGGATTCTTGTACGCGGCAACCTTCGGCCTCGCTGCGATTGTGTTTTGAACGCGTTCGCGGCACGAGAAAAGTGATACGCGCGTCTCCCGATTGATCGAGGGAAACCTAACGAAGCCAAAAACGTACAGGGTGCTTGGGCAAATCATTTTGCTCGTCACTAGCTTGCCCGGTCACGCGACTTAGACATACTCGAGGGACTGTCTTGTGCTCACAAGTGACCGGGTTGTAGCACAGTGTTGCCTTCGACTCAAGCTTTGCAAGCTGTGGTTGACCGTCACGTTCCTGGACCCGGAGCGACCTTTTTCATTCTTTCTTCCTTCTTCTTTTTAGACTGTTTTTCTTGAACCTTCGCCTTTTTCTTTCGTTGTTGAACAACCTCTTTCTTTTACCACGTGTGACTTTGGACTTTGGTGCCGAATAGAGGGGAAGGGCGCGGGGCAAACCTGGCTGGCGCGAGGGGGGTCTGCGGCGCGGCTTCGGCTTGGCGACTGGCTCCGGCTGGCACTCGCTCTGCAGCAGACTCGCCAGCGGCGGGCAGTGCACGCTGACGTCGGCCCCGGTGGCACTGACGTACATGTCGGCGTTGTCGTACGACAAGAAGGAGGCCACTTTGCTCGACTTCGCCGGCGGCATCTGCGTGCCGACGACCGCCGCCGCGCGCTTCAGCTCCGGCTTGAGCCCCGTCCCGCAGCGGAACCAGGCCAGCTCCTCGTCCCGGGTCGCGATGTTTTCGAGGCCCGGATCCTCCGACTTCTTGGTCTTCTTCTTTTTTTTCACCCCTTTCCCCTGCCCTTTCGACGGCCGCACGCCGGCCGCCGCCTTCGGCTGCGGCGGCGCGGTGCAGTAGGTGAACAGCGTGTCCTGCTCGAAATACTTGTCTAGAGCATCGTTCGACTGTGGGCGAGTGGGAAGTGCATGCGTATATGGGCAAATAGTTCGCGGCCTTCGCGTAAGTGAGTCCTGCTGAAAACACTCGAGGGGCTGCCTTGTGCTTACTTCGAAGGCACGTATTTCCTACAAAAAAGCAGGTGCGAATACAAAAATAGTTGTCCATCGGGTATATTGAGGTGGTGTCCGAACAAGACGTGGTTGGAGCGGGGGGTGGCAGCGGCTTCGTACCGGGACGTATCCTACAACCAGCATTCCGCCTACTGCAATACGCAGGTGCCGCCCGCCCCGAGGCACAATGGCACCCTGAAGGTGACTGGGACCAAAAAACTCGGAGTGGCTGTCCGGTGATTATTTCGACGGAGGCGACTGAGAGGGGATCAAAATAAATGAGCAAATAAATACCGCGCAGAAGTCCTCGCTGTGGAATTGCGGGGTTTCTTCTTCGATCCGTCGCGTTAGTTGCAAGATGTTGTGCCTGGCTTGATCGACCTTGGCTTGGGAGCGATCGGGCACAAAGCCTGCTGGCAAATCTGTTGTGTTGCGGTGATGAACTGGATCGGTATGCGCAGGAAATAATCCTGAGCATGACTCCGAACCTGGCCGCCAGCTTCCAGCAACGGTTGCAACCGTCACCGACGAAAGCGCGGCCAAAGTGACACAACAACAGTCTGTATTGTAGTGGTACTCATTGACGTGTTGTGATTCTGCTGTTTTTGTAGAAGCATACGCAGCTCAGCTGTGGGCGACCGAGGAGGTTGGAGCGACGAAGATATCGCCATCTGGAGAGGGGGCGGCCTGTGTTCGCTCCGTCGGAGGCGGGGCGGCTGCGAGACCTGGATCGACGTCTTCGACATAGCCTTCTTTGCCGCGGGCTTCTTCCCTCGTCCTCCAGGCGGCGGGTTCGGTGGTATGGGAGGCGGTGTCCGAGTGATGGTCAGCGGGTGAAAGGACTGCTGTCCCTTCTTCGTTTTGGACTTGGAATCCCTGTACATGAGGTCCAGGAGGCGTAGAGAGGGTAACTGGTGCTTCGTGCAGGTGAAGACCTCGTCCTCTTTCTGGATGCTCTCTTCCGATTCGGTAGACATGCTGCACTCCCGTCCATCATCAGATCGATGCACATCCGGCTGCAAGTTTTCTTTGTATATGCAAACTTCCGGGCTCCCCCTGCAATACACGTAGTCCATTGAGGTGCGCTTTCTTATCGTGTTAGCCCATTCTTGAACACTTGCTAACCTTTGGCCCATTCGTTTAATGCGTCAGTGTAGTGCAGCCTAGGGCATTTAGGAACACCACAGACTTGTTATTGGCTCGCTCTTCCGCGCACCATAAGTCGTGCAGTCCCCTTAAGAAGTAGTGCGCGTCTCGGGTAAGCAGCAAGCCGTCGATGCCAAAACTAGGACACACACAAACCTTTTGCCCAACTCCAGAGACAACTAAACCTGTTGTTTGAAAGTAGCGTCTTATAGTACGACACAAGAAAGTGTCATACGTCGCTATTGATGGTGGACACGCTGCTCGAGGCGCTCGCCGGGCGCGGCGCAACACGGGGCAGTTTGACGGGTGTACTCGTCATGCCTCGTGCCATGCTCGCCATTCTCACCAAGCCGTTGACGACGTCGGATGACAAGTCTCGCATGGGCGTGCTCGCAGTCGCAAGCTGCAAAGGGTCCGCATCTGTGGTGCTTTCGCTGGCGACGGTTGACCTGGCCAGGACGCAGTCGCCGTCCCGTACCCGGGCCAGCAGCTCGAGCACCGGCCTGCGGAGGCTGTCTCTCTTCTTTGCTTCTCTTTGGTTTGTCTGCTGCTTCTTCGCTGCGACGGCATGCCCGAGAATAGCTCGCTTCACATTCAGCGGCGGAATGTTCGGGTGGAATGACTGTGCAGTGGCGTGTTCGGATTAATTGGGGGAATGGCCACCCATTTACAGAAGACGCTCAGACTCGCGCTGACTCACGAACACACGAACACACGAACACAAATCTGCAGCATCGCACTCAAACGGGGCAAGTAATCCAAAAAACGCAGAGCTTGTTGCTTTGTTTTGTTTTGAATGTGTCGGAAGGACCAAATGGATGCTGCACAAAACGTTTTCGGAGTTTGGGCTTGCACTGATAAACGAAACAACGATCATCAAAATGATCAATGATGGTGAAACTGAGAAAAGGTGTCTTTTCGGCGAAAACCTCACTCTCCCAGGGCTTTTCTGCTGTATCAGCACTCTTTGTTTGGCTTCGTTCTACTCTTCACGACTGTTCGTCGGAAAATGTACCCAGTAATTGCTTACAATGCGAGAAAGAACCTACATTACCTGCACGAGCTCGTAAAGAGACACCTTGCCGTTTTTGTCTCTGTCCAGTAGCTTCAGCGACTTGTCGTCGACAGTCAGGCCGTTTGAAATCGTGAGGCACGTAGGCTCTTCGTCAAGAGTAATGTGTGTCGTCCCGGTGAAGCAGCCGGCAAACGCGGACACATCCGACGGGAGAACGCACGGCGCCTCGTATCGAGCGACCACCTCCGGGTGCAGACGGGGGAACAGAACCGGGAGAAGCTCCCAGAAGGTCGCTCGGTACTCGTTGGCAGAGATGTTCGCTTTGAACGCCGCCGTCAAGAACTGATCCATCGTGCACCGCATATTACCGAGAACTTCTCCTGTGTGCGTTGAGAGAATCCTGTGCATTCTACGCACTTGCCACCCGCATGACAAGTACACCAGGACATTTCGTGTTGTACGACAAATGCGTGAGTACAAGATTGACAAAAATGAACATAGTTTCAACCTTCATGTGCCTGGGCATGAGTAGGCCTTTTTGGTACGCAGAATCATATAGTGACTGATGTATCCAGAGAAGACTACGCGCAGTGCGTGCAATGAGACATACCGGTGGCCAAAAGTTGAGCAAGGGACAGTTTCCCCACCGTGTTCTGCGTGATGTAGTCAAACGTGGACGTGAAGTACTTCGACTCCTTGGGCAGGTACCGAGTGACGGACGCTTGGCCGAGCGAGCCCTTGAGGATGAGCAGCTGCTCGTCGGGAACTTCGGCCTGGCAGAAGAACCGGCGGACCTCCCACCGGGGCGCCTCCGGGAAGTACCCGCGGAGGAACTCCTGCAGGCCTATGGGCGCGCCGGGGCCGGCTATTTTTTCGAGAGCGTCGGCCGCCCGCTCGTCGATCTTCAGGCTGCCGACGACGCCGCCGACCAGCTGCTCCTTGCGCACGCCCTGCCCCGCGTCGCAGAAGCCCTCGTGCCACTCCCGCTCCAGGCGCAGGAACGCGTCGAACGGAATCCACGCGAGCGTCCGCGCGATGTGCCGCAGCGTCCCGCCGGCCGCGCCGGCGGGCTCCATCACCTGCGTTGCGGTTCTTCCTTCAGACAACTACGGCCGCGTACATCCGCGCCGCGCGTCCCTTCCCTTTCATTTGCTTACCTGGTGCACAGCGGGTTTGTAGATCAATATCACACCGTGGCAAAAACAGAAAAAGACGCACGGCGAAAAAGTCACGCTCGCGGCTGGTACTTGTTAATAATGCAATACCGTCTTCGTACAAAATGGCGTGCTAACGGGATAAAAGGTCACAAGCACACGGGTGCTAGGACACTGGTCGAACACTGTCTGGCCCATGTCTGGCCCACTGTAAAACGAGTGGTAGATGCGCGTCTTCCGTTCCTTTATGCTACGTGAGCAACGATCCCGTAAATTTGCCATCGCACGCCGAACGTGCAATCGAACGTGGCATCAAGGTCAGGTCCCACGGAGCCTGGCACAAACGGCGGACCGGCGTGGCTTACCGGATTGAGCATCAGCATGGGGTCGCCAATCCAAAAACTGCGAGCCTGGATAGTGCCAGACTCAGGCTTTATGGGTAGCATGCTTAAGATCGGTTCAGCCAGGCCGAAGCCTCTGTTGTCAATTTGTCTGAGTGGCTACCTAAATTTCAAACTAAAGTGAGCCGGTCCATCCCCTCTTGATAGACCGAAGAATACAGCACCGGGCAATTCGATGCAGCTCGAGGGACTAGGGATGGACAAAAATGGTCGGGTCGCACAAACGCCAGCCTGAGCACACGATTTTCCCCAAACTGCAATGTGTCCTGCACCCGTGTACACAAATGTTCGATGACTGTGAGAAGGTATTCTCACTCCAACACATTAAGAATCGGCAATCGCGAAGCTGGCTCGAGATCCGGAGGGGACAGCAAAGCAGCGGGTAACGAGGGAATGTAGAGCTAGAGGCTATGCGAAATAGAGAGGGGCGGTGGATGCGAAAGGAGAGGGGGGAGGGGCGGCGGGAAGGGAATGGGGACGGAAAAACGTGAACGCTCGGCGACACCGGGTGGCGGGCTGTCCGAAAAAAAAAAAAAAAAAACGGACAAAACTCCTACGGGCAGAAATTGAAGGGTGCGCGTTCACCACCGGCCCTCCGTTTTGCCAGCGCTTCTTGCAAACACGAAAGCTAGGTAGGTCAGACATACTAGGCCTATTTGAGGGAGCATCGCTCGATTGAAAAACAAACGAGTACAGACACCACTGCGCAACATGCTTGATTCTAGCGCTGGACGGCTTTTGTAAGCTGTTGAGCTGTTGTTACGAATGCCACACAAGCTTGTGAATCAGATGCCTACTCCCCGATGTCGCCGTCGTGCAGAAGATACCCCCCAACAACGGGGGTACGAGGGGCGAGGGGTGGGGGAGGTCGAGTTGTTTTTATCGAGTTTCGCCGCCTTTACTCCTCCTTCTTTTCAAAGAAGTCACGCTACGGTCCTTTGTGCAAGTGCAGTTGCCTGCCATGGCTGCGAAGAAATATGTTTTTCTTTGCATTACGCTCGCCGTTTCACTATGTTGGTAACATTTGGAACTGGTTGAGAACGTGGATGAAAGACCTGTTGACAAGGGGAATCATCCGGTTGGTCGTTTTTTTTGTTGTCTTGTTTTTCTTGTGCTTTTCGTTTGCTGTGTATTCTCATGTATTTACCGGCTCTCGGATCATCGAATTCGATGCCCTGTTTTTGTACAGATGGCGTTTGGGGCAAAGCCCGAGGCATAGATGGAGGGAGGACTGTCTCGCCTTAGCTCCGCACAACCCACTGGTTCCGGACATCGTGCAACGGGTAAAAGCAGTGGGTAGCATGCTTTCGGATGTTGACCGACGAGTGGACGCAAACCAGCTGACCACAGGATATACAGGTGCGGAGTGACGTCAGCTGTTTCGTTAGTTGCTGCTTTGCAAGCTGCCACTTTTCGAGCAGGAGCGCATAACCGGTGGGTGGCTTCCCTACACGATGGACCGATCAGGGTGCGGTCAATGAATGACCGCTAAAAACGCACCTGTACATCGTATACGGGAAAGGCGCTGAGAGAGGTGAGGGGCTAAGACTAAGAATAGTTGAGTTGCAGCTCTTGACAAAGACAGATGGAAAATAGAGTGACAATATTTGGTGTTACCCACTAGGAGCCTACACAACTTCTATCAAACTTCTATATTCAGGGGGGGTGTGTCACTTTTTATTTTGATATGTCAAAAATAACCACCCTATGGCAGCGCACACAGTCACCAAAGGTTTCACTAAATCGACCAATTTTTGATGCTATGAGCGCAGGTGTCCCCGGTCTCTCTGTTCCCGAGGGTTTAGAAAAAAAAGATGACCCCCCTTGGACGCGTTCAACCCGGTATAATTATATTTAGATCATACCGGGAGCGCGTGTGATACGTGTGATATGTGCATGTTGCTCCCGAGAAGACACGGAATGGAAAGATCGGTCACGAAATCGTCAGAATACCACCTCGGATCCCAAAAAGGTTGTCCCCCATGGCCCCTCCTTTTGCACTTCACTTCACCAGGCATATTGCCATCCCCTATGAGCGCACTTCAGAACTGGGATGGCAGGTACTGAAGAACAGGGATGCTGCAAAATCTGCGGTGCGAAAACCTGGAGAAAGGTTGCTTCGTTTCCTCAGCCCGAAGTGAAGAAGAGACCGGTACAAGAGGATTCATCTGTTTGAAGTGCCTCCAGGAGTGTGGTGCCACGCGGAGGAAGTGCACACGACTACGACTGCAGCAACAACTACGACGGCAAGGTGCAAGGTTCCAAACAGCGACAGCAACGACTACTTGGACAGGCGTCTTCAAGCTGTCCGAATTGGATGCTTGTTGTGAACGCTCCTGTCTATGCACCCCCCAGAAGTATCTGCTTCGGATGCTACACAGCGTGCCTTTCGGCGGAGCAGAACCCATCTGCCTCTCGATATCCTCTGGAAGGAGCAAATTCGGGCAAAGTGCCGACCACGACTGCGGTGAGAACAATGCCACACGCATTCTTTATCGAGGTTCCGACACTGCCAGCGATTTTTTGCCGCATGGTTTTGCAACACAGCTCGTTGACATGGAATACAATGAGAAGGAGAACATGCAACGTTTTGCGATTGAAGAATTCGGATGCAGTTGCAGAGAATTCTTCAGGAGCCTGCTGACAGCCGCAAAACCTCGGCCGTACAAGGAATACAAGCATCTTGGTGGTGGGATGGTAGTGCGCCTGATACCAGCCGGCAGCAAAATAAACGGGTACTCTTCAAGACGGCACAGAAGGTGGGGCGTTCCACAGGGTTGTGCACAAGCCGGACATCGTATTATCATGCAGGATTCGAAGGTGAGCGTATCTTACTCTCACTTCTGCAAGCGACGACCGTCCAAACAAAAAGAGCCGGCGCAGTTAGTGCGATCGGAGACGGAAACTGTGCACAGAAACTCCCGGTACTCTTCCTCTTGCTTCTCTGGGAATGACTGATATACCACGTATTTTAGAACAACCCTCAGAAGACTTACCGAGCTAGCGGTGGTATTTGGCCACCTTTAGCTAAAATGCTGGTCGGGTGGCCGGGGGTGGGCAAAAGGCCCTCGACGCTCGACAGACATCCTGTCCTGAGGGCCACCGTGTGTATGCCAGACGGAAAACTCTCAAATGCGAAGAGCTCAGTTGCAAAAATATCACACAAGCTTCAAATGCACCCTCGTAGGCCTCGAGACCGCTAAGGAGGGGGCCGAACTTTTATGCTTGGATTTCGACCAAATAACTAGGGAAAAGTTGAGAGCCTGGAGCTAAGGGGTTAAATTGGATGAACCAGGGAAGGAACAAATCTGCGCATAACAATGTCATGTACGTTCACGATGATCGTGAACAAAGTTATGCTGAAACAAGGAAAGATGGCAGCAGAAGCCGCACCAGTCAGTGTGGGGGCTGGCACCGGTGCTGGCCGGTGCCCGGTGCTGAGCACCAGCACCGGGCACCGCGGTGCTGGCGGTGCTCTCCGGTGCTGGAAAAATAATTTCGGTTTAAACACCTCAAAAAGCTCAAAAAAACGAAAAAAACGTGTTGAAATCATCGTTTGGGCCTCGTTCTCGGGTTTTTGAGCAGAATTTTTTTGAGTTGCACCCCCCCCACGCTCCCTCTCATTGAGTCTGGGTCACAGTGGGTGCTTCCCCATTACGACTGTGGGCCTGATCCTGGCTCCTGGAAGCCGGTCCACAGTACCAGACCTTTTTCGACGACTTTTTGCTCGAGATCAGCTCCGATGAAGAGATCGGTGGATAGTAGACCCGGGGGCCAAAGAGTTGGTACGTGGTTCGTCGAGCCAGGGACCGGGACGTGGATCCGCGTGAAAACGGAAATCGTGGAAATCGAAGTTTCCATTCCACGTTCAAATGCCTGTGCACGTGAAATTATCAATTCCCGCAGGGAGCGTTTTTTTGACATTTGACCCCGACGAAACAACACTATTGCGCTGGTAGTTTTGACCGTTTTGGCGTGATTCTGTGATGCAAAGTTTTGCATTCCGCGGTGTAGTTTTCATGCCTGGTGCCCTGAACATCGGAAAGCCTCAACGAACCACGCACATACTATGGGTTCCCTGGGTCCATTTTGCACAAATCTCCTCATCGGAGCTGAACGTGAGCATAAAGTCGACGAGACAGGTCTGCTCCACGGGCCAGCAAAAGAATGTCACAAAACAGGGGATTTATCATTGCAAAACTGGCGGGTTCCTTATCCGCCGTAACCCGTTGCCCTTTCGTACGAACCCAAGAAACGCGCACATACCTTTTGGTCGCCGGATCCATTTCTCACGGCTCTCTTCATCGGAGCTGCTCGCGAGCAAAAACTCGTTGAAAAAGGTCTGCTACGGGGTGGTTGAAGTCCAATACCAGACCCAGCACCGGAGAGCACCGGAGAGCACCGGCCGGTGCTCTCCGGTGCCAGCACCGGTGCTGTGGTGCCAGCCCCCACACTGCACCAGTCCTCTCCCAGATAGCACTGGGCGCTTACGAGCAGTGCATGTCGGGATTGCCGCGGCTGTTTTGAAATACGGTGACCACGTCAGCAACGCCGGTGGCCCGTCGTTTTGGCGCGGCTGTGATGCAAAACGGAGCCAGTCGCCCAGCCAGTCGCCCAGCCAGTCGCCCAGCCAGTCGCCCAGCCAGTCTCCCAGCCAGTCGCCCAGCCAGTCGCCCAGCCAGTCGCCCAGCCAGTCGCCCAGCCAGTCGCCCAGCCAGTCGCCCAGCCAGCTGCCCAGCCAGTCGCCCAGCCAGTCGCCCAGCCAGTCGCCCAGCCAGCCGCCCAGCCAGTCGCCCAGCCAGTCGCCCAGCCAGTCGCCCAGCCAGCCGCCCAGCCAGTCGCCCAGCCAGTCGCCCAGCCAGTCGCCCAGCCAGTCGCCCAGCCAGTCGCCCAGCCAGTCGCCCAGCCAGTCGCCCAGCCAGTCGCCCAGCCAGCTGCCCAGCCAGCCGCCAGGACAACACCCTTGTGAGCTGGTGGCAGGGAAAGGCCGAGGCGAGCCATCCAGTGCATCAGCACAAGAAACGCAAGGTCGCTTGCACATTGGCCCTTGCCAAGATGAGCATCACAGGAGGTCAGAAAGTACTGGAGGTGTTGGCAAGGCCAGTGTCTCTACCTCGCCCGAAATGGGTCCAAAGGGCCGCGTGCAGCGCGAACCACAGCCGCAGTTGGGCTTGCGCGCAGAAAACGGGAGTTCGGCTCAAGAAAACATCAGCGTTGTGCACTATCATTATAACAATAAAAAGTGACACCCCCTACTCCATACAACTTCTATCAAACTTCTATATTCAGCATTGTGGGTAACACCAATATTGCAGCCATATTTGACGCGGGAGCGGGTTCTGCCCGAGTGGAGTTGCTTCACGAGCCGGGGGAAAAATATATAGGTTCTCCCGAATCCCCAAACTGCAGTATAGCATACTTTCTGAGGTGTTTTCAAGAAGATATCGGCGTCCTGACACGAGCAGGGGGAGAGGATGAGGCCCCGCACCGACTGTGGCTCAGACCGTTCTGAGTGCAGAAGGTCCTCTCCTCTGCTTCATTTTCGCCGTGCCTGAGTGAAGTCGCTGCTGGCTCGTACCTACTTCCCCCTTCAATCTAGTCAATATCGCCTGCCGCAAGCGAGGGCATCCCCCCGACGGAAAGCATTAGCGTTTTTATTGTGCGTTGGGTCTGCTTTGGGTAAATTGTCATGCTCAGGCTGGGAGATACTGGTTGTCGCAAGAAGAACGCCGTGGTGAGTGTTCTGCTGAGCCTCCGGTCATCTCTGTGTCTTTCGGCGCACGGTGTTCTCGGGATCTTGGTTTACTGTACTGGGCTGAGGTGAGGTTTCCTTCGCCACCTTCATTCTCCGCCATGCTTCTGTCTTTCTTTTTCCGCCCCGGCGGCCGCACACCACGCATGCTCTTGGCTCTGACCCAATGTTCGGGAAACACTACCGCATTGGTTGCTTCACCCTTACCGACCAGGTATTACATGCATAAATGTTTCAAGCGCTATTTCAGTGGGGTCTCTGACAAGGTACCCCTGTTGATTAATCTGTTCTGCAGCCCAAGTGGCGGGGGTCGTCAGATCACCTAGTACCTGGTATACCTTTCATTGAGGCAACTACTAACGAAATAGAGCAAAGGGGATTCTGCAGGCTAACACATGAGCTAGCCAGAATTCCAAACGATATACTCATCCCCCCGGTCGGTCAAAGGGTAAAAAACCATTGGATCCAGTGGAGTGTTGCCTTGCGGCACTGCCAATTCAAAAAAATACTCGAGGGGCTGCCTTGTCCTCTTTCTTTTTTGTTGAACGCTTACGCCCGCCACTAAACCCAGATTTACCTGTGTTTCGTGTGGGCTACAGCACAATTACCTCCTTTGATCTTTCGCAACTGGCAGTCTCCTCGAGCATTTCCTACAAAGCAGGTGCTTAAACAAAGAAAAAAGATGCGTCTTCGTGGGCAAACTTCTTTTTTTCCTTCTCGTTCTCGAGAACTACCGAAGTTCCTGATCGTGGTGCTTTCGCGAACGGAGGGTCGGGGATAGGTACCCTCGTTCAAAGCGAATGCAGGGAGGAAGAACTTACGTAACCGACCCACCTAATTTGCTGTCACGAGGCGATAAGTAGGTGTACTGGAGGACGCTCCCTGTGGAAGGGATACCTTTTTCATGGAGAGTTATCGGCGGTAGTACTATCAGAATAAACGGGGGAGGCATGCCGCCCCTTTCTTTCTTACGCCGTTGTACCGAAGAATTGCCACTTGGCTATGGAACAAGGGGGAGAAGCAGTAGCTATGATAATAATAAGAGAGAGAAAGACGAGTTGGAGTGCATGGACCATCTCTTCGAGGAGTTTCCGGTCGCCTCACTACTACCACAATAATAATGATCTCGTGGAAGCCCGTAAGGGTCTGAAGACGATATGAGAAGGCGGAAGTTTCTTCAAACCCAGAAAATATGCCTTTACACGTGAACCGCATTTCTTTCTTGAAAATGAGCATCAGGTGGGGAGCAAGGAGCGAGGGCGCAAGCTTCGTGTGTAGGCACCGGGTAGTGCAGGCGAAGATTCTTTTGGGAGGCAGGTGCGTGGGTTTCTTTCAGCTTCCCCGCTTTTTTTATTTTTGTATTCTTTGTGCCACCTTGTGGTTGAGAAGGTCGTTTTCGTTCCCGGGAGGGAGGCGATCCGAACGCAACAGAACAGCCTACCAAAACCTTGCACAGAGCAGGTCTGGGTTCTCGTGGCATGCAGTGAGGCACGCGTGTGGAGCTTCTCAAGTACTTCCTACAATGCAGGTGCTTATACACAACAACAGGTTGGGCCCCCGGCACCGAAAAGGCACCGAAAAGCCTCCCAGAATGTTGTCTCAGACCAACACCCTGCCGTGGGGGAGGCTCGGACGGAATGGCACCCTGCGCCAAGTGTGACCGTCCGCGCTGGTCTCGTGCTCTCTCGGCACTGCTCCCGTTGCCGGCGATGGCATGATGAGAGCAGAAAAGTGTTGTACAATTCAACTCCGTGTGGAGGCCTGCGTTACCATCGGATACAAGTGAAGCTACTTCCTCTGGCCCCGTGGAAACCGGCTAAACCAGTCCTAGATCAGCTTGACTGTCTGATCCCGGCCGCCGCCGAGGCGTCAACGAAGGCGGCTGCCGGGCGCAGGACGTCTGATGAGAGCAGAAGTGTTGTAAAAAAGAACAGGCACCGGAGCACGAGCGCATTTGTTTGCGCGATTTAGCCTACATGGGTTCTGGTTAGACCGCTGCCAACGTTCTCCTCTAGGAGGGAAGCAGAAATTGGTTGTCGCAAAAATCAACAGCTTGGCAGGCCTTCGCTAAACATCGGGTACAAGTGGAGCTACGCCTCCCGCTAGCCCCGGGGGAGCCGGCCTTCGACCGATTAGTGAACCAATCCCAGATCAGCTTGACCGTCTGATCCCGGGCGCATGAAGTCTAGAAGGATGAGCGTTGTAAAAACTAACAGCTTGGCAGGCGTGCGTTAAACATCGGATACAAGTAGAGCCACTCCTCCCTCAGGCCCCGGGGGAGCCGGCCTTCGATTAGTGAACCAGTCCCAGATCAGCTTGAACCGCCTGATCCCAGCGGCCGCCGAGGCGTCGACGAAGGCGGCTGCCGGGCGCAGGACGTCTGCGACGACGAGCCAGTACAGCCTGCGGTGCCAGACGCGGTTCGCGCGCCGCGCGGCGCACCTTTTTTCGAACTTCCGCCGGCGCGCGGTCGGGCGGACCCCGGCTGCTGCTGCTGGGTTGTTCTCGTCGGGGGTCTTCTTCTTCGCGGCGGGCGTCTTTTTCTTGGCGAGCCTCGACGAGTGCGCCTTCTCGTCGAATATCCACGACGCCGCCGAGGCCACCGTCACCAGAACGACCGTGTTGCTCTTGTAGCAGCATTGCAGCCCGGCGTAGGCCCGGCGCAGCTGGGCGGCGGCCGCCGCGTCCTCGCACCAGACGTGCAGGATCTGCCGCGTGAACTCCGGGTAAAGCACCGTCTTCGAGCTGTTGATGACGCCCTGCAGCTTCTTCCGCAGGAGCCGGCTCGCGTCGGCGGGGCCCAGCACGCCTTTGTAGCTGAACGCCCGCGTCACGCTGACTCCGATGGTCTCGCCGACGATCTCGCACACGTAGTCCGTGATGGGGCCATTCTTCGGCCAGTACCACACCTGAAGAAGCGGGGTGTTGTCATTTCTGGCTGAGAACCATGCACTGTGACGGTGTAGCTGCACAACACTACGTGGACCCTCCCCGGTACGGTAAGTTACATGCAACACCCTGCCAAATGCTGATTCCTCGTGCCCACAATGCACTGCGTAAAGCAGGTAGTAGTAGTTTGCTGCTGTCGAGGTGCCGAAGCACGGAGACAGCAGGTGCAGGGTTTTGCTTTGCCCACACTCGTGGGGGATCTGGCAATCCCGACTATCCAATCATAGTCGCAATAGGTGCCAAGGTTTGGGCCAAGCCGCCTTTTGCCACACAACACGGCTACCAGGATGCAGCCTCTGCTGAGGTATGCACTCAGCCATCACGGAGCCCCAGCTCCTGCGACTTAGGCTGACACAACTGCCACCCCGGCGGCCGCAGCACCAACCTTCGCAATAGATGCACGATTGTCGGTGGGAAGAAAAAAAGGAATACCTCAGTTTCGGTTGCCTTCAGCTCGGCTTTGAAGGCGCGCCTCAGAAGTTCGAAGGACATGACCTCGCTGCGGACGGAGGCGCCGCCTGCGTTCGGCGTGTCGCGGATGCGTTGCCCGTCGGGCGACAGCCGGATGTGGTCGAAGAGCTCACCCGTCCCGGCTCGGTTGGACACGTCGCGCACCGCCGCCGCGCTGCCGACCATCGACAGGCCCGTCACAGCGAAGCACGGCTTCCACCTGTGCCCGATCGACGCCCGGACTAGATCCCCGGCGCCGCGCGGCAAGTCGATCAAGTAGTTGTCTGCCAGCAAACGCGCCGAACCTGCGGCCGGGTTTCAACTTTTTTGGACATTTCTTTACCAAAACTGTTGCACAAAATGAGAAGCTGAGTCGCCGCAAACCGTGGTGTTTGAACCACCACCAGCTACGGGAGTTTACCAAAGTATACGCCGTCGAAACGTTCAACAAAGCGTATGGTTGGGACCCAGATTCGAAACCTTAGCATGGGAACACGAATTATCAAACGGACCGGCACGACAGGGAGTCGTTGTCGCCCCCGCGGTACCGCTCGTTCGCCTCAGGAGGTTTACTATCTCTTCGCCCTCAAGACGTGCATCAGTCTCAACTACCTGGCTCATTAAGGCAGTCGTTCGCCGGTAACCTACCTCCTGTATTGTTAGCGTCACCCATCCTCGCAAAAAGGCACTTTTTCAGGTGTGGGTTCTTGTCCCGGGTTGTCTTCACCCGCCGGGTGGCGAGAGAGGGGAGGAGATTTCAACCACAAACCTTTGCTCCCGAGCTTCAGATAACGGAGGTGCGCCTTGCGCTTGTTCTGCGCGGAGGATCCTTCGGTGCCGCCGTGCGGTGTGCGCACGACGTCCGCGGCACCGCTGGAGGAGGAAGACAACGACTCGGTGAGGCCTTGCGAGCTAGATGAACACGATCCGGCGGACTTGCTTTCAACACTGGCAGGGCTGCCGGGGCTCGACGACACGTCGGACACGAACGAGGCTGCAGACGGGAGGCTGAACGAGCACGCCTGCGACTCGGCTGTCGCAGGCATGCCGTCAACGGTAGAACACATCACGTCAACGGGAGCAAGCCCGTCGACTGGGGATCCGGGGGATTTGTCGGCTTGCCTCTGCGGACTGCCCATCGAACGGCGATGGCTGCCGGGGGGCGTCCTGTGCCCTTCAGCAGACGACCAGCCCGCGAGCCTCGCCGCCGCGGCCGGAAGGCGCAAGGCGTAATGAAGCACGGCGCGGGCTGCAGCCAAGAAGGTCGGCTGAGCGCCTTGCTCGCTTTCTTTCGGAGCGTTGCGGACCAAAACGGCACGACGGGGCCTCCGAGCGGTGGTGGGCCGTCGGATAGCTGGCGTGCGGAGGATGGGCTGGACTTTCCTGCGCCTGCATCGTCTGGGGTGTCGGCGCGCGATCAAAACGCTGTCCGGTGCCGCGAATACACGCCGGGAGGAAGGCAGAGGACCGACAAAGGCACGCCGAGCCAGCCGCGGCGCCGAGGGCGCTGCGCCTGGAAAAAACACGGCAGTTGCTGGTCTCCTCCGCGAGCTTCGTGACGCCGCCTATCGGCCTGAAGGGGGTGGGGTAAGCCTAATTTAATGTTTAGACAGAACACTGTCTCTACGCATGATTGAATATTGATCCGCACTGTGTCCTAGCTGTCATAGTTCGCTAATTACTACTAGGTCCTAGCTCTGCACCGTGCTTCGGTCCTTTCAAGCGACGAACACATAACAAGGAGAACAAACATCAGCGCGGAACCTGAGTGTCTGCAGACGTGAAACGACGTGAGTCTTGTCCGTAGCTCGTCGCAGCCAGGACCTCCCGTGCTACGAGAGCACAGGAATATCCCTCCCTGAGACGGGGAGGGCCCTACAACCGTATGTGGGCAATCAGTGAAAACACTCTGGACGACTGCCCTGCTTGTGACCGCGACCGTGCTATATATGAGACGATGCCAAAAGGGTGGGGGGGGGGGCCCTTTTGGCATCGTCTAAGTTGGATGGAAACGCCGTTTCTTTAGTTTTTTCGAAATATGGAAACGGAAACGGAAACGGAAACGTTTCCGTTTCTTTTAAAAGAAACGCCGGAAGGCTCCTCATGCTGAAGGGTCCTATAGGATACCACTTCGCGGGTCCATCTGTGTGTCCGTCGGGTGTCCGTTTCCAGCCAAATTTTGGCTTTCCTTTCAGAGGGCGGGATCACCTTCTTCTTTTGATCTACCAGCGGGCACTTCTCTTCCTCCGTCTTCTGGCGGGCTCTCTGACTCTTCAGGGCCCTTCCTGGCTGTTCTTCGACTTGGCTCGGCCCCTTCTTGTGTGTCGTCGCGGTCTCGTTTGTGCAGAGCAGTCGCTGATGCTCACCGCTTTCTTTTGCCGGCGATCTGAGACGAGCAAATAGGTAACCACAAGCTAATGATGCAGAATGTCGTCACATGCGGATGCTGAGGTTTTCTGACACCAGATTCCACTCTTCTGTGCCTACCACTTCGTCCTCTGCTGCTTCCAACCCACGTTCTCATGTTTACTTGTATCGGCGGCCGTGCCGAGTGGGGCTTTTTGAATCTGCAGTCCTCTTCTGCATTGTCGGTGGGGTTCTTCCTGCCGTCGCTGTCTATGCTCCGACAACACCGCCCGATGGTGCCCCTTCCGGTGACGGTTGCCACCCGTCGTCGTATGCAAGGTGCACTGTGGCAATCGATGTTTAACACACACGTTACTGCGTGGCCATCGCTTTTCTGGCGGGTTCAACATTGCCCCGGCATACGTGTGCCCTTCTCACCTCCTGATGCTGCTTGCACTCCCTCTTTGTCTTACACCGCTGAAAACCCCCGGTCTTGTAGCCTGTGGTGCGGCGGTGCTCCCGCTGTCCTGAACGATCGTATCTGTATAGCCTATTATTGGAAGCGGATGTGCTTTCCCGATCGTCTTCAGCGCGTTGGCCAACGGCCTCGCATCAACAGAGCATCGTCGCCACAACAGCCATTGGTATAAAGAGCTGTAGACCTCAAAGTCATCACAACCGGATGCGTGTGGTTGCGCGGTCTCAACCCTTATGCTTCTTTCCTCCCTCTTTTTCGGAGCCTCCTTGTCCATGGTTTCCCACTGGATTGCGGGGTCCACCGTTCGGAACACATTTCCGGTCGGACCTTCAGCCAGTATACTAGTGGCATACCAGCCGTTTCTTTTGAAAAGAAACGGCGTTTCCATCCACCGCCAAATAGAAGGAAACGGAAACGGAAACGGAAACGTTTCCAACGTTTCCATCCTACATAGCCCTAGGGGGGGGGGGGGTTTGGCAGATGCTTTCTGGTATAGTCAGATACTGGGCATGTGGGGTATAGGACCCATACCCCCCCAGAAACCATGTTTTCGGGCCGATTTTGGGGTCCAATGCCCTCGGAGAACCTTTTTCTGAGCGCAAAACTCAGTTGTTGTGGACTTTGAGGCCCCAGGTAGGGTTACGACTGTACAATGGCTACGGCGGCAGCACCCACCCAGAACAGGAACTTAACTCTGTTCTCAGAATGCGTGACTCGTAAATGCGTTTTGTTCGAAGAATTGGCTCAAAAATTTGCAAGGCAAGACGCACACGAAGTACGATAGGCCACAGGGCTCCATGCGGAGACACTTTAGAGCGACGAGAGCCTTTCTGATGAAAGCTGCAGGAGTTGACCCGATTGCGCCCGGGGTCTCTGTACAGAGGGCGACCGACAAAGGTGACCCATGAGGCAGCAGGCATTCGACGATCTCGTGGAGGCAACCACCGACGTCGTGGGTCACGGAAAAGCTGTCGTGCACAAGACGTTCGTCGCACAAATCCTTCTAGCACAGGCTGGTGGACGAAGAAGGCCAACTAACGGCAAAGGTGTCGTACACCACGTACCGCCAGCTACGTGGTGCCCGGTTCGAACACCTGGCCGGACGTGTGCGACACCTGCAGAAGGGAACACGATTAGCCATCGCCTTCGTGAGGTTACCAGCAGCAAACTCACTTCTTTCGATCCGACAAGCCGATTTCTGCCAATAAAAGTTGCCAATACTGCCAGAAGAACCTGGGGTCAGCTTTTTTAACAACCAGGGGCCTCGCCTCCTTGATGATTGATTTGCGTTGGACGACAGGTGACTCGATCCAACTTGGGGAACTGTTTTAGCTGGTGTACAGTGGGTTTCACACTGGATTTGCGGGTGTCACACTGGATTCCGCACTGGATTTTTGGGTGTCAGTGGATTTCACGCTGGATTTGCGGGTGTGGCACACTGGATCTAGCAGGTGTGCCCACGCCCGACACTTTGGCCGCACAGTTAACACCCCCACACGATGCTGGAGTGCACCGTGCGGGGCCTCGAAACCCACAGAAACAGAGTTTTGCGCTCAGAAAAAGGCTCTCCGAGGGCATTTGGCCCCAAAACCGGCCCGAAAAAATGGTTTCTGGGGGGATATGGGTCCCATACCCCACATGCCCAGTATCTTACTATGCCATAAAACATCTGCCCAAACCCCCCCCCCCCCCCTTTGGCATCGTACCATATATATATCGCAAATACTCGACACGCAGGTACTTATCAACAGCAGGTACTTGTAAACACATACCTGTTCAAGAAGTTCGACCTACGCGCATTTTTGCCGTGGTTGTGATTCACCATGTTGATCAAAGAGCTGCTGCTTTTTCGTTTATTGTTTTGTTTCACTTCCTCTTTTTCTTTACCTCGGGGGAGAGGGACCTTCTAGCAGCGACGAGGCTTTGGTCTTGTTTGCCTTTCTTTTCGCGAGGGGCTTGTTGAAAACGCAGAAAGAGGAGTGGGGAAGGCGGGGGAACCTGTAGCCGTGCATTGAGAGTTGGAATAGAGCATCTGTTTGGGATCAGAAAGTAGGCGCGAGATCAGGAAAAACATGCGGCGCTAGCTTCGTTTAGCGTGAAAGTGCTTTCACCCAGTGTTGGTGTGACAGGGTAACCTACTGGTGGAGAGAGAGCCCATCGGGCCAGCGCATTCCGACAGCAATACGGGGTAGTACGAGAGAAACTCCCGTTTCTAGTCCCTGGTATCTACGGTTATTCGATCGGACAGAGCCGTGATGCTACCCTGGATGCTGAGCCAGAACCCTCTCGAATTCTAATCTACACCCCTTCAAGCACTAATCATTGCCTAAAGAATGTAACATCGTCATTTCAGATGATTTGGGGCAAGGCCATCTGAACCAAACGAAGACTGCCACGGTCTCTGGAACAAAGCAGTACAAGGGCGAAGCAGCTAAAGCCTTCAGCAGAGGAGTCAAGAAGAAAAAGGCGGGGCAAGCTGAGTAGCACCCCGAACTGAGAAGCGTCCGGACTATACTTGTCTAACGTTCAGGCCGACACGACGTCGACGGTAAGTCTCACACAGAAGACAAAGAGTAGGAATACAATCTCTGCTCACGACGTGGACGACAGCCAAAAAAAGACAGGCGCTTCACGGTGCAGCATTGTCTACAGGTCCGGAGCTGGATGTCACATCTCAGTCTAGCAGTTGCATGCGTCTGAACCACGACACGGTACGAACGAAGCGGTAGAACCTTGTGACTAACCGCAGGCCATCGCTACAGATATTCTGCATTCTGACTTCAGAACTAGCTGGTACACAACAGTCGACAGGGGTGTCGAATCGTTCGTCTTCGTCTTTCTATTGCAAGGCAGCCTGCTCGAGGCGCATGCGGAGGGCTTCTCCCGTACCGAGCTTCTTCAAGGCCGCGACGACGTCGCTTTTTTGCGGCGGGCTCAAGGAGCCGGCGGCCTCGTGCATGTGGGCGACGAGCCGGGCGAGTAGGCTCTCTTCCGCGCGGGAGCCGGAGCGGCAGTGCGCCACCGACATTAAGAGGGACAGGCGGCTGGCGAGGGAGAGGCCTTCCACCACCGGCCGCAGGAACCGCATCAACTCGTCGGTCCGCTGCGGCAGAGGCGTGTAGTCCGCCCGCCGGCACGCTGCCAGCAGCTCGATCGCGTCGGTCGCCGTGCACGCGTCCAGCTGCCTCGCGCACGTCGCAACCGCCTCCTCGAACCGCGCCCCTTTGTCCGCCGCCGTCGTTGCGGACAAAGCGTCGAGAACCTGCGGGAAAATGGGGTGGCGCGTAAGCTTTGGAATAAACAGTTTCAGAGTGAACAGTTTTGCTTGAGAATCCGGTACGTGGGGTGAGCGTGTCTACATGTTCTTTCTGTGTGGTAACTTCGGAGGCATCTTGCAGATATTCTGCCTTCTAACTTCAAAACTAGCCAGGTTACACCACAGTCTAATAACCGGAGGGTCTCTACCGCAAGGCAGCCTGCTTGAGAGGCCTTCCACCACCGGCCGCAGGAACCGCATCAACTCGTCAGTCTGCTGCGGCAGAGGCGTGTAGTCCGCCCGCCGGCACGCCGCCAGCAGCCTGATCACGTCGGCCGCCGTGCACGCGTCCAGCTGCGCAACCGCCTCCTCGAACCGCGCCCCTTTGTCCGCCGCCGTCATTGCGCGCGTAAGTTTCGGTGCAAACAGTTGATTGATGTCCGAACGGCTTGTACATACATTGAAGGGCAACCCGCAAGATTGTGAGAACCAAAAAGCTAATGAGGGATGATAGCAGGAAGGAGCAGGCAAAAACAATACCTGCAGGTAGCTTATCAAGTGCGGCACAGGCAGGTCGTCCAGCGGCAACGTGGCGAGCGCCTCCTGCAGCTCCGGCCCGAACGCGAACATCTTCGTGGCCGCCACCAGGTCCGCCCAACAGCTGCCGTCGAGGTGGCCGGCCTGGGCCGCCAGCATGGCCTCCACGGCTGTCATCTCCGCATCGAGCTGGGCACGCCCGCCAAGCTTTCCGAAGGCGACGAGCAACCTGCACAGCTGCCTGCAATTTTTTTTTACGCGCGTCGGAAACGTTTCTTAATGATCCTTTTCGATCCCTAGTAGGGTCAAGTCTAACTAAGACTATGTCGAAAATACTCGACGTAGCTGCTTCGACTCCGAATGGA
The DNA here is from genome assembly GCA_030068145.1 of Diplonema papillatum. NCBI lineage: Eukaryota > Euglenozoa > Diplonemea > Diplonemida > Diplonemidae > Diplonema > Diplonema papillatum. Next base: position 289,687 of record JAPJBO010000046.1, read on the forward strand.
AGGGAGGAAATACAGAGGCAGTCGCTTACACCACCGTGTGTTGTTTTCTCACTCAGGACTTTTGACCTGTTGTGTTTGTGTGATTTGTCGTGTAGGGGTAGACCCGCATGACCTCACGTCCGTTCAACACGTGGCCCGATAGTTACAGCACTTGGGATCCCTTCTGTTCTTTGTCGGGCAGCATCGTCGAGCATTTCCTTTCAAGCTGGCGCTTATGTAAAAACCAAGTCGGTTTCCGAACAACGTGAGGTGTAAGACTCATAGAGAAGGGTTAAAAATGCGCCGAAAGACGGGAACTTTTCAAAGGCCGCAGAGGTCAGCGGACCGGAGCTACACGGGAGAGGGTGTGAATGTGTGTGTGCGATGATGTGGTTTGCGTGGCAGCCTGATACGTGTGCGCTGGCTGTTACACGAGCTTGATGCTCCGCATGGATGCTTGGTGCCGTCTGCCGTGGGCACCGCCCGCTGAACGCGGGATTCGTTTGCGCCAACAAAAACCTCGGAGGGAAAAAGACTGCGTGTTTATTCCACTCAAAAAAAAAATCGTCTTCAAGACAGTGCGGATACTTGCTTTCTTTTCTCACATTCTTTTTTCGTTGCCGGCAACTTCTTCGTTCTAAGCGTCTGCAGACTGAACATGTTCATATATGGGGGGGGGGAGTCGTGTAATAACAGTTATTTGGCACACGTCTGGTTGTCTAAAAACACTACCACTATTTGATCCTGCTACTGTTCGGCTACCCGGAACTATTTTTATTATTCGACCCCCCCCCCCCTTTATTCTGATGGGAAGAATAGGAAGGGGCATACTTGCTGTCAAAACACCCGAACCCAACCTCCTTCAGCTGGGCCAAGAACGCCGGGTACTCCTTTTTGCAAACGGTGTCGGACGCACACGCGTGCACCACGTGGACCATGATGCCTGCATCGAGTTCGCGTGGTGAAATTGCGCGCAATAGTGGTCGCAGGTCGATGGACAGCTGCAGGTCAGAAAGAACAACGAAGACGAAGGCCATCGTGGCGTGGTCTCTATCGAGAGCTGCAAGTGCGGCCATCTGCGCCGCGATCTGCGTGAGATTGCCGCGTTTACACGGACTGAATAATGGCAGCCTTTGCGTGCAATTGTGAATTGTGGCCCACAACTGCCAGTGACGCAGGACACCACATCCTCTTTTTCACTCCAGCGTCTATGGGCTGGAGTTTGTTGTTTATTGCCAAACTCGCCGCAAACCTTGGCATTTTCACCTGCATCCTGAAACCAGCATTACGTAAAAACGATCAGGCACTGCGTTTAACGAAAACAACTCTCTCTTCCCATCATCGTCGTCATCATTAGGTTTGTCTGCCGCGGTGGTGCGAGTGACGAGCTCTTATTGGACAAGTACATGGAGAGCGAGTGGGGCAGCAGGACACCTTGTCATAGTGCGTTGCTCCGGGTAGTCGAAGGCCTGACAGTCACACTAATGCAACAAATTACACCTTGTCCAGGTGGGTCACTTCCCCGATGCGAGCTGATTGCCGGATGGAAAGCGGGTAACTGCACCTTTGTGCCACCGACACACTCTGGGTGCTTCCAGGTTACGCAATCGGGGGTTTGAAACATGATGATTCATAACAAAAACCCGCACCCACGCGGCGTTGACTGTGGCAAGGGCTGTCTTGATGTTACTTTGATCAAACTCACACTAAGCTGAAACATGGAAAGTCTATGACAGTCATTGAACAATGACACCCCTCCCGCGCCTGCGCAGACGCCAGTCGGTTCAACGGACACACAGGCGACGCCGTAACTGGAGCGAAAGAGTTGCAAAAATAACACACCGTCCGGTCGGTCATGTTGAGCTGGTGCATGATGGTCGCCATCTTTGATAAGAGGCGCATCTTGCCCAGATGAGCGTTCCTGCTCTCCGCCGGAATGTGGAGAAAGGAAGCGATGTTCTTGCGCAGGCGGCGTAGCAAGTCGTTCGGCACGTCCACGTTGCAGACGACACACAGGTAGAGGAAGTGGATCCCCACCGCCGCAAGGGCGTCGTCCGTCCACAAGTCGTGCATGGACATCACGCTTCTGAACACTTCTTCCGGCACGTCGTCCGTCAGCTGGTGGAACTTCAGCAGCGTCAGCGCAGCCGACAGGCCAGCTCCCAGCAGGGCCCCGCTGCTGAGCATCGCCGTGTACAAGAGCTGCCTTGCTTCCGCGTGGGATATCTGATTCAAATTGGGGCGGTTGTTCACTTTCTTCCAAGGACGCTTAAATTCGCGCACAATGCAGAGGGACGAACTAGTCTTATTGTTGGCTGCTTCAAAGAACCCAAGCCCGCCTTTCACCTTCGGATTCAGGAAACCTGATACTTAGGCTTAGGCCACGTGCTCTGGCACTGTCCCACTTGCACTTCTTTCCAGCTGGGAAAGATATACACGAGGTAAACTTGCCTATACACGGAGTGGGTATCTGTGTTGGGCACCGTACGGGACACACGCGAACCGTAGATTCGCCGGAGACTTTTTGTGCCTGCTGGTTGATCGGTTTCCCACTTGTATTTACCCGTGACATTTCAGGTCACAGGAATTCTGACCAACCACCAGAACATGCTGCCTACATCTTTCGAGACTGGAGGTCCTATGAACATGCAATGTGAATAGCCTCTATTCGAGCCAACCCGGCTTTTAATGTTGCGAAAGTGTATAGTTTTTGGACTAGAGAATAGTGCGGAGCAAGCCTTTTTTTACCCTTCCGAAAGGTATGCGGGTGGCAGAGTGACCGGGTGTCGGCCTTCAGGCCGGTAGGCCCGGGTTCGAACCCCGCCCATGACATTTTCCCGGTCGAAGATAGTTTTCGAGGTTTGTTGCGTTTCGGGGTCTAATGTGCCCGAAAGTTGCGTTTTTTGCGGAGTTTCTCAGTATCTCGCGGTATTTGGCTACCCCGGGTGAGTCGGGGGGGGGGGCTCCCCCCCGGGTACTGGCGCCGAACTTGCCACCAGAACCCGAATTCTGCTTCGCCCGAACTTTGCTTCCCCCAGAACTTTGTTTCGCCCGAACTTTGCTTCATCCGAACTTTGCTTCGCCCGAACTTTGCTTCGCCCGAACTTTGCTTCGCCCGAACTTTGCTTCGCCCGAACTTAGCTTCACCCGAACTTTGCTTCACCAGAACTTAGCTTCGCCCGAACTTTGCTTCGCCCGAACTTTGCTTCACCAGAACTTTGCTTCGCCCGAACTTTGCTTCACCCGAACTTTGCTTCGCCCGAACTTTGCTTCGCCCGAACTTTGCTTCGCCCGAACTTTGCTTCACCCGAACTTTGCTTCACCCGAACTTTGCTTCGCCCGAACTTTGCTTCGCCCGAACTTTGCTTCGCCCGAACTTTGTTCGCCCGAACTTAGCTTCACCAGAACTTAGCTTCACCCGAACTTTGCTTCACCCAGAACTTAGCTTCGCCCGAACTTTGTTTCGCCCGAACTTTGCTTCACCCGAACTTTGCTTCACCCGAACTTTGCTTCACCCGAACTTTGCTTCGCCCGAACTTTGCTTCGCCCGAACTTTGCTTCGCCCGAACTTTGCTTCACCCGAACTTTGCTTCACCCGAACTTAGCTTCGCCCGAACTTTGCTTCGCCCGAACTTTGTTTCGCCCGAACTTAGCTTCACCAGAACTTTGCTTCACCCGAACTTTGCTTCACCCAGAACTTAGCTTCGCCCGGACTTTGTTTCGCCCGAACTTAGCTTCACCCGAACTTTGCTTCGCCCGAACTTTGCTTCACCAGAACTCTGCTTCGCCCGAACTTAGCTTCGCCCGAACTTTGCTCCGCCCGAACTTTGTTTCGCCCGAACTTAGCTTCACCAGAACTTTGCTTCACCCGAACTTAGCTTCGCCCGAACTTTGCTTCACCCGAACTTAGCATCGCCCGAACTTTGTTTCGCCCGAACTTTGTTTCGCCCGAACTTAGCTTCGCCCGAACTTTGCAGTTCCCCGAACTTTAACTGCTGCCTCCAGTCTCGCCACGCGCCGGCCTTAGCCGAGCGCACGTACTTATACATTCAAGGGCGACCCGCGAGATTGTATTTGTTAGTACGAAAATCGTGGTGATGTGCTCTCGCTCGGAAAAGCCTTCGGTCTTCTTTCTTTTCTTGCCTGACCAGCAGCTTTTCGACCATTTTCCTTTCGAGTTTCCCCGTCGGAACCAAGAAGAAGGTTGTAAGCTTACCTGCAGATACGCCATGGCCGTGAGAAGCTGCGCGCCGCACTGCACCGAAAGGCTGTTGGCGAACGCTTCCCGTTCTTTCAGCAGTCTTTTCGTCGTCAGGCGGACCAGTTCGGCGGCCGCGTCGTGGACCTGCACCAGGTGCTCCTGCCGAACACCTGTCGAGTGGGCAGCCAGCGTAACCACCGCGGCGCCCATGAACGATATCGACGCCAAAGCGCCGGGCGTCAGCTCCTCCACCTCTTCCACCGCCAGCGACAGCAGCTCGCACGCGAACGTGATCGAAACCACGTCGAGACTCCGAGACCTGCAAACAAGCATCGTGAACTGCCGCACCAACAAGCTAAACTCGATATTCCTCAGGTTCGTCTGTGCGTGGAGGTGCTACTGCTTAGTCACGTGGTTCAACGGCTCACGGAAAGCGGGGCGACTCACTATAAAGGGGACGCATGCGTAAGTAGTGTGGCGGGTAGTCTTCCAAGCCATTGTGAACCAAATATCAAGAGACCAGCAGCGGCTTTTCCATCTGCACCTGCTGTTAGTGCAGATGCCTGAGACAGCAACGATGCTGGCTCTGTGTGGGGGCTTGCACAGGAACACGCGGTTGCGAAGAAAGCACACCGTGTGCGTTGAAACTCACGGCTTTAAGTGGGAAAGTACCGTCTGAACGAAGTATAGCTCGAGTATAGCCCACCTGTCACTGTCACCAGTCTGCTTGGCCTGACTAGCTATTCAAAACTCCTAGTGCGAGCACCCGGCATGGTCGGCAGTCGCCACCTGGGTCACAGTTTTGAGCCCTGTTCCGAAACTCACTGACGACTGCTACCTCAGTGCGCGTTTTAACGTTTTTTATACTTCGCCGTCGTGTCTTTCCGATTACCTTGGCCATTTGGTCGAGCGCATACGGGCATGCGAACTTGGGAACTTTAGCAGCACCCCACTGAGGGAATTTGTGTACAGAGGAGGTGCGGAAGTGCACGTCGAACAACACAGGCAGCTCTCCTAGCTAACCGTTGGAAAACTGGTTGGAAAGTGACTTCACCGGGTTGCTTCTCCAACTTTGGTGAGCCATCTCGCAAGTTAGCATGTATTCGGTTGATTCATGAATGACGATTGTCAATTTGAACGAGCTTTCCTAAATGCGTGCTACGTGAGCAACGATCCCGCAGCGAATTCCCAACGATCGGTGCATTCCCGGGCATACCACTGTGTAGCGGTCGGGGATCTGGAACTTGCCCAACCGCTCGATCCTGTTGCCCGTGGCGGTGGACGGGTTGCGGGCGGCGTCGCGGAAGAGGGGGACCTGCGTGCGGAAGATGTGCTCGTAGTGGAAGCGCGACCGCAGCCACGAGAACTCCTCCTCGACCTCGGGGGCGAGCAGCTCTTCGCGCGACCGGAACGCGCGCATCGTCTGCCCGATCATCTCCAGTCGCTTCCCGTTCCGCACTTCCGGTGCCGCCTGCTGGGCCGCCCGGCGCGCCTGCCCCGCGGCGGCTCTCGACATGGCGACGCGAGAAACGTATCTCACATGCTCCTTCTTTTGAATACAATTCCTGCGGGGAGTACTTGGCTGGACGTCTTGAGCTCGGGTGCAAATGCCGGCTGGGGGTGTGTCCGGTTTCGACAACAAACACAAGTAGGGATCCCAGACATGGCTGCCCTCCCAGGAATAGCTGCCATCCCAGATATGGCTGCCCTCCCGGATACGGCTGCCCTCCCAGGTATGGCTGCCCTCCCAGGAATGGCTGCCCTCCCAGATATGGCTGCCCTCCCAGATATGGCTGCCCTCCCAGGTATGGCTGCCCTCCCAGGAATAGCTGCCCTCCCAGGTATGGCTGCCCTCCCAGATATGGCTGCCCTCCCAGATATGGCTGCCCTCCCAGGTATGGCTGCCCTCCCAGATATGGCTGCCCTCCCAGATATGGCTGCCCTCCCGGATACGGCTGCCTTCCAGGTATGGCTGCCCTCCCAGGAATGGCTGCCCTCCCAGATATGGCTGCCCTCCCAGATATGGCTGCCCTCCCGGATACGGCTGCCCTCCCAGGAATGGCTGCCCTCCCAGATATGGCTGCCCTCCCAGGAATGGCTGCCCTCCCAGACACGGCTGCCCTCCCAGACATGGATGCCCACCCAGATATGGCTGCCCTGATGGCTGCCCTCCCAGATATGGCTGCCCTCCCAGATATGGCTGCCCTGATATGGCTGCCCTCCCAGGAATGGCTGCCTTTCCAGATATGGCTGCCCTCCCAGATATGGCTGCCCTCCGAGACATGGCTGCCCTCCCAGGAATGGCTGCCTTTCCAGATATGGCTGCCCTCCCAGATATGGCTGCCCTCCCAGGAAAGGGGGACATCCGGCCGCTCTCTCCATTCAACATCCATTTCCCTTTCGATGCATTCTGCTTCCAGCTCCCAGTCCAGGGTGCAATCCTTCATCCACCTGACGCCACTGTTCCAGCAATACTCGCACATTTCGTCCGTCCCGTCCCACATCCCGTCGCAGAAGCATCCGATAGGTTCGTCCGCGAGGAGCTGGCGGCACCATTCGCAAAAATACGCAGGGGTTGCCAATTTTTTGAGAGGGTACAAGTTAACCTTGTGGCTGGGCCCACGTGGCTTTCGCAAGCTCTTTTCGGTGGAGAAACGCACATCCGGCGGGGACTCTTGCGTGCGAGCGCAGAGACTGACATTCTTTGATCCTGGGTTTGGCCTCTTAGTAACGCCGGGGTGACTGTCTACTTGCAACCCCGCCTCATCCCAAACCCTTCTGGTGTTGGTTCGGGCAGGTGCTCCTCCTGCCATGCGCTTTGCTCCCATTCCCACAGTAAACCATAGTAAGTCGGAAGCGTGTGCCATTCTGGATTCTGGAGGAGACACCAGCCATCAGGCGCACCTTGCTGCGCCCGCTCACCGCCTTTCATTAAAGACGCAGTGAATAGCCCGACGGGATAATAATCCGACTTCGGCAGGAGCCATTTTGATCGTGGCTGCAAAGCTTGGGACGACGCTTGGGAAAAGGCTATGAAAGACGACGGTCGCGTTGCGACGCAAGGCGGAGGCAAGAGGCAAAGAGGCAAGAGCAGAACATGAGAGCATGCACCCTGATATGTGAATGGACCTTCCTGTCGCGCTTGATTAGAATACAGCAACGAGTGAACATCGTGACAGCAGCGTGAACGCTCAGCGCCCAGCATGCAAAGTTTGAGACGACACAGCACGATACTCGTTGGAAAAGCAGGATCCAGGTTCTGATCGATCGCGAAACCTCTCGAGACATGGGCGGGCGTTGTTGAAGTGCAGGTGGAAAGCGACCATGTCAAGGCACAAGCTCACAGTTCATAAGTTACCTTGTGGTGTGGCTTACCCTACGCAATGCAATTGATAGGCCCCCTGGAGGGGCTGACTGGTGTCTCCATTACTGCAGTCTTGCAAGCAGTATGCGACATCTGCTGCACTGCACGGTTCCTGTGTCAGTCGCGCACAGGATCCAGCTGCAGACGGTGCGCGTAGTCCCGAGAGGCCTGCTTCTACTATTTCCCTGCCCGCCTTCGAAAAGAACAAAGAAAACAGCAGCGTGGATGTACGAAACAGAATCTAAGCAAGTGTTGACCACGCACGTGACGCAACGCAAAAAGAAAGTCCGGGAGGGGGGAACTGTGTGGGGGTGCTCGTGGGGGATATTTTACAGTGGACCGGCCGTGGCCATCAGCGCCGCTTTGATTGGCTGATTCCGGTTCGTCGACCGGTCAGCTTCTCGGGGGGCGAGAGGTGCGGTACAATGACTGCACTCGGCACATGATGACCGGTCCATTGTACACTCACTGACAGTGCTGCGCCAGCTACCGTAGGAAGGCAAAGCGCAAAGACTCGTTTTGATGCTCACGTAAAAGGTGCCTGTCAATGACTTCTTCAGAGAACAAGCACAAAACTTACACCACACCGGGAAAACGGGGGGTGTGTCTCATGCGGGGAGCGGGATGTCCTTCTGTTGTTTCGCTTTTACTGTTCGTTGGGCCAACGACATATTTCTCCGCGGACACTCTTTGGGGCCTCCCCGAGAGAATGCCCACTCCCATGTGATGTCCGTTTCTGAATGCCGGACACAAAATCGGCGGACCTTCTCACGAGGTGGGGGCTCACGAGGCGGGGGATGTACACTCAAGATACGAGTAGCCACGCGGGGGGGGATGGCCGTGAAACCCCCCCCCGGGATGACGAAGGCCGGGGAGAGCCGGGGGCAGTGAAGTAACGAAGCCCGCGAACGGTGGGTGGTGACCCCTCCGAACAGTCTCCCTGGCCCTGGCCCACGCCTGATGCCGCAACCCCTTAACCCGGGCGGCGGCGCTTTGGCATGAGCCAGGAACCTCAAGGGGAGCAGCGCGAGACGCATCATCCACGCTTCAAAGGCCCGCACACTCACGATACTAGTAGTTGAAGATGCGTGAGAAAATGAGGAAAAGAGTGTGACACCGAGTTCGAGAGCTGGGGGGGGAGCATGTGATCTCTCCCTCATTAGCCAGTCCGTTGAGGAAACGGCTGAGTGCTCCTGCACAACATTTGCTTGTGCGCAGGCAACCACCTGTTCATAGCTGAATTGTATGGTTTCAAAGCCAACCGACACGAGAGTGTTTGGTAAAGACAAAACGCACTTGCAGCTACCATAGGAAACGTGTGCGTCAGCCTTGCTGTGACACAGGCAAAAGAAAATGTGGTATGAAACAGAAGACGTGTGTCGTTTGTATTGGCGTGTTTGACCTTGTGTGTTTGACCTTGTGGTGACTCTTCGGCCACTATCGTTAATGCGGCCGGGACTACAGAACCTGAAATACTCGCAGGTGCCGCCTGTACTCATTTCGACGGAAGCTGGAAGCGGAAGAAAGAAAGCACAATGACTACGGGTTCTTTCTTACTCAACGTTCGCTTCCTGCGCTAGACTCAGATATCCGCAGGCGTTTTGCAGGGATACGGCACGCTTCCCCCGGCATGCCGATTGTCATTCGCAACTGGCTGCCACCCCGAGTATTCCCTGTGAGAAGGGTGCTTACTAAAAATGCCCTATGAAGGGCCTTCGGAACGACCTTCGCCGATGTCCCACACCAGTAGGGCTCCTGTGGCAGCACATTTTTTCGTTGAGGCAAAAAGACATCGTGATAGATGGGTGCGGTCACGTCCTTGAATTTCAGGACTTCAGATGTGCCCCGCGTAACTCACACATTCCTCTGGACTGGCTTGTAGGCGTTCAGCCATAATCCATGAATGCAGCATCACGACACGCACACAAGAGATCACCCATGAATGGCACATATATAAAATAATCTAAAAAGCGGGAACGTCTGGTTTGGTAGTCTATTCGCACCATCGTCAGCTGTGGCGCGGCTTAAACCGTGTGCGATATACAGTGCAGAACAGTGGATTCACCGTCTTGACAACTGTCTTGCAGACGGCAAAGTTGCGAGTGACTTGCAGTCCAACGACTATGAACTGCGGCTCGAAGGGGACAGGATGCTCGACAGGCTCCAGGTTGACGCCTTGTCGAACAGACGAACGCCAGCATCGGCCGACTTGCTGCCGACGTATTCGAACGCGATCAGCGCAGCGTCGAGCAGCGGCGCTTTGTTGGGCGCCTGCGGGATGAGCTCTGTCGCACACTGCCACTCCGGCAAGCCGGCAGCCTCGTCCCACGCGCTTTCGTCATCGGACGCCCCCTGCAGCGGGGGCGGGGCGGCGGCCGACGGCGCGTCCCGTGGTGCGTCGGCGGCGGCGGCGGCAGTGGCAGCAGCAGCAGCAGCAGCAGCAGCAGGGGGCGAATGAGGAGTAGGAGAGGAAGACCGCGCCTGCTGCTTTGCCCTCGCGTTGGCGAGGTCCTCGGCCTCCTGGGATAACCGGAGGATCCACGGGTGCTTGTCGAGGATCAGACGAGCGGTCGGCCTGTGCTGCGGGTTCGCGTGCTTCAGCTTCCACTTGCGGAGGAGTTCTCGCTCTGCTGGCTGCGCCACGCCGGGCATCCGACGCAGCAGATCCTCCGCTATGCCACCCAAGGCGTACACATCTATCTTCGTAGTCTGCTCAACACCATCACGGGTGAGCTCCGGGGCGGCGTAATCCGCCGGTGCGCGGAACACCGTACACGGCAGTGACGTCACCGCCTTTGAACAACCGAGGTCGATGACGACGATGGAGGGGTGCTGATCCGCCGGGTTTCGCACCAGCACGTTCGACGGCTTCAGGTCTCGGTGCATGAAATTGAGCCGTTCGAACAGCTCCACGACTTCAGCGAGCTGCTTGAACACGTGGAAGCACCAGATGTTCGGCAGGCGGTGGGCTTGCAGGCACTGCGAGAGGGTGGTCTGGATCCAAGGGGTGCACATCCAGTCACGCCCGTGGGCCAAAACCTCCAGAAACCGGTCCTGCAGGCCGTCCGCCGCGAGCGCCGCCTCGCGGCGGAGCATCTCCATGTTCTTCAGCTCGGCGGCCAGGTAGTCCTTCGAGTCGGTCGCCGCTTTTTTGACCTTCACCGCGACTTCCCTCCGGGCCCCGTCCCGCTCGAGAACGCCTCGCAGCACGTACCCGAAGCCGCCTTCGCAGACGCACACCGCGCGGACGCTTTGGTTCGGGTGCTCGTACCACCGCCGCACGACGTAATCCCGCTCGTCGGTTTCGAGGGCTAGCTCGATCCCGTGGACCGCGACCTTCTCGGCGGCCAACCCGGCGACGAGGCTGCTTGGGTTACCCTTGAGGAACCCAACCACGCCGTGGCCCCGCAGCAGGTCGACGCCGAAGATGCGTGTCTTCTGCTTCGCAGGGAGCGGCTCACACGCTTCGAGCAGAAGCCGGCCGTCCCTGTGAACCCGGTACAGCCCGGCGAGGTTGTCACCCTGCGAGAGATCGCGGAGGGCGGACACCTGCGCCGCGGGCAAGCAGCCGAGGGCGTCTGCGCCGGCTAGTTCGAGGAGGCGCGGGGGCGACTTGAAGCGGGCCACGTCCGCCTCGCTCAGCACGCGCAGCGCGGCGAGGCTGCGGCGCCGCACGGCGAGGAGATCCTTCAGCTCCGGGAGGGGCGGGGGGGCGCCGGCCTCGATGCCGGCGGCCGCGTAGGCCCCCAGCACCATCACGACCGCCGCCCGCGAGGCCTCGACGAGCGTCTTCAGGACGGCGGCCAGCTGCGCGGCGTCGCCCGCGGCTTCATCGTCGAACACCCCCGCCAACCTCGTCACGAACTGCCATTCTTCGTCCATCTTCCCCCGCGCCCCTTCCCCCTCCCCTTTGCCTTTGTTAAAAGGTTTCGCTTTGCGACGGATTGAATTCATTCTCGAGCATCCTTCACAACCCGCTGCTAGTTACGCCTTAGCGGTCCGGTCCCACCCACCTGTCGTTGAGTTCTCGTCGGCATCGCTATCGCGCTGACTTTACAAGAGACAAGTAAGAGTGCAGGAGTGCCGGCTTACTACTGCCCCGTACATGCAGCAGGTTCCGTCGGAGGCGCCATCACGACCGCCGCCCGCGAGAGCTCGACGAGCGTCTTCAGGACGGCGGCCAGCTGCGCGGCGTCGCCCGCGGCTTCATCGTCGAACACCCCCGCCAACCTCGTCACGAACTGCCATTCTTCGTCCATCTTCCCCTCCGCCCCTTCCCCTCCCCTTTGCCTTTGTGATAAGGTTTCTCTTTGCGACTGACTCTCGAGCATCTTTCACAACCCGCTGTTAGTCACGCCTTGGTGGCAGTTCCAGGGCCGGTCCGCGACCCCCCGTCTCGTGTGTTCGCGTCATACATCGCTATCGCGCTGACTTTCCAAGAGATACGTTAAAGTGCAGGAGTGCAGGCGGAGCCATCCTCCGAGTAGTCTCCGCCTCCAGTACCATCACAACCGCCGCCCGCGAGGCTTTGAGGAGCTTCTTCAGGACGTCGGTCAGCTGTGCGGCGTCTTCGGCGTCGAACACCCCCGCCAACCTCTTCACGAACAGCTATTATTCGTCCATCTTCTTCCCCCCGTGGCCTTCTTCCACCGCACTCCGCCCCAGAATCTCACGGATTTTCCGAGGGAATCTGCGAGGCTTGACGAATTTACATACAGGGTGTCTGTTCTAGGGGGAACATTTGTTTTCTGAGGATAGCCGATAGAGGTTCCCGTGGGCCTGTGCCTTTGCCTCATCGCTACCATATGAACGCTTGCAACTACCACAGTTCTCACAGATTGCCTGACATACTTAGCTGACGTGCAGTCCTCATCTACAGGCATTGGACTCTCCGGAGGCACGACAGGTGGTCTTCGTCCGTTATTTTTCCCAGAAAACAGAAAGAAACGAAAACCTCACGGCGGTCTGAGTAGGTGGGGTGCAAGGACAGTGCCGCTGGGCGCTGGGTGCGTGACCTTGTCGCTTCGGACCGAAAGTGTGCTTGATTTGTGGGTCGTTTCTTTGAAAACCTTATCCAGATGCTGCATTACTTCCCGTGTGTGTGAGGATGCGTGTGTGTCCGAGCACAGGAAAGATCGAACTGCCGCCGGATCTCATGCTCCGCGCACAGGGAGCGATTCTACGAGCTTTCGAGGGTCAAGGTACGCCTCTCCAAATACAATAGCTTCCCCATGGGAGAAGATTCCGGTCCGAATCGTTCGAACCTCCTGCGCTTCAAGTGCGCAGCGCGACGCGCCGCCGGCGGAGCGGCAGCTGGGCGGGGGTCCCGCGGGCCAAGGAAGGGCCTGGAAGGGAAGCCAGCTCTTCCGTTTGTCGCGCTTCACCCATCTCCAGCCGCCTGCGGGGCGCCGTTCGAGGACCAGCTTGCGTGGCTGGACGTCCTTCGCCTTCCCAATGGCGGCTGCCGGCGGATCAGCAGAGCCAGCAGCTGGCGGCGAAGGCGAGTCAGGCGGCAGCAGCGGCCCGGCCTCCGGCACTGTGCCCTTCGTCTGCGGATCCAGCGTCATCGCCATCTGATCGGCCTCCGCAAGCGACAAATGCAGCACACCCTTCGCCAGCTGATCGATGTCAGCGGCGGGAGCCATGTGTTGTGTAGTCACGGGACTCGGGTGTTTTGCAACCTTTGGATGTTCGCGTCGGTAGTCAAAGTGTTGTTCCAACGCGGGTCAAATCTGACTGGTCAAGCCATCGGCTTGCTACATCACGGTGTGAGCGTTTTGTAGTTGTGTTTCTTCCCTTTTGCTTCCGCGGTGCTACGCAGCAGTTGTATATCCACCTGGACCTTTTCTTAGCGCGAGCACTATGCGCGGTAGCTCTTTGCTTGTGCTGCTGGAATCAACGGGATGTACACGGCTTTTCGAACGCGCTTTAATGCGGCTTCCTTCTTCATTCTTGACGCGATAACAGAGGTGGTCTCGTAAACAAAGGATTGAATGGATCAAAACGGGGTTTCTTGTTGACTGCTCTTGTCAGTATCCCGCGCCGTATCGCTTGTTAAAACAACTCCGGGTCGGGGGGGTGGGGAACGGGTAAGTGAGCTGCGGGAGCAAAGGCAAATGACACGCCAACGTGCCGGCACGCTCCCACTACCAGATTGTGATTGTGGGTGAATGCCTGAGCAACCTCAGTCTGCACCTGTTGAAAACGGAGGGCACACAGGGATCAGGAGGGCCACCGGATTGACCAGCCGACGGTCCTACTGATTCAACTCAACCCGCAGCCTCTCGGATGCTCAATATCTTCAGGAAGCTAGCGCATCGTCACAAACGGCCTCGCCAGCATAAGAATGGGCAAAGGCACAGATCGTGGCAACGGCTGTCTGCCTGGGCCGTCATCATCTCCTGATGCTGTCCTTCCAACTTTCGGGGAGCCAGTGCGTCATCGCAAACGGCTTCAATAGGCTGGCCCGTCGGATCGTGGTCGGAGATGGCACACTACCAGAAGCTCGGTTGGCCACTGGGATTGTGACAATGACCTCGACTAGTAGGTTGCCTTCACAAACATCCCACGGGCGCGGGCACCTTGATGAGGCTCGTCGTAGCCGTTCCAAACACAGCACTACTTGGTACATGCTTTCGAGTCGAACGCTGGTTACTTACATAGCTCCGCTCGTGCTAGAGGACCAAAGATGGTGCCTTGTCAAATAAGGACTCGATACGAGCTCTCAGGCTGGCTCGTCACCACGCCGGAGGTATCGAGCGTGCAAGACTCCCGCAATGGCTTTCAGGTGATAGGAGGGGACGTTGCATCCTTCAAGGTTCAGCTTCCGCAGGCTGGGCTTCCTTCTAACGAGCGACAGCAGCACGCGTCCTCCTGTTGCCGCCAAGTATCTGCAGTTAGGTTTGATCAATGAGTCCCGGGGCCACGCAACAATACCTTATGCGGAGGGGGCGAACAACTACACAGGCGAACAAGTAGTTTCTTTCCTACACACCCCCTGGCGAGTGAAGTTATGTCTGCCGCCCGCGCAAAGCTGAAGTGGCGCACCTCCATTGAACCGTAAGCAGCACAAACTATTAATATACGGCTAGCCGAGGAATGACTGAGGTCTGCTCGGCGTAGAGGCTCTTAGTTGTGCCTGGCCGTCTTTGTCACTGCTTTCTTCCTCGTACTCGTGCTTCGACCCGGCTAGATTGCAACTATGATTGGAGTTTGGAGCGGCCGCAGAGGTCGCTTCCAGTAAAGTGAGCTGGTGCACGAACGCCGGCACTGAGTGACACGGCTCTAGCGTTATTTGTGGATTAGATGGTCGGTATTTTAAAGTCTCCGGTTGACCGTAGAGGCTTGAGTATGGCGGGGGGTTGAGAAAAGTGAGAGGGTGCAGCTCGCTTCGGGTGTTGTGTCACTCCGTTGTGAAACCTTGTGAAGTCCCCTAACGCGTTTAGGGGGTGCTTGGGATTGGGTAGGGTGTGGTCGTTCTGCTACGGCGTGAAAAGCCTTTTAGACTCGCAAAGGGTGTGTTCTAGCACCCATCGATTCAGTAATAATGCATTGTTGCGTAACACAGAAATACTTGAGGGGCTGCCTTGTGCTTACTTCGAAGGATATGAGGGGGGGGAGAAACAATACAACTACAAAGCGGGTGCAACTACAACGTGGGTCTTTTTTGCTGAACGCTTACGCCAAACTCCAAGTTCGGCACGTGTGATTTCGCAACCGGCAGCCTTCTCGCGGACGTTCCTACAAAGCAGCAAAGAGTATTAGGATGGCGCTTGTTGTTGTGAGCACTAGCGGAACTCGCCTGCATTGGTAAGTCTCGTGTCGTACGCTGCCAACTACTACCAACGGTACCAACAATGCATTGTTTAATGTTCAGTTGGTTATTTTGATAAAATAAGGCTTAAATTTAACACGAAAAATAAGCACACCGGTTGTTCGACAAGTCCAGCTCCGCGAGAAGCGGAAGCGATTGGACGAGGTCGACGATGGACGGGAGCGAGTCGTCACGGACGTCGTTGCGGGAGAGGCTCAGCTGCTTGAGGCGCGGGAGGCCGCGGAGGGTGAGGCAGAGGGGCGGGACGCCGTTGGGGCCCAGGCGGAACCCGCGGCAGTCGACGCGCTCCGTCGCGTCGTGCACGTGGCCCAGCGCGGCGAGCACCGACCGGCTCATCACCGGCCGGTGCACCACGTTTTCCTTCGTCCGCACAGCCATCCGCTTGCAGAGGTTCGCGTACCTGGTTTGGTGCTCGTTCGCCCTCTTTTCGCCGCCGCTCGGCTCGCTCAGCGCGGCGCACAGGCGGGAGAGGTACGGGTCTGTTTCCGCGAGCGGTCGGATCGAAACGTCGGCGGCGCCCTCCGGCTCACGCTCCGCCGAGATCTCGACGCGCCGCTCGACGAACGCGGCCGCCTCCTCCGCGCCTTGCTCGCTCCGCAGGGCGTCCGCCAGGAGCAGGACGATGTCCGCCTTCCCCACCAGCGCCTCGTCGCTTTCATCCGCCTCCGTGCCGCTGGTCCCAATGAACCGCTCGATGTCCCTGCGCCGCATTGTGCTTGCTTTCTTTAGTCTGGTTCAAACCATCCCCGGGGGGTGACCGCACCTAAATGCGCAGGCTGTAACGTGGTGTATAAGCGAGACAATGTGCAGGCTGTAATGTGGTGTATAAGCGAGACAATGTGCAGGCTGTAATGTGGTGTATAAGCGAGACAATGTGCAGGCTGTAACGTGGTGTATAAGCGAGACAATGTGCAGGCTGTAATGTGGTGTATAAGCGAGACAATGTGCAGGCTGTAATGTGGTGTATAAGCGAGACAATGTGCAGGCTGTAATGTGGTGTATAAGCGAGACAATGTGCAGGCTGTAATGTGGTGTATAAGCGAGACAATGTGCAGGCTGTAATGTGGTGTATAAGCGAGACAATGTGCAGGCTGTAATGTGGTGTATAAGCGAGACAATGTGCAGGCTGTAATGTGGTGTATAAGCGAGACAATGTGCAGGCTGTAATGTGGTGTATAAGCGAGACAATGTGCAGGCTGTAATGTGGTGTATAAGCGAGACAATGTGCAGGCTGTAATGTGGTGTATAAGCGAGACAATGTGCAGGCTGTAATGTGGTGTATAAGCGAGACAATGTGCAGGCTGTAATGTGGTGTATAAGCGAGACAATGTGCAGGCTGTAATGTGGTGTATAAGCGAGACAATGTGCAGGCTGTAATGTGGTGTATAAGCGAGACAATGTGCAGGCTGTAATGTGGTGTATAAGCGAGACAATGTGCAGGCTGTAATGTGGTGTATAAGCGAGACAATGTGCAGGCTGTAATGTGGTGTATAAGCGAGACAATGTGCAGGCTGTAATGTGGTGTATAAGCGAGACAATGTGCAGGCTGTAATGTGGTGTATAAGCGAGACAATGTGCAGGCTGTAATGTGGTGTATAAGCGAGACAATGTGCAGGCTGTAATGTGGTGTATAAGCGAGACAATGTGCAGGCTGTAATGTGGTGTATAAGCGAGACAATGTGCAGGCTGTAATGTGGTGTATAAGCGAGACAATGTGCAGGCTGTAATGTGGTGTATAAGCGAGACAATGTGCAGGCTGTAATGTGGTGTATAAGCGAGACAATGTGCAGGCTGTAATGTGGTGTATAAGCGAGACAATGTGCAGGCTGTAATGTGGTGTATAAGCGAGACAATGTGCAGGCTGTAATGTGGTGTATAAGCGAGACAATGTGCAGGCTGTAATGTGGTGTATAAGCGAGACAATGTGCAGGCTGTAATGTGGTGTATAAGCGAGACAATGTGCAGGCTGTAATGTGGTGTATAAGCGAGACAATGTGCAGGCTGTAATGTGGTGTATAAGCGAGACAATGTGCAGGCTGTAATGTGGTGTATAAGCGAGACAATGTGCAGGCTGTAATGTGGTGTATAAGCGAGACAATGTGCAGGCTGTAATGTGGTGTATAAGCGAGACAATGTGCAGGCTGTAATGTGGTGTATAAGCGAGACAATGTGCAGGCTGTAATGTGGTGTATAAGCGAGACAATGTGCAGGCTGTAATGTGGTGTATAAGCGAGACAATGTGCAGGCTGTAATGTGGTGTATAAGCGAGACAATGTGCAGGCTGTAATGTGGTGTATAAGCGAGACAATGTGCAGGCTGTAATGTGGTGTATAAGCGAGACAATGTGCAGGCTGTAATGTGGTGTATAAGCGAGACAATGTGCAGGCTGTAATGTGGTGTATAAGCGAGACAATGTGCAGGCTGTAATGTGGTGTATAAGCGAGACAATGTGCAGGCTGTAATGTGGTGTATAAGCGAGACAATGTGCAGGCTGTAATGTGGTGTATAAGCGAGACAATGTGCAGGCTGTAATGTGGTGTATAAGCGAGACAATGTGCAGGCTGTAATGTGGTGTATAAGCGAGACAATGTGCAGGCTGTAATGTGGTGTATAAGCGAGACAATGTGCAGGCTGTAATGTGGTGTATAAGCAAGACAATGTGCAGGCTGTAATGTGGTGTATAAGCGAGACAATGTGCAGGCTGTAATGTGGTGTATAAGCGAGACAATGTGCAGGCTGTAATGTGGTGTATAAGCAAGACAATGTGCAGGCTGTAATGTGGTGTATAAGCGAGACAATGTGCAGGCTGTAATGTGGTGTATAAGCAAGACAATGTGCAGGCTGTAATGTGGTGTATAAGCAAGACAATGTGCAGGCTGTAATGTGGTGTATAAGCGAGACAATGTGCAGGCTGTAATGTGGTGTATAAGCAAGACAATGTGCAGGCTGTAATGTGGTGTATAAGCGAGACAATGTGCAGGCTGTAATGTGGTGTATAAGCGAGACAATGTGCAGGCTGTAATGTGGTGTATAAGCGAGACAATGTGCAGGCTGTAATGTGGTGTATAAGCAAGACAATGTGCAGGCTGTAATGTGGTGTATAAGCGAGACAATGTGCAGGCTGTAATGTGGTGTATAAGCGAGACAATGTGCAGGCTGTAATGTGGTGTATAAGCGAGACAATGTGCAGGCTGTAATGTGGTGTATAAGCGAGACAATGTGCAGGCTGTAATGTGGTGTATAAGCGAGACAATGTGCAGGCTGTAATGTGGTGTATAAGCGAGACAATGTGCAGGCTGTAATGTGGTGTATAAGCAAGACAATGTGCAGGCTGTAATGTGGTGTATAAGCGAGACAATGTGCAGGCTGTAATGTGGTGTATAAGCAAGACAATGTGCAGGCTGTAATGTGGTGTATAAGCGAGACAATGTGCAGGCTGTAATGTGGTGTATAAGCAAGACAATGTGCAGGCTGTAATGTGGTGTATAAGCGAGACAATGTGCAGGCTGTAATGTGGTGTATAAGCGAGACAATGTGCAGGCTGTAATGTGGTGTATAAGCGAGACAATGTGCAGGCTGTAATGTGGTGTATAAGCAAGACAATGTGCAGGCTGTAATGTGGTGTATAAGCGAGACAATGTGCAGGCTGTAATGTGGTGTATAAGCAAGACAATGTGCAGGCTGTAATGTGGTGTATAAGCGAGACAATGTGCAGGCTGTAATGTGGTGTATAAGCAAGACAATGTGCAGGCTGTAATGTGGTGTATAAGCGAGACAATGTGCAGGCTGTAATGTGGTGTATAAGCAAGACAATGTGCAGGCTGTAATGTGGTGTATAAGCGAGACAATGTGCAGGCTGTAATGTGGTGTATAAGCGAGACAATGTGCAGGCTGTAATGTGGTGTATAAGCGAGACAATGTGCAGGCTGTAATGTGGTGTATAAGCGAGACAATGTGCAGGCTGTAATGTGGTGTATAAGCGAGACAATGTGCAGGCTGTAATGTGGTGTATAAGCGAGACAATGTGCAGGCTGTAATGTGGTGTATAAGCGAGACAATGTGCAGGCTGTAATGTGGTGTATAAGCGAGACAATGTGCAGGCTGTAATGTGGTGTATAAGCGAGACAATGTGCAGGCTGTAATGTGGTGTATAAGCGAGACAATGTGCAGGCTGTAATGTGGTGTATAAGCGAGACAATGTGCAGGCTGTAATGTGGTGTATAAGCGAGACAATGTGCAGGCTGTAATGTGGTGTATAAGCGAGACAATGTGCAGGCTGTAATGTGGTGTATAAGCAAGACAATGTGCAGGCTGTAATGTGGTGTATAAGCGAGACAATGTGCAGGCTGTAATGTGGTGTATAAGCGAGACAATGTGCAGGCTGTAATGTGGTGTATAAGCGAGACAATGTGCAGGCTGTAATGTGGTGTATAAGCGAGACAATGTGCAGGCTGTAATGTGGTGTATAAGCGAGACAATGTGCAGGCTGTAATGTGGTGTATAAGCGAGACAATGTGCAGGCTGTAATGTGGTGTATAAGCGAGACAATGTGCAGGCTGTAATGTGGTGTATAAGCAAGACAATGTGCAGGCTGTAATGTGGTGTATAAGCGAGACAATGTGCAGGCTGTAATGTGGTGTATAAGCGAGACAATGTGCAGGCTGTAATGTGGTGTATAAGCGAGACAATGTGCAGGCTGTAATGTGGTGTATAAGCGAGACAATGTGCAGGCTGTAATGTGGTGTATAAGCGAGACAATGTGCAGGCTGTAATGTGGTGTATAAGCGAGACAATGTGCAGGCTGTAATGTGGTGTATAAGCGAGACAATGTGCAGGCTGTAATGTGGTGTATAAGCGAGACAATGTGCAGGCTGTAATGTGGTGTATAAGCAAGACAATGTGCAGGCTGTAATGTGGTGTATAAGCGAGACAATGTGCAGGCTGTAATGTGGTGTATAAGCGAGACAATGTGCAGGCTGTAATGTGGTGTATAAGCGAGACAATGTGCAGGCTGTAATGTGGTGTATAAGCGAGACAATGTGCAGGCTGTAATGTGGTGTATAAGCGAGACAATGTGCAGGCTGTAATGTGGTGTATAAGCGAGACAATGTGCAGGCTGTAATGTGGTGTATAAGCGAGACAATGTGCAGGCTGTAATGTGGTGTATAAGCGAGACAATGTGCAGGCTGTAATGTGGTGTATAAGCGAGACAATGTGCAGGCTGTAATGTGGTGTATAAGCAAGACAATGTGCAGGCTGTAATGTGGTGTATAAGCGAGACAATGTGCAGGCTGTAATGTGGTGTATAAGCGAGACAATGTGCAGGCTGTAATGTGGTGTATAAGCGAGACAATGTGCAGGCTGTAATGTGGTGTATAAGCGAGACAATGTGCAGGCTGTAATGTGGTGTATAAGCGAGACAATGTGCAGGCTGTAATGTGGTGTATAAGCGAGACAATGTGCAGGCTGTAATGTGGTGTATAAGCGAGACAATGTGCAGGCTGTAATGTGGTGTATAAGCGAGACAATGTGCAGGCTGTAATGTGGTGTATAAGCGAGACAATGTGCAGGCTGTAATGTGGTGTATAAGCGAGACAATGTGCAGGCTGTAATGTGGTGTATAAGCGAGACAATGTGCAGGCTGTAATGTGGTGTATAAGCGAGACAATGTGCAGGCTGTAATGTGGTGTATAAGCAAGACAATGTGCAGGCTGTAATGTGGTGTATAAGCAAGACAATGTGCAGGCTGTAATGTGGTGTATAAGCGAGACAATGTGCAGGCTGTAATGTGGTGTATAAGCGAGACAATGTGCAGGCTGTAATGTGGTGTATAAGCGAGACAATGTGCAGGCTGTAATGTGGTGTATAAGCAAGACAATGTGCAGGCTGTAATGTGGTGTATAAGCGAGACAATGTGCAGGCTGTAATGTGGTGTATAAGCGAGACAATGTGCAGGCTGTAATGTGGTGTATAAGCGAGACAATGTGCAGGCTGTAATGTGGTGTATAAGCGAGACAATGTGCAGGCTGTAATGTGGTGTATAAGCGAGACAATGTGCAGGCTGTAATGTGGTGTATAAGCGAGACAATGTGCAGGCTGTAATGTGGTGTATAAGCGAGACAATGTGCAGGCTGTAATGTGGTGTATAAGCGAGACAATGTGCAGGCTGTAATGTGGTGTATAAGCGAGACAATGTGCAGGCTGTAATGTGGTGTATAAGCGAGACAATGTGCAGGCTGTAATGTGGTGTATAAGCGAGACAATGTGCAGGCTGTAATGTGGTGTATAAGCAAGACAATGTGCAGGCTGTAATGTGGTGTATAAGCGAGACAATGTGCAGGCTGTAATGTGGTGTATAAGCGAGACAATGTGCAGGCTGTAATGTGGTGTATAAGCGAGACAATGTGCAGGCTGTAATGTGGTGTATAAGCGAGACAATGTGCAGGCTGTAATGTGGTGTATAAGCGAGACAATGTGCAGGCTGTAATGTGGTGTATAAGCGAGACAATGTGCAGGCTGTAATGTGGTGTATAAGCGAGACAATGTGCAGGCTGTAATGTGGTGTATAAGCGAGACAATGTGCAGGCTGTAATGTGGTGTATAAGCGAGACAATGTGCAGGCTGTAATGTGGTGTATAAGCGAGACAATGTGCAGGCTGTAATGTGGTGTATAAGCGAGACAATGTGCAGGCTGTAATGTGGTGTATAAGCGAGACAATGTGCAGGCTGTAATGTGGTGTATAAGCGAGACAATGTGCAGGCTGTAATGTGGTGTATAAGCGAGACAATGTGCAGGCTGTAATGTGGTGTATAAGCGAGACAATGTGCAGGCTGTAATGTGGTGTATAAGCGAGACAATGTGCAGGCTGTAATGTGGTGTATAAGCGAGACAATGTGCAGGCTGTAATGTGGTGTATAAGCGAGACAATGTGCAGGCTGTAATGTGGTGTATAAGCGAGACAATGTGCAGGCTGTAATGTGGTGTATAAGCGAGACAATGTGCAGGCTGTAATGTGGTGTATAAGCGAGACAATGTGCAGGCTGTAATGTGGTGTATAAGCGAGACAATGTGCAGGCTGTAATGTGGTGTATAAGCGAGACAATGTGCAGGCTGTAATGTGGTGTATAAGCGAGACAATGTGCAGGCTGTAATGTGGTGTATAAGCGAGACAATGTGCAGGCTGTAATGTGGTGTATAAGCGAGACAATGTGCAGGCTGTAATGTGGTGTATAAGCGAGACAATGTGCAGGCTGTAATGTGGTGTATAAGCGAGACAATGTGCAGGCTGTAATGTGGTGTATAAGCGAGACAATGTGCAGGCTGTAATGTGGTGTATAAGCGAGACAATGTGCAGGCTGTAATGTGGTGTATAAGCGAGACAATGTGCAGGCTGTAATGTGGTGTATAAGCGAGACAATGTGCAGGCTGTAATGTGGTGTATAAGCGAGACAATGTGCAGGCTGTAATGTGGTGTATAAGCGAGACAATGTGCAGGCTGTAATGTGGTGTATAAGCGAGACAATGTGCAGGCTGTAATGTGGTGTATAAGCGAGACAATGTGCAGGCTGTAATGTGGTGTATAAGCGAGACAATGTGCAGGCTGTAATGTGGTGTATAAGCAAGACAATGTGCAGGCTGTAATGTGGTGTATAAGCGAGACAATGTGCAGGCTGTAATGTGGTGTATAAGCGAGACAATGTGCAGGCTGTAATGTGGTGTATAAGCGAGACAATGTGCAGGCTGTAATGTGGTGTATAAGCGAGACAATGTGCAGGCTGTAATGTGGTGTATAAGCGAGACAATGTGCAGGCTGTAATGTGGTGTATAAGCGAGACAATGTGCAGGCTGTAATGTGGTGTATAAGCGAGACAATGTGCAGGCTGTAATGTGGTGTATAAGCGAGACAATGTGCAGGCTGTAATGTGGTGTATAAGCGAGACAATGTGCAGGCTGTAATGTGGTGTATAAGCGAGACAATGTGCAGGCTGTAATGTGGTGTATAAGCGAGACAATGTGCAGGCTGTAATGTGGTGTATAAGCGAGACAATGTGCAGGCTGTAATGTGGTGTATAAGCGAGACAATGTGCAGGCTGTAATGTGGTGTATAAGCGAGACAATGTGCAGGCTGTAATGTGGTGTATAAGCGAGACAATGTGCAGGCTGTAATGTGGTGTATAAGCGAGACAATGTGCAGGCTGTAATGTGGTGTATAAGCGAGACAATGTGCAGGCTGTAATGTGGTGTATAAGCGAGACAATGTGCAGGCTGTAATGTGGTGTATAAGCGAGACAATGTGCAGGCTGTAATGTGGTGTATAAGCGAGACAATGTGCAGGCTGTAATGTGGTGTATAAGCGAGACAATGTGCAGGCTGTAATGTGGTGTATAAGCGAGACAATGTGCAGGCTGTAATGTGGTGTATAAGCGAGACAATGTGCAGGCTGTAATGTGGTGTATAAGCGAGACAATGTGCAGGCTGTAATGTGGTGTATAAGCGAGACAATGTGCAGGCTGTAATGTGGTGTATAAGCGAGACAATGTGCAGGCTGTAATGTGGTGTATAAGCGAGACAATGTGCAGGCTGTAATGTGGTGTATAAGCGAGACAATGTGCAGGCTGTAATGTGGTGTATAAGCGAGACAATGTGCAGGCTGTAATGTGGTGTATAAGCGAGACAATGTGCAGGCTGTAATGTGGTGTATAAGCGAGACAATGTGCAGGCTGTAATGTGGTGTATAAGCGAGACAATGTGCAGGCTGTAATGTGGTGTATAAGCGAGACAATGTGCAGGCTGTAATGTGGTGTATAAGCGAGACAATGTGCAGGCTGTAATGTGGTGTATAAGCGAGACAATGTGCAGGCTGTAATGTGGTGTATAAGCGAGACAATGTGCAGGCTGTAATGTGGTGTATAAGCGAGACAATGTGCAGGCTGTAATGTGGTGTATAAGCGAGACAATGTGCAGGCTGTAATGTGGTGTATAAGCGAGACAATGTGCAGGCTGTAATGTGGTGTATAAGCGAGACAATGTGCAGGCTGTAATGTGGTGTATAAGCGAGACAATGTGCAGGCTGTAATGTGGTGTATAAGCGAGACAATGTGCAGGCTGTAATGTGGTGTATAAGCGAGACAATGTGCAGGCTGTAATGTGGTGTATAAGCGAGACAATGTGCAGGCTGTAATGTGGTGTATAAGCAAGACAATGTGCAGGCTGTAATGTGGTGTATAAGCGAGACAATGTGCAGGCTGTAATGTGGTGTATAAGCGAGACAATGTGCAGGCTGTAATGTGGTGTATAAGCGAGACAATGTGCAGGCTGTAATGTGGTGTATAAGCGAGACAATGTGCAGGCTGTAATGTGGTGTATAAGCAAGACAATGTGCAGGCTGTAATGTGGTGTATAAGCGAGACAATGTGCAGGCTGTAATGTGGTGTATAAGCGAGACAATGTGCAGGCTGTAATGTGGTGTATAAGCGAGACAATGTGCAGGCTGTAATGTGGTGTATAAGCAAGACAATGTGCAGGCTGTAATGTGGTGTATAAGCGAGACAATGTGCAGGCTGTAATGTGGTGTATAAGCGAGACAATGTGCAGGCTGTAATGTGGTGTATAAGCGAGACAATGTGCAGGCTGTAATGTGGTGTATAAGCGAGACAATGTGCAGGCTGTAATGTGGTGTATAAGCGAGACAATGTGCAGGCTGTAATGTGGTGTATAAGCAAGACAATGTGCAGGCTGTAATGTGGTGTATAAGCGAGACAATGTGCAGGCTGTAATGTGGTGTATAAGCAAGACAATGTGCAGGCTGTAATGTGGTGTATAAGCGAGACAATGTGCAGGCTGTAATGTGGTGTATAAGCGAGACAATGTGCAGGCTGTAATGTGGTGTATAAGCGAGACAATGTGCAGGCTGTAATGTGGTGTATAAGCAAGACAATGTGCAGGCTGTAATGTGGTGTATAAGCGAGACAATGTGCAGGCTGTAATGTGGTGTATAAGCGAGACAATGTGCAGGCTGTAATGTGGTGTATAAGCGAGACAATGTGCAGGCTGTAATGTGGTGTATAAGCGAGACAATGTGCAGGCTGTAATGTGGTGTATAAGCAAGACAATGTGCAGGCTGTAATGTGGTGTATAAGCGAGACAATGTGCAGGCTGTAATGTGGTGTATAAGCGAGACAATGTGCAGGCTGTAATGTGGTGTATAAGCGAGACAATGTGCAGGCTGTAATGTGGTGTATAAGCGAGACAATGTGCAGGCTGTAATGTGGTGTATAAGCGAGACAATGTGCAGGCTGTAATGTGGTGTATAAGCGAGACAATGTGCAGGCTGTAATGTGGTGTATAAGCGAGACAATGTGCAGGCTGTAATGTGGTGTATAAGCGAGACAATGTGCAGGCTGTAATGTGGTGTATAAGCGAGACAATGTGCAGGCTGTAATGTGGTGTATAAGCGAGACAATGTGCAGGCTGTAATGTGGTGTATAAGCGAGACAATGTGCAGGCTGTAATGTGGTGTATAAGCGAGACAATGTGCAGGCTGTAATGTGGTGTATAAGCGAGACAATGTGCAGGCTGTAATGTGGTGTATAAGCGAGACAATGTGCAGGCTGTAATGTGGTGTATAAGCGAGACAATGTGCAGGCTGTAATGTGGTGTATAAGCGAGACAATGTGCAGGCTGTAATGTGGTGTATAAGCGAGACAATGTGCAGGCTGTAATGTGGTGTATAAGCGAGACAATGTGCAGGCTGTAATGTGGTGTATAAGCAAGACAATGTGCAGGCTGTAATGTGGTGTATAAGCGAGACAATGTGCAGGCTGTAATGTGGTGTATAAGCGAGACAATGTGCAGGCTGTAATGTGGTGTATAAGCGAGACAATGTGCAGGCTGTAATGTGGTGTATAAGCGAGACAATGTGCAGGCTGTAATGTGGTGTATAAGCGAGACAATGTGCAGGCTGTAATGTGGTGTATAAGCGAGACAATGTGCAGGCTGTAATGTGGTGTATAAGCGAGACAATGTGCAGGCTGTAATGTGGTGTATAAGCGAGACAATGTGCAGGCTGTAATGTGGTGTATAAGCGAGACAATGTGCAGGCTGTAATGTGGTGTATAAGCGAGACAATGTGCAGGCTGTAATGTGGTGTATAAGCGAGACAATGTGCAGGCTGTAATGTGGTGTATAAGCGAGACAATGTGCAGGCTGTAATGTGGTGTATAAGCGAGACAATGTGCAGGCTGTAATGTGGTGTATAAGCGAGACAATGTGCAGGCTGTAATGTGGTGTATAAGCGAGACAATGTGCAGGCTGTAATGTGGTGTATAAGCGAGACAATGTGCAGGCTGTAATGTGGTGTATAAGCGAGACAATGTGCAGGCTGTAATGTGGTGTATAAGCGAGACAATGTGCAGGCTGTAATGTGGTGTATAAGCGAGACAATGTGCAGGCTGTAATGTGGTGTATAAGCGAGACAATGTGCAGGCTGTAATGTGGTGTATAAGCGAGACAATGTGCAGGCTGTAATGTGGTGTATAAGCGAGACAATGTGCAGGCTGTAATGTGGTGTATAAGCGAGACAATGTGCAGGCTGTAATGTGGTGTATAAGCGAGACAATGTGCAGGCTGTAATGTGGTGTATAAGCGAGACAATGTGCAGGCTGTAATGTGGTGTATAAGCGAGACAATGTGCAGGCTGTAATGTGGTGTATAAGCGAGACAATGTGCAGGCTGTAATGTGGTGTATAAGCGAGACAATGTGCAGGCTGTAATGTGGTGTATAAGCGAGACAATGTGCAGGCTGTAATGTGGTGTATAAGCGAGACAATGTGCAGGCTGTAATGTGGTGTATAAGCGAGACAATGTGCAGGCTGTAATGTGGTGTATAAGCGAGACAATGTGCAGGCTGTAATGTGGTGTATAAGCGAGACAATGTGCAGGCTGTAATGTGGTGTATAAGCGAGACAATGTGCAGGCTGTAATGTGGTGTATAAGCGAGACAATGTGCAGGCTGTAATGTGGTGTATAAGCGAGACAATGTGCAGGCTGTAATGTGGTGTATAAGCGAGACAATGTGCAGGCTGTAATGTGGTGTATAAGCGAGACAATGTGCAGGCTGTAATGTGGTGTATAAGCGAGACAATGTGCAGGCTGTAATGTGGTGTATAAGCGAGACAATGTGCAGGCTGTAATGTGGTGTATAAGCGAGACAATGTGCAGGCTGTAATGTGGTGTATAAGCGAGACAATGTGCAGGCTGTAATGTGGTGTATAAGCGAGACAATGTGCAGGCTGTAATGTGGTGTATAAGCGAGACAATGTGCAGGCTGTAATGTGGTGTATAAGCGAGACAATGTGCAGGCTGTAATGTGGTGTATAAGCGAGACAATGTGCAGGCTGTAATGTGGTGTATAAGCGAGACAATGTGCAGGCTGTAATGTGGTGTATAAGCGAGACAATGTGCAGGCTGTAATGTGGTGTATAAGCGAGACAATGTGCAGGCTGTAATGTGGTGTATAAGCGAGACAATGTGCAGGCTGTAATGTGGTGTATAAGCGAGACAATGTGCAGGCTGTAATGTGGTGTATAAGCGAGACAATGTGCAGGCTGTAATGTGGTGTATAAGCGAGACAATGTGCAGGCTGTAATGTGGTGTATAAGCGAGACAATGTGCAGGCTGTAATGTGGTGTATAAGCGAGACAATGTGCAGGCTGTAATGTGGTGTATAAGCGAGACAATGTGCAGGCTGTAATGTGGTGTATAAGCGAGACAATGTGCAGGCTGTAATGTGGTGTATAAGCGAGACAATGTGCAGGCTGTAATGTGGTGTATAAGCGAGACAATGTGCAGGCTGTAATGTGGTGTATAAGCGAGACAATGTGCAGGCTGTAATGTGGTGTATAAGCGAGACAATGTGCAGGCTGTAATGTGGTGTATAAGCGAGACAATGTGCAGGCTGTAATGTGGTGTATAAGCGAGACAATGTGCAGGCTGTAATGTGGTGTATAAGCGAGACAATGTGCAGGCTGTAATGTGGTGTATAAGCGAGACAATGTGCAGGCTGTAATGTGGTGTATAAGCGAGACAATGTGCAGGCTGTAATGTGGTGTATAAGCGAGACAATGTGCAGGCTGTAATGTGGTGTATAAGCGAGACAATGTGCAGGCTGTAATGTGGTGTATAAGCGAGACAATGTGCAGGCTGTAATGTGGTGTATAAGCGAGACAATGTGCAGGCTGTAATGTGGTGTATAAGCGAGACAATGTGCAGGCTGTAATGTGGTGTATAAGCGAGACAATGTGCAGGCTGTAATGTGGTGTATAAGCGAGACAATGTGCAGGCTGTAATGTGGTGTATAAGCGAGACAATGTGCAGGCTGTAATGTGGTGTATAAGCGAGACAATGTGCAGGCTGTAATGTGGTGTATAAGCGAGACAATGTGCAGGCTGTAATGTGGTGTATAAGCGAGACAATGTGCAGGCTGTAATGTGGTGTATAAGCGAGACAATGTGCAGGCTGTAATGTGGTGTATAAGCGAGACAATGTGCAGGCTGTAATGTGGTGTATAAGCGAGACAATGTGCAGGCTGTAATGTGGTGTATAAGCGAGACAATGTGCAGGCTGTAATGTGGTGTATAAGCGAGACAATGTGCAGGCTGTAATGTGGTGTATAAGCGAGACAATGTGCAGGCTGTAATGTGGTGTATAAGCGAGACAATGTGCAGGCTGTAATGTGGTGTATAAGCGAGACAATGTGCAGGCTGTAATGTGGTGTATAAGCGAGACAATGTGCAGGCTGTAATGTGGTGTATAAGCGAGACAATGTGCAGGCTGTAATGTGGTGTATAAGCGAGACAATGTGCAGGCTGTAATGTGGTGTATAAGCGAGACAATGTGCAGGCTGTAATGTGGTGTATAAGCGAGACAATGTGCAGGCTGTAATGTGGTGTATAAGCAAGACAAAGCTGACTCGGGGTGGACGAAACGAACATTGGTAAAGTCCCCTGGAATATAAAGGAATAACACCCCAAAAATACATGCCCTCTTCCTTATTTGTTAGTCTTCACGAAACACAGGTAGGGCAACCTCCGCAAGATTGAAATCAGAAAATCATTGAAAGGGGGAAAGCAGGAGATATTTCAACTTCTTTTTTCGTTTCTTCTCTGAATTACGGCGGGGTCAACTCCACACTCATCAGGTTTCGGGATCGATAAAGGAATGCGTAGGTTTGTTGTTGCAAAAAAGAGAACCAAGAAACAAAAAGGTATACAACCGCGCTATCCAAGGAAAGGGGAACCGAAGGTGGGGGGGGCGGGAACTGAACATACGTCTCTCAAGAGCGCGGGCTTGCGAGAGGGATTTCTTTTCGCTGGGGCTTCATTTTGCTTGGCATGTGATAGAGAATAGAGTGTTGGTTTTGCGTGTTGTGAAGAAAAAAGGGAAGGATGCAGGGGTTCCCTCGGAGACATGCGATCGAGTCGCCTTTGTAGCGTTATTTGTGGATTAGAAGGTCGGTATTTTGAAGTATTTGGGTGTGTGCGCCAGGTATCTATAACGCCAATACAGTTCGCCGGAGTAATTCTCTCTGAAGGGGTAACCCCCCACCTGGACCACTCCTACTGCAGTGCGTACCTGAAGAGAGTCATAGTTACTCCCGCCGTTTACCCGCGCTTGACCTGTGACATTCAGGGCACTGGGCAGAAGTCACATTCCACTCGCCACCGCTGTGATGAAGCGAAATGGTGGATTAATTACCCAGTTGGATTCCTCTTGTCGTAACAGTTCCAAGCTGACACTTCATCGTGACATGCAAGAAGGCCTGGAAGAAATCAGGAGCCGCGGGGCGGCATCTCAGTAGCGTTGCTAGACTCCTACGGCAGAGTGCACTTCTTAATCGTTAGAAAACGAACTTCCGCGAAAGCATTCGACAAGAATGTCCACAAATCAAAAGCAAGAGCGTCGGGATCCATGATGCCCAGATACCGTCGTAGTCCGCTACTGTAAACGATGCCGTCTCAGGATCGAGGGAAGTTGTTCTGTCCCCCATAACACTTCCGAACGAGAATCGAAGCGTGACCCACGAGCACGAACCCAGCCCAAAGTTTCGTGACAAGGCCACAATCACGTCGTTCAGGCTACAGAGAAGTGCGAGCGTTCCCCCCGTGAAGGGGTTACCACGAACGTGGGGCGGGGTAGTTGGCCGCGAACCATACTGATTAGTTGAGGTTAGAATGCAGAATATCTGTAGCGATGACCTGCATTACATTAATTGGCGCGAACCACACTGATTATATTCGGTAAACCCTACGTTTGTAGGAAATACTCGAGGTGGCCGCCGAGAAACACAGGTGGATAACGAAAGGAGTGTGTTTGTAGTGGTGATATGTGTCGTTTTAGTTCGGGAGCAAGTCCGGAAGAAGTGATAGGACGCGGTGCGGGTGTTGAGTGCATCATTCTAAACAAGTTCTTGCACCATCCCCCCCCCCCCCCCCCCCCTCTTGTCTAGCCACCTCTTCAAAAGATGAGTACCAGGCGAAACCACCGAACCTTTTCACAGGGACCTTCAAAGACTGGAAGCCATAGCTCGGTACAACCACCGAGACTGTCTCGAAGGTTCTCCGTTCAAACAGGTCTGCAAGTGCCTGCATCCAGACTATCAGCATCCAGACTGTTTGAAAACCCGGTTTTCTCTATCCTTCCCCTCCAAATACAATACTATACCCCCCCAGTAATCATATGACAAGAAGGTACTTGTCACAAATGTACACAGTTAATACTTGTCGTAAATAGACCAATGCGACGATTATGATACGATGTACTTGTCCATCGTATGATAAGTACGTGGTGTGGTCAAACCCGGCATTTGTACAGTCTCTCGGGCAGGCACCCAAAGTTTAGGGGTTCGGTGTTTTAGGGTCTCCGGTTGACCATTGAGGCTGGGAGTCGGATGTATTCTCTCGTGAAGGATGCAACCTCAAGCTCTCTCGTAAGACGGTTCTTCTTTTCTGATGGAGACACGGTGGGCTTTTGTGCGACCTGGTTGGCGGGTCCGTTCCACTTCTCTCTGGATTTCGTGCACGCGGCGAGGTCCCTGGTGTGCCCGAGCCGCACCTGAAAAGCTGGTGTGCGACAACCAAGACGCGTGTAAATACGAAAAGCGGGTGTGCGATAAAACGCGTGTAAATACACACCTGAAAAGCTGGTGTGCTACAACCAAAACGCGTGTAAATACACACCTGAAAAGCTGGTGTGCTACAACCAAAACGCGTGTAAATACACACC
Source organism: Diplonema papillatum (assembly GCA_030068145.1). Classification (NCBI taxonomy): domain Eukaryota; phylum Euglenozoa; class Diplonemea; order Diplonemida; family Diplonemidae; genus Diplonema; species Diplonema papillatum. The sequence continues at coordinate 321,347 of JAPJBO010000046.1, forward strand.
TGAAAAGCTGGTGTGCTACAACCAAAACGCCGAAAAGCGGGTGTGCGACAACCAAAACGCGTGTAAATACACACCTGAAAAGCTGGTGTGCTACAACCAAAACGCGTGTAAATACACACCTGAAAAGCTGGTGTGCTACAACCAAAACGCGTGTAAATACACACCTGAAAAGCTGGTGTGCTACAACCAAAACGCCGAAAAGCGGGTGTGCGACAACCAAAACGCGTGTAAATACACACCTGGAAAGCTGGTGTGCTACAAACAACCAAAACGCGTGTAATACGAAAAGCGGGTGTGCGACAACCAAAACGCGTGTAAATACACACCTGGAAAGCTGGTGTGCTACAACCAAAACGCGTGTAAATACACACCTGAAAAGCTGGTGTGCTACAACCAAAACGCGTGTAAATACACACCTGAAAAGCTGGTGTGCTACAACCAAAACGCCGAAAAGCGGGTGTGCGACAACCAAAACGCGTGTAAATACACACCTGAAAAGCTGGTGTGCTACAACCAAAACGCGTGTAAATACACACCTGAAAAGCTGGTGTGCTACAACCAAAACGCCGAAAAGCGGGTGTGCGACAACCAAAACGCGTGTAAATACACACCTGGAAAGCTGGTGTGCTACAACCAAAACGCGTGTAATACGAAAAGCGGGTGTGCGACAACCAAAACGCGTGTAAATACACACCTGGAAAGCTGGTGTGCTACAACCAAAACGCGTGGAAATACACACCTGAAAAGCTGGTGTGCTACAACCAAAACGCGTGTAAATACACACCTGAAAAGCTGGTGTGCTACAACCAAAACGCGTGTAAATACACACCTGAAAAGCTGGTGTGCTACAACCAAAACGCCGAAAAGCGGGTGTGCGACAACCAAAACGCGTGTAAATACACACCTGAAAAGCTGGTGTGCTACAACCAAAACGCGTGTAATACGAAAAGCGGGTGTGCGACAACCAAAACGCGTGTAAATACACACCTGAAAAGCTGGTGTGCTACAACCAAAACGCGTGTAAATACACACCTGAAAAGCTGGTGTGCTACAACCAAAACGCGTGTAAATACACACCTGAAAAGCTGGTGTGCTACAACCAAAACGCGTGTAAATACACACCTGGAAAGCTGGTGTGCTACAACCAAAACGCGTGTAAATACACACCTGAAAAGCTGGTGTGCTACAACCAAAACGCCGAAAAGCGGGTGTGCGACAACCAAAACGCGTGTAAATACACACCTGAAAAGCTGGTGTGCTACAACCAAAACGCGTGTAAATACGAAAAGCGGGTGTGCGACAACCAAAACGCGTGTAAATACACACCTGAAAAGCTGGTGTGCTACAACCAAAACGCGTGTAAATACACACCTGAAAAGCTGGTGTGCTACAACCAAAACGCGTGTAAATACACACCTGAAAAGCTGGTGTGCTGCAACCAAAACGCGTGTAAATACACACCTGAAAAGCTGGTGTGCTGCAACCAAAACGCGTGTAAATACGAAAAGCGGGTGTGCGACAACCAAAACGCGTGTAAATACGAAAAGCGGGTGTGGCACCGGCTTTAACTCCAGCTTTCTGTGGCTGGGCTCCACCGTGTATTATTATACTTAGTTTCGATGTTGGTCGGTTCTTCTTTCTTTGCATTATTTGGGGGCTTGAAGGCGTCGTTCGTGGCGATTGTTTTTCCTGTCGGTGCAAACCGACCGCCGCGTACTGCTTTGGCATGGGAAATAGGGCAGAAAGGCGCAGTTCTGATGTATTTATTTTGACTTTCAACCCCTTATACCGAGGAGAATGCGAATGGAAAACAAGAGCGTTTCGTTGATCGCACGACCCCGACCCAAATCCTGGACGTAGTTTCAGGCCATTGATCATCAGAGCGTCTTTAGGACTCCTACTCGGACTTCCGTGGTTCAGTTTCCTCACACATTGCGTGTGGCTAAAAACAAGAAGTAACAAAAAGGCTGTTCGTTTTGTTTGTGCGTGCCGGCTGATCGATTTCTAACTTGTTTCTGCCTGCTTCTTTTTGCAGGCTTCGGAACTTTGATCCACCAATGCTATGTCTACGCTTTCCTTAGCGTTTTTCTTTAAGCCTTCACAATACATCGCGGTCTTCGTGCTAAAGAATAGCACGGGCACTTCAATTGCTTCGAAGATGCCGGAAATGGGCGTTCGCCCCTTTCCACCTTTTCAGCTCTAGTGCCCTCGCAGACCCAGGTATTTGGCACAGATGCCTCCCGAAGATGATTTCTGCGCATCCACACCAGAGGAATATCGTGGAAGCGCGACGGAATTTCTGAGAAACCCGGCGCGTGCTAGTAGGGAGGAGCGAGCTCTTGTGGTCGCGGGTTCGAGCCCCGCGGGAGGTGTTTTTTGACTGAATCATCAACATCACAGTGTGTGTGTGGCCCGTCGTTGTTTTCCGTGCTGTTATCTGTGGTAACCCAAAACCATCCAAAAACACCGAAAATCCAGGTGGTCTTTTTTTCAATCAAGAATTCTGCACATTTAGCCACACATTATTTAGCCTCCAAATATAAAATTGCGGCAAGTTGTGGCTAATCAGCCGTCAACTTTGGCTGTTCGAGGGGCAGGGCACACTTTGCTACCCAATATTTGAAGCAGAAGTTTTGTAGAGTGAGAGCTTTTGAGGGAGGTTTCGTTCTTGACGGGGGGGTTCTTTGCAACAAACACGGGGTCCAGCCTCAGAAGCTGAAACCTAAAAAAGCGGGGTTTACACGCGTTTTTGGGTGCACATCTACGCCTGCTTTTCGGGTTTTTCTCGGGCACACCTTCCTTAACGCCAGCTTCTGCTTCTGCGGCTGGACTCCACCGTGACTGCGCCACAACAAACACACGAACGGACAACAAGCCGGTTGCTCCATTTTCGCATCGCGGGAGCGAGATTAGGAGCAGTACTCGTGACGCGTGATGTAGTCCAGTAAGAAGAAAACCGAAACGAGTCTTGCCCCCCCTCCTTTCCTCGATCATCGCTGGGAGGCGAGATCGGCGGGTTTACTTCGGGCGAAAAGAAACGCAAACATGTACGGTGCGATCCAGCCTCAGAAGCTGGAGGTATAGCGCGAGTCTTGTGTGGACCCTGGATTCCCGTTGGGGGGAAAGTCTTAGGTTGGTGTGCATGAGAGGCAGAATCCTGCCTCTCATGTATGTTTGATGCCAGCATCAAGTTGGGGGGAAATCTTCGTTTGCCTTTCATGCAATGGGGGTTTGCAAGAACCCGAAACTCGAGAAGCGTGTGTACCCGACATCCGCTCTGGCGAAAGCTGGACGCACCTGAGGCTGGACCTCACCGTCTGGTTCTGCGTTTCTTGACGTGTCGCCCTTCCTTCTTGTGATAAAACATTCTCACGTCGGAGTGCCCGTGCTGTTGCCACTGCTGAAGCTGCACGGAATGGTCAGACGGAATTGACAGGAACTGAACGGACGACAGACGCAGCAGAAGGGGCGGGTGGAGGGGGGGGGTTTGAGGCATGACAGTGAACACCAACACCAACGCTCCAACGACAGAAGATGGAGCGTCAGAAGGTGCGGAAGAATTGCTCAACGGGAAAAGTGACGGGGCGCATGCTTTTTCGGGCGTATGCCCTTGGTCGCCTCTGTGACGCATCCGCAAGAGCAGGTGTACCCGGCCCGGTGAAGTCCATTCAGCATGGCTGGATTGCTGGATGCTGAAGCCGAGGTTTCAAAGCAGGTGCCACACTCGCCCTCTTCGGGTCCCCATTCGCACGCGCCTGGGGCATAGCGCACCCGCTTTTTATCGGAACACACCCCTCACTTTTACTCCAGCTTGACTCCGCCGTGTCCCCTGGTATTCTTTTCTTTTTACCAAACGCGAACTGGCGGAGAAATGAAGCTCGTCACCGCAAACCGTGGCGCTTTCACTCGCGCCCAGGATACAGCATGAACGGAATATCGATCAGGCCCAGCGTTCAACGAATCTGCCTTCCCATCATCATCATGTACACAACAGTTGTGGAACAGCCCGGTTGTGCGAGTGACGAGCCTTTACTTCTGTATGCTTTTTTTGTCTCAACTACAGCAAGTGACTAACTAACCGGGCAGGGTTCACTCTCACGAGCGGGATTGCCGGGGTTAGCCTTTTTTCCCCCCCTTCTTTCTTGTTTCTAACATCGTCATTCTTTTGAAAAAGCACCTGCTTTCTGAGAAATACTCGAAGAGGGGGAGCCCACGCAAGTGCGCAACAGACGTTGGTTATGACTCTGAAAAGGCACCGGGCGACGCCCTTCTCATATTTCATCTTTGCCAAAATCCGGCCCGATGCTCGTGCACCGTGCGAGTCGGAGAAAGAAGTGCGTCGTAGTTGTGTTGCGAAGAACGGGAAACTAGAGTTTTCGTTGACCGCACTACCCTGAACTTCAAAAGTTCTGGACGTGGTTTCAGGTGGCATGATCAGAAGGTCCTACTCGGGCGGCTCAGTTTCCTCACATCGCAGTATGCCTGAAGTAAACGTAAGAGACAGGCTCGGAGATTTTCGTTGATCAGAGGCGCGCATAAGCACCGCGAGAAATCTTTCTGGAGGTACGGGTTTGTCCCGATGACACGAAGCAACGGCGGACAGCACTAGCGGATCCTAGATGGAGTAAACTAAAGTCTCCAGGTGACCTTCGTCAAAACGGGGCTTCTTTTTGAAAAAGAAAAAAATGCAGCTGGGCATCTCGAGTTGTTCTTTCTGTCGGCTGAACGCCGCACTGTCGGCGGATATCGACTCCCAACAACGGATGATTTGCCTAAATGAGAACTGTTGCGACGTTGAGCGCACCGGGTCAGAGGACGAAGGTGCGGTCCTTCGCAGGCGTTTTGGGCGGCGCGAGGCTCGGCGTGGAGGGCTGCTGGTCGGAGAAGACGCGGGAGTGGTTCCTCCGGTAGTACTCCTTCTGCTCGTGCGTGCAGTGGTCCCAGTCGTCGTGGTAGTTCTGGAGCAGCGCCGCGACGGCGGCGCGGTTCCACGGCTTCCGCGCGTCGGGCGGCGCCAGCGGGTGCTCGGCGTGGAAGCTCGAAAACCACTCTTCGTCGTTGGGCAACGCAACGCGAACCTGCTGCACGTCCTCAGGCACCACACTGCAGACGTACGTCGCGGAGGGCGACACCACCGGGCGCTGCAGCTCCTCCTTGATCCGCAGGACCTTGCGCCGAGCGAGCCACGACTTCATCATCGCCTGCACCCGAACCGACGCCATCTGCTGACTTAACGAGCTCCCTTTCTCGGCCGACGTGACGACGGCGCCCCTCCCCACCGACTTGCTGAACTGCTCGTCCAGCTTCTGCTCCATCTCCGGCGGGAGCCGTTCGCCGAACACCTTCTTGAACATCTTCAAGATGGTGCTCTCCTTGTGCAGGTACCCATCGGCGTCGTAATTCACGTCGAGCGAAACGATGAAATGCTGGACCTGCCGCGTCGTCGCGTTGGTGGAAGGCCCCAGCGGAGGGCCGATTTCCCTCAGGAAGTCTTGGAACGTGGCGCCGGTGAGCACGTTCTCACCGTCCACCGCGGTTGACCGTGCGTCCCAGGCGGCCTGGATCAAGTCGATGTACTCGACCGTCACCGTTTCTTTGTCGTCGTTCTCCGCAGACTCGGAGAAGTTGTCGAGGATGACCGCGATGAATAAATTCATCAGCACGTACATCCCGGCCATAGTGTACGTGCAGGAGTACACAATCGCCACCACGGGCAACCCGCACTCGCCGAGTTGGGAGTCGCAGTCCGGCGGCTGCGTGCGAAGGTCTTTTTGGATCGCCTGCCAGCCCTCCCCCGTCGACATGCGGAGGAGGAGCAGGATCGCGTTCCGGAAGCTTTCGAAGTTCGCGTAGTAGTTCATGTTCGGCCCGCGCTTGACCTGCCCGAACAGCTTCACCCCCAGCGTCGCGAACACGAAGAGGAGGAGGAACAGCAGCCCGGCCACGTTCACCAGCGACACGAACGAGAGCATCAGCGTGTTCAATATCCGCTTGATCCCCTTCGCTCGTTTGACCATGCGCAGCAACCGGGCGAGCCTCAGGATGCGGAAAACGGACACGACGGACGACCCCGACAGGAACATGCTCATGACGAGCCCGGCGGTGGACAGCACGACGATCGACAGGTCGAACCGGTTCCAGAGCTGCGTCCAATAATTCCGGAAGCCCATGGCTACCAGCTTCAGGACGGCTTCGAGGGCGAAGATGGTGATGAAGATGACGTTGAGGACTTCCAAGGCGTCGTTGAACTCCTGGGGCGAGTCGTGGTGCTCGACGGCCATGGTGATCACGTTCAGCAGGATGCACACCGTGATCGTCCATTCGAACCAAGAACTGGTCACGAACCCGAATTCGGGCCGCTTGATCAAAGAGCTCGGGTCGTCGGCTTCGTGCATGGCCTGCATCATCTTCTTGTACTCGTTGATCCACTTCCGCTGCGACTCGTTGAGGAACATTTGCCCCCCGGTGAGCGCGGCCTTCTCCTTCTCTTGGTAATACGTGTCGATCAGCACGCCGATGAACATGTTGATGATGAAGAACGACCCGAAAACGACGAAGGCGAGGAAGTAGATCGCCCAGAACCTCGAGTGGTTGTACTGCGGGGAGAACTCGGGCTCGGTGATGTCCATTCCGAGGTACATGACAGAAACCCAGCCTTCGAGGGAGGCCATCTCGAAGAGAGTCACCATCGCCGCGACAAGATGGTCGAAGTGCGAGCCGTAATTCATCCACCGGCACCGCGTCACGGGGCAGAAGTTCTCGCAGAGGTACTTCGAAGTGATGTTCGGATACGCCTGCTCGACGTCGCCGAACACCTCGTCTGAGCAGCGGTAGAATGTGCCGGCGAAGACCTGGACCCCCATGATCCCGAAGATCATCCACGCGACGAACGAGATGAGCAAAACGTTGAGGAGCGGCTTGATGCTGGTAAACAGCGCGCGCACGACAACCTTCATCCCGGGCGATTTGTTAATCAGCCGGAGGGGGCGCAGCACACGCAGCATCTTGACGAAGGCGAAGCCGCCGCCGCCAGGCAGCAGCGACAGCAGCGAGACGCAGACGATGAAAAAGTCGAGCCGGTTCCACGACTCTCGCCGCAGGTACGAAGAAGGGTACAGAATGAACCCGTACCCGATCGTTTTGCAAATCGCCTCGGCGAGGAAGATCCAGATGAAGATGAAGTTGAGCAGCTCGAGGAGCTGCGCCGTGCTGTGGTCCGGGGCCATCAGCGGGTCCTCCAGCGCCAAGAAGATGGTCGACGCGAGGATGCACACGAAGATCACGGTTTCGAAGCCCCAGCTGGCGACCAGGCGGTACACCCAGTACCGGAGGCCGTGGTCCTGCGGCATGAAGAACAGGGCGAAGTCACGGTCCGCGTACTTCCGCAGGAAACCTGGCATCGCCCGCCGCGTCTTGCCCATCGCCCGCGCCGTGTCCGGCGGCAGCCGCTCGCCGCCCTCCCCGGCCGGGAACTGGTACCCCTGCGCGAACGCCGACGCCGGCGACACCGCCGGCGACGAGCACATCGACGCCAGCACCGGCGGCGGGCTCGCCCAATTCGACGCGCCGTCCAAGCTGTCGGTGTCCAGCTCCCCTCGCTTGCTGCCTCCTGCTGCGGGGTTCCCTTCTGGAGACCCCTCGGGCTCGGCGTCGGTGTCGGATGCGTTTGTGGCGTCCGACCCGGCGCCTTGGTCCTTCAGCTCCCTGTTGTTCAGCAGCACCGCGATGAACAAGTTGAGCATCAAATAGTTGCCGAGGACGTAGTACGCGACGAAGTACACGCAGACCCAGTCGCCTGCGGCGACCATCCCCGTGTACATGATGACGTTCCAGTCCTCGCCGGTCAGGATCTGGAACGTCGTCAAAATCGCGTCGCCCAGCGAGTCGTAATTCGCCCTCGGCCGGCCCCCACAACCAGGCCCGCGGACACGCATAGCCGGGGTGACGTACCATGCGTCTGGGTCCCAGTCCTCACCCAGGAAGCAGAACTGGCCGCCGAAGAGCTGCATCCCGATCAGCGCGACGATGAACACGACCAGCCCGAGCAGCGCGGTGAGGAGGGCCGCGCCCTTGATGCTGCTGATCACGATGAGCACCCACCGCTGCAGCGTCGGGAGCGCTTTCGCGAGCTTCAGAACGCGCAGCACGCGGAGAGAGCGGAGGACGGACACCTTCGCGGACGCGAACAAAAGGTCGAACAGGGAGGCGAGCACGATGACGAAGTCGAACGTGTTAAAGTTGTCGCTGAAGTACAGGTTCACGCCCATGCCGAAGAGCTTGAGCAGCGCTTCCAGCCCGAACACGGCCGTGAAACCGATGTTCGACGCGTCGAGAATCTGCGTCATCAACTTCGGCTGCCCGTAGAACGTGATCGCGAGCGACAACGTGTTCAGCAGGATGCACAGCAGAATCAGCCTGCGGAACCCGGAATTCGCCTTCGGAAGCTTGGAAGGCTCCTCCTTCACGAGCTGGTACACAATCTCCTGCGGCCGGGTTCTCTTCTCCCGCGGCGCCGTTGCCTTCGCGAACAGACCAGTCACCGTGTCGTGGACACCTTTCAACTCTTCGTACATCGGCATGCGTGCCGCCAACGACCGCAGGTCGCCGCCTAGACCGGCCACAGAGCTCTTCTTCGTCGTCAACGTCGGCGCGTGACCTTCCGAGTACGCCAAGAACTCACCTGGTTTTTGGTAAGCGATCGAAGGAAGACCCGCGAGAGCCCATTCTTTTTGCGACATGCTGAAGGTACAACGAAAACGATGGTGGCGGCCCAAATCCCCGGGGATCCGTGGGATTTTTGTGGGGGCGTTCAAGAACGGAACAAAACCACCCAGCATACCATTTCACATCCAGATCCCGCGTCTCCAACCGGGTCTGTACGAGTCCGAATGGACCGGCGGGAGTTTGAGCCTTAGGGCCGGTTCCTACGGTTATCTCCTGGCTCGGCTCCATTCGAAAGAGTGGGGTTGGAAACCCGGATGTGAATTCGTTCGGATCGTCTGTCTGTGCCCGACAGTATGGAGCCAGGTTTCTCGCCTCGGGTTCATTTCGGGGAGGACGAGACGTGCATACCTAGAGAGACCGTCCCTCCGCCGTCTTCGTCCATGACCTCGAAAATGGCCTCCAGCTCATCGTCCGACACATCGCGGCCGTGCTTTTTTTCGAGCAAGGCACGGACCTCGTCCCGGTCGAGCTCGCCGGTTCCGTCTTTGTCGATGGCGAAGAACGCCGCCGTTATCTGCTCCTGCTGCTTCTTTTCGAACGCCTCCGTGATGACGACGATGGTCAGGTTCATTACGAAGAACGAGCCGAACACGATGAGGAAGATCCAGTACACCACGGCGAGCCACGTCGTGGCGTCGATGGTGCTGTACATGTTCTCGGACCACCCCTCGAGTGATATGCTGACGAAGAGGGTCAGCACCGCGACGCCGATGTTGTTGAACGAGAGTTTTCCGCTGTACGGGTTCGTGCCCACGTCGAGGCAGTCGTAGTTCCACGGGCACAAGTGCCCGCCGAGCTGCCAAGTTCCGTTCTTGCAGATCCGCTCGCCGTCGCCTTCTAGGCGGTCGACGAGGGGGACGGTGTTCGTCGGGTCGCGCATCACGCAGCGGTGGTGGAAGAGCCCGTTCCACTGCTGGACGGAAATGATGCCCATGGTCAGGACGACGAAGAAGTACAGGACGAACACGTCTGCGAGCTGAGGAAGCGACGCGATGATACTCTGCACGAGCACGCGAACCGCCGGGAACGCTTGGATGGCCTTCAAGGGACGGAGCAGCCGGAAGGCGCGGAGCGCTGTCAGCGCAGCGGAATCGCTGCTGTCGGCCACCAGCTCGACGGTGAACGTCGCAACGCCGGACACGACGATCACGAAGTCGAGAATGTTCCACTCGTCCTTCAAGTACGCGCCACGCGGACCGTAGAACCCGAGCCCGCTGATCTTAATCGCGCACTCGACTGTAAACAACAGCGTGAACACGTCACTCGCCGTCGTCGTGAACCCACACAAGCTCGTGACGCAATCGTGGTCGGTCGGATCCTCCACAGCAAGAACCACGCAGTTTGTTATAATAACCAGCAGCCAGATGCGCTCGAACCACGGGTTCTTCAACACGTGATACCGGCACGCATTCCGCCATCCGGACCACTCCGGGACGACCGTGTCCAAGCTGTCATCCGAATTCACCGAAACGTTGTCCGGCGTCTGAGCGTTGTCGGCCTCCGGATGGTGCACAAGCAGCTTTTGCTGGTACGTCGGCGTCTCCGGCGACGACTTGATCACGACACTCTTCGACCGGAACAGCGGCGAGCCGCTGCGCCCGTCCTTCAATATGCTGCGCGGCGTGGTCGAAAGGGGGGTCACCGGGTTCAGTGGTTCCGTCAGGGGGTTCAAGGGGTAACCTTCCCTTGACATCCCTTCCGGGCTCGCCTATCGCGCGCGAGGCATGCGATGCAACGTGGGGCGTTCGTGTGTCCCCCCGGAATTCCTTTTTTTCGCCCGTTTGTTGGATCGACGATTTACGTCGTTCTGATGTCTGGCGACTTTGTTTTTTCGCCTGTTTATTCCTATTGTGGACCTTGGCTATTGTTGTTATTTGGGTAATCTGCCTTACGGGTACGGAACACTTCGTCCTTAGAGTACCAAACAATTACCTGACTCGAACAAACTTGTGATTTCCCCCCAGTTTTCCGATTTTGGACCTAAGACCTGGGTCCAAGTTTGGTCAGTTTCCCCTGCCACAAAAGGTTGTTGCCGCGCAAGGGTTGTGTCGAGCTCCAGTCTGCCCTAGAGCGCCGGGGGGAACTACTGCGTAGTCTGGAATAAAATGCAAAGAATCTGGCGATAATCTGCATCGTCGACGACGCAATTATCTCTTCTTTTACGTGATGTGGCATGATTTTGCCTCTTCGATCATCGCGTTCGGGCCCGCGCTGAGTGCTTCGCTTCTCCTTCGATTGCTCTTCCAGATGCATCGGTTGCGCGTCGATATCTGCTGGGGAGATGGCCGTGCTGTCCTCTGCGGAGTTGTCTGCCCGCTCGGCTTCTTCGACTGGATGGATTCTCCTGTACGCCGTTTGCGAAAGCGGTGCGTAGAGAGTTGTTGTGAAAATGCAGAACGAGGGTAACGTCGGCACCCTGGATTGGGCTTAAAAGACCGACCTCTGGAGGAGGAGGGGAAGATCCGCTCACGAACGAAACGCTTCACGTGTTGGGAGCAATTAAAAGGCTCGTCTCGTGGGCTCCTCAAGCACGATACGACAATCTGGGAAGGAAAAAAAGAACAAATCCGGAGGTCGGGCCCTTGCACTGATAAGATTCAAGAACGAAACAGAGGATCGGCATCAACTTACTATTCAGTGATGGGTTGGTACGTGATTCATCGTACTTCGCGTGTAAAAGGAATAAACCCCTGTGTCAGCACTTTCTGGTGGGTTTCGTGAAACCTTCTCACGCGCAGCCGTTGCTCCGGAAATGCCCCCTTTGCAGTACAACAGTACTACAAAGAAAGTAGCAGGGAAAACCAAAAAGAAAAAAAGAAAACAGCAACCGCACGCCGTCCGTTAAATCAGACAAAGAACTTGAGAGAAAAGCTGGATCCGCCCCACGACGGTGGGGCTTGGTACTACTCAGTACTTGCAGGACTCCTGTTTCGCGTCCCCGGTGAAAGCCGGAACAACAACAACAAAAAACAAGAAATGCGGCAAAATGGACGAGGGTTCCGAAAAAGGGGACACCGCTGTGTGGTCCACCCAGCGACCCCCGAACCACGCCATTCCAACCCCCTGGACCTAATTCAGCCGTTGGTGCGCAGAGGATGCCTCAAAACGGCAGAACTAGCTCAGAAGGAGTCGGTCAACCAGGGTGGAACTTTTTGGGGGGTTCTTTCTCTCTGTTTTTGCCCCCTCGGATAGACTTGTCCGGTGGGTATGAAGAGGTCGCAGGTGTGGTTGAACTACCCACCTGTATTATTGCGGTCTATCAGAGGCACATCACGGACTATCGCGGCATCCGCGTTGCATATAAGGCGTTTCAGAAAGCATCAAAATGAGGTGACTCGGCCTCGCCCCTTGACGTAAGGCAGGCCGTGCTTCCTTCTCTTCTTACCCCCGACCGATAGCATCCCCCGAATACACACTGCACTCTAATTAGTGGATTACCGGATGAGTGCATTTTGTCCTGTTTTCTTTTCTTCCCCCCCGCGCCCCCTCCCGTTCAAAACTTGCCAGTCAAGCTAATATATCAGGATACAGGGTAATCCAAAGAACCAAATATAGAAAAAGAGAGGCGGGGGGATAGGGGGCAAGGGCGTCTGGTCGAGAGAGCAAGCGAACGTGCAAAAAAAAAAAAGGAACGGAAAAAATACTCGAGGGACTGCCTTGTGCTCATTTCGAAGGAGGCTAGATTACAAAGTGGGTCTTTTTGGTTGAACGCTTACCCGCCACTAAACCCAGATTTACCTGTGTTTCGTGTAGGCTACAGCACATTTACCTCCTTTGCTCTATCGCAACTGGCAGTCTCCTCAAGCATTTCCTACAAAGCAGGTGCTTATATAAAAAAAACGGCTCGTTAGGGTGCGGATGAGAGGGGCGTCCTAGGTTTCTCGTTTCTACGCGGGGTGTCGTACTCGAATGCAGTCGAGTCCTTAAAGGAGAGGCTTGACCCTGACGCGGGGGACAGGGTGTAACCAACTGCTGAGGGAAAAGCGCTACGGGGGCAGCGTTCAGGCCGCTCGTTCCACTCGTGCTTTTTGTTGTCCATCCAGGGGGGCTTCTACCCTCCCAACAACGGCATGCGGATGCGTTCAACACGGTGTGTTGGGCACAAGAAAGAGGGGGGGAAGACTCCGTGCCAGCGTCCCCGTAATCGACGGACGCATTAGGCGGACCATCTTCAGCGCGGCCTGCCAAAAGAAAGTAGTGCTTGCGTACTACTTTTGGTGGCAGAAGGCGCGATCCAAGCTTCGAGAAGACTTGCGTCTCACACATCTACCTGGAGCAGCAGTGTTGTGTCAGAGAACCTTGTCCGCACCCAGGATTACACCATGTTCCTCAGACTTCTCTGGCACCTGCCGACGCCCTCAGTAGCGGGGACAGAGTTCAGACCCAGGGCGACGACTGCCCTGAAGTCATCGAGCGCCTTCTGCCATTTTTCGAGGCCCTCGAAGGCCATCGCCCGGCGGAGGAGTGCCTTCGGGTTCTTCGGGTCCAGGTCGAGCGCGTCGTTGCAGTCGACGATCACCGACTTGTAGCTCGACGTCTGCGCGTGGCACGTGGCCCTGTTTATGTAGTACGTCGCCCTGTCCGGGTCGTTTTCGGGCGCCAGTTCCAGAGCGCGCGAGTAATACGCGATCGCCTTCTCGTAGTTTCCGGCTTTGAAGTGGCTGTTGCCGATCTGCTTCGCCTGTTTGCGGGGTGGGGAAAATGTTCGACGCAGCTGCCTTGACTCCGGATGGAAGGTAGGTAATATAGAGGCAGCAGGGCAAAAGTCAATACCAACACAATTTGATTTGTTCTTCGCATCACCCACCGTGTGTTTTTTGTCGTGTAGGGATAGACCCACTACGCGGTTCTTTGTGCAGCATCGTCGAGCATTTCCTTCTGTTAAGCTGGCGCCCATGTGAAACTATTACTAATAGAGATGTGTGGCATCGTCTCAGGACGACATGCACACAAGACCGGACGCAGCAGAGCTCGAGATGGTCTACTTCTGCTGGCACAAGTCGCCGCGCAACCAACGGATGCTCAGTGCATGTATGTGGGCAGGTGGACCGAAGGATGTGCAACGCACCAATTGTATCGTGTGCGCTGTCATTTCCGGGGGATTTCATCGGTCCTCCCCGGTTGCATCCCAGCGTGTGTCGTTACCAGTCCCCTTACTACTACTATCTGGGCACTGCAGGGACCACTTGCTGTGGGGACCAATTCTCTGACCAAAAGCTGGTCTGACAACTAGATTACCCCACTTGGGTGGACGTGTTCATCAAGGCACGGTGTGCACGAGCAGCGTGTCGGTGGGCCCCAACTCCCGTTCAGAGTCTGGTTCCTCCTGAACACCTGTCATGCGGGACCAAATAAAACTGAGGCGCGCTTGGGAGGCAGAAAAGGAGCGCGTAGATCCTGGTGCTGCCCCAACCACCGACATCCCTTTTCGCCTGTGAAATGGATTGCGCAGGCCTCCGACACTCTGCAGCCTCGCGATCATTCGACCCGAGGTTGCAGCCCCTGTTTTGCGGTTGCCGCTCCAAAGTGGGTCTTTCTTGTTGAACGCTTACGCAGTGCTTATACAAAAAAGGGCAAACTACCTTAAATGTCCGGCTATAGTGTCAAGGACAACATGGCTTATATGGCCAGCCTACGTATCAGAAACTGCTTATATGGCCACTAAAGTTTCTAGCGCTATTTGTGTTTCATAAATTGCTTATATGGCCAGCAATAAAAACTGCTTATATGGCCAGTAGCAATGTTTCAGAAAACTGCTTATATGGCCAGCATTGTTTCAAAAGTTGCTTATTTGGCCAGCAATGTTTTCGAAAGTTGCTTATATTGGTGCGTTTGAACCTCTGTTTTTAGAGTGAAAGTTCGTTTTTGACAGTAAATGCCAGGTAACTGACAGTAACTGGTATGTAACCTTTGGGGAGGCAGAAAATTTTGGCACTTTTGTACTTAGCAAATTTCACGTCCTGGGGTCGCCAAAAAGATTTCACCCAATTGTCGCCGAATACGTCCTCGCGGTACCTGGATACCCAATTGTGGGCTGCACTAGCTGTCACGTGCGGGATATGGGAGCATGAAAGCGAAGCGTGAGATCCAGATGGGAACACGAATAGACAGTGGGCGCATGACATGCACGTGACATGGAAACATGGTGCAGAATTCGTGTATTCCTACATCCATGAGAGCTACACCCTCCGTTTGTCTTCGCTGCTTGGGCTCCTACCTTCGCCCACCTTCGTTTGTTTCTGGGAGAGAGATCTTCCGCTACGGCTGCAAGGCCAGCCTTGGACGACGCCAAAGAAGGGACTCTGGCGACGGACTCACTGAAGGCGAGGGTGGTGGTGGTGTCCGCGGTCATCACCTTGAATTGGCAGCGCACGAATTCCATTGTTACTTTATGATCCTCGTTCACTTGATGGTATTGGGAGACACCGGGAAAAGGTCACGCTTCATGTGCCGCTAGGCATAGGTGGCGGGCGAGTCGCGACCCGCCCTGAGGCCCTCGAGCCCCCTTTTGACGCCCAGGCTCGTCCAACTCACCCTTTGACTCGCCTCACTCGCCCTAGGCTCGCCCTCCGAGGTGGCACACGTCGAAGAACACACTCCGCCTTTTCCGACGTGTTTGCCGCTGCCACGGTGCTCAAGAAACCCGAGGGGCTGCCAATCTTGTTGCGGCGCATGAACACAAGTGCAGGAGAAGGGGTAGCCATACATGTAACCCCCGGACGGGGATTGCAAAAACGACAGGGGCTTCCGGGCTCAGCGGTGCAACGGGGGTGCAACGGGGGGCACGACGGGGGGGAAACGGGGGACACGGGGGTTCGAGGTTGCAGCGCTTTAGATGCCTGATGTGTTCATTCTTTGCGCGGCAACGTTGTCAGACGGCTGTAGAAGAGAGCTGAGCAAGCATGTGCGTATGCATACGCAAAATAATTGCGTGTCCACGGTGATGTTGGCCCGTTCTAAGATACTCAGCTGTTCCCTGATGGCCGAAGGTGTGCCTCCCATCTCGGTATCGTCGACAAAGTCCTCCCCACGTGCCCCAAGTTCGGTTCAAGGGAGGGCCGTCACATGCGAAGAGGTAACCGCGAACCGGCGATGCAGATGCTTGCCACAGATTCTTTGCATCCTAGCTCAAACAACAACTGTCGAAAACAGTCGTAGATTGCATCGTGTGGCTGGACCGGTTTCCGACTTCTGTGCCTGTCTGTCCTTCGGACTCCTTGCTCATTCTGATGCCACCTCCCGTCTAATTTGCACGTTTCTGTTCTCTTTGCCCAGGTTCGTTTGCTTGTTTGGGGAGTCGGGGTTCCACTTCGTCCGCTGAGTTGGGGATTCCACTTCGGTGCACATAGACTCAGCAGAAGGATGATTTCCACGCCTCGACGCGCCAACAGCGCTACAGGTCTCAGCAGGAGGAGCTTGCCAAGACCTTCGCTCTGGTTCTAGCTATCTTCCACCCAAAGGGTGCCAGAAAATTCCCGACGGGGGGTGTCACGGGGGTTTCACGGTGGGCCACGGGGGTGAAAATCCCCCGTCGGGGGTTACATGTATGGGTAGGAGTGAGAAAATCGTAGTTTGATGTTGGGCAGAATACTGCCTGGTGAAGGTCTGCCCTCACACAATGCACATGTGGGGAGTCACCGTCGTGTGTCGTTGTCGTCGTCGTCAGCGGCAAAAGTGTCACTACCATGCATCCGCAGAAACAGTCGGCTGTCGAATGTCTGCTATCCATGGTGGTGCGGTGCATCTTCTCGATGGCGTTCGTCATCGAGAAGACGCTGTCGACTCCCGTCACGCTTAGCGGTGCGGCTCTCTGCTGCCTTTCCCCCCCAACACGTGTTTCTCCACCAAAATGGGGTTTTCATTGGCGGCAGGGTATTTACCCTGACTTTGTGGTTAAAACCCGCACCTAAGTGGGTCGGAAAAGGCACAAAACCTTGACCCTGCATGGCACTGAGGGCGAGTGCGGGCGGGTGAAGACGAGTCGGGGCGAGCCGCGACCGCCACCTGTGGCCAGGATGGCAGTAGACGACGACACGCTGGTACTCTCTGTTTGGCGCACCGCTTTTGTTCCTCCGTTTTCACTTTTTGGTCTTCTCCACTCTTCGAGCGACTTTCCAAAGAGTGCACGACTTCAATGCACCACGTGAAAGCAGGCCATGGCACCAAAAAAAAGTTGACCAGGACCGACCGACAGCAAAACTCTCGAAGTGCAAAGTGTCCCAAAAATAATTTTTGACACCCCCCCCACCCTGTTTTTGACAGTAACTGCCAGGTAATTGACAGTAACAGGCATGTAACCTTCTGGGAAAACCAAACGCACCATATCAGGGTAATCCTGAAAATATGTCGGACATCATCCGCGAAAATATGTCGGACATATAAGGGGATTTTGAAAATATGTCGGACATATAAGAGGTATTTGAAAATATGTCGGACATCGAAAAATATGTCGGACATATAAGGGGCATTCTGAAAATATGTCGGACATATAAGGGGCATTTTGAAAATATGTCGGACATATAAGAGGTATTTAAAAATATGTCGGACATAAAAGGGGCATTCTGAAAATATGTCGGACATATAAGGGGCATTTTGAAAATATGTCGGACATATAAGAGGTATTTAAAAATATGTCGGACATAAAAGGGGCATTCTGAAAATATGTCGGACATATAAGGGGCATTTTGAAAATATGTCGAATATATAAGGGAATGTACCCTACAAAAAACAAACGCACGTGGCCCTCTATAATTGCCCAATTTTCTGTAGCTGTGAGAGCGATTGCTCAAAAATTGCCTGCGGTTGCCAGGGTTGTGGTAGTGGCGGGGAAGGGAACCGCGTACAAGAAGTCCACGTGCGTGGTACGGTGATGCAGAAAAAGCAAACTAGCAAACTACTCATTCTTCGCTTTTTCTCACGAACGGGGGGATCGGTCCTGCCTTTGGCTATGTTGGATCGCCCGAGGTCTAGTGTGTTTCGCACCTTCTTTTTTTCATCTGCCTTTGTCAAGAGCTGCAACTCAACTATCCTTGCGATAACCCAGGGTAAAAGCTTCGGTTTCCTGACGGCGCTGAATTTGCGTAGTCAACTATTCCCTGCAGTATTAGCATACTTTCAAAAATAAATGCGTGTAAGAAACTGTACCTCGGCTGCCGTTTTGCACGAAGAGACGGTCGCCTTCTCATTGCGCTTCTTAATAAGGTCGCGGACCTTTCCGATTCTGTCCTGGATGTCGCTGCACGTTGTATTGTGTGTATGCGTTCAAGCTCATGGCTTAAAGTAGGTAACATCTGAAGCGAAGTCCACTTGTCACCTTCACCAGTCAGTTTTGAGTTCGCTGATTTTGGGTCCTGTGACTCCGCTCCCAAAGGGTAGGTTTCGGGGGACGGATAGAGCGTGGGAGGCTGTCAGGTGCTCCATCCGGCACTCGGCTCAATACTTCTGTTTTCATCTTGCGGTATTGGCTGCACGGGGTTTGGGCCCCGTCGCAACAGCTGAATGTCTTTACACACCCGAGGATGTGGCCCCTGGGTCACAGTTTTGAGTCCTGCTCCGAGACTCGCTCGCACGCGGAAGTGGCGCAAACCACAACGGCGAATAAAAAGCGAACGCGGAGTTCGCTTTCCATCGATGGCTTGGTAACTGCCAATAGCAACTAAACCGTTTTGGTCAGAACCTCGGCAACCATACTTGCAGTTGACTGAGGGAATTGGCACAGCAGATTGTTCAACTTGCTTCCATTTCTTTCATCCCGTTCGCAAGTTCGTTTGTTGTTAGGTTGAATTGGCTTCGCACTTTCCCTTTGATGTCATGCGTGTTGTGCCTCAGCATTTGGTGAAATCTGACCAACCAAGCAAAGGACAAGGAGAGTTCGGGACAATTCCCTCAGGGTACGACCCTGACTTCCATACCGGTGCGGGTAAAAATGCCACCCCGAATTGGGAAGGAACTGGTACACAAGCAGCATACGCGTTTCCGGGTTCGCACTTCAAGGCGACGCTCAAATTCTTCTCGGCTTCGTCGATGTTGCCTAAACATTCGAGGGCTACTGCCTTCCGGAAGGGTCCCTTGATCCAGTTCGGCCTCACCTGGATGCAGCGTTCCGCATCCGCGATCTGTCAGTTAGTGCGGCGTAGGTCCAAAGATGCGGTAAGTACTAGAGCGCAAGCATTCTCCCGGAAGACGGCCCGAACAATTGGCCGCTACTACCTCCTTTCTCGCAAGAGACTGCCACGCTACACAAACTCACTTGTTGCTACAGGACTTTGTTGAACGCTCATAAACCCAGATTTACCTGTGTTTCGTGTGGGCTACAGCACATTTACCTCTTTTGATCTTGGAGTATTGTTGCGATAGTGGGGAGTCAATGTAGCGGTGAAAGGAAAAGGCACGGTTGCAGAACGACGGGCTCGGACATGGGATCCCAAGCCTCCTTCTCGCAGCAGGGGGAATATCGGAACTTGACGAGTGCGCGTTTGCCTTTTCCGCCGGATGTCATTCGCAACGGATGCGGACTCTAGAGGGCTACGTGGTGGTGTGGTATCTACTACGTGGGTGCTATACCGTCCAGGAGCACTCAACAGGTGGTTCTGTACCCTTAAGACAGCGTGATATCACCGATGTAGGGTCGCTTCTCCGGGACCCTATCCACATAGCGGTGTGGTAGCGTATGCCATACGCCTACCAGCCCCTGGGCTAGGTGGTGTGTGTCTCCCACCCACTTGCTATGGAGGTATGGACACCTGTTTGTCTGGCCCTCAGTCCAGCCGCCTGAGCGGGGCCCAGGTACTGGTGGCCGGCAAAACTTGTTACGGCTGGAGTCAAAACTCATACCGCTTCCTTGTATTGCTTCAGCGAGATGTAGCTGGCGGCCCTGTTGGAGTACACTGCGCCGGCAGCTTCTGAGTCGGGGTCGGCTTCAATCGCCTTTGAGTACCACGTCACCGCATCTTGGTACTTGCCCTTCTTGAAAAAGTCGTTTCCCTTGTTCTTGTACTCGTCGGCGCTCATTTCGGTTGCCTCTTTCTTTCCTTTTTTGGTCTTTTCCGCCACCTTTGCGTAAGTATTGCGTGCGCCTTTTTGGACTTTTCAAAAAAAAAAAAGAGAAGCATCTATTTGGTTTTAGAAAGCAGGTGCGGGAATAGGCACCTGTTGCTCCATTGTTCCAAGTTCCTTCGTGGTAGTTGGCTGGACTCGGGCGCTGACCGTCCTACAATGCATCACGTTGTTGCTGCCCAGCTTCGTGCTCGAAGTTCACAACATTTGGTGATGGTTGGCTGACTCCGGCGTTGACTGGTTGCCTAGCTTTCTCCTTCAATCTGTGGGAGCGATAGTATAGTAATCCTCGTGTGACTCGCACGTTGTTTAGTTGCTTATTCTTCTGTGGCACGCTCCATCATTTCCCAAGGGAATGGACTTTAACTGTTTCCCCCTATGTTTCCGGCAGCCATCTCTCGCATGTTCGCAGAGAAGACAAGCAAGACACGGACAAGTGAGCTAGGGAGAGAGAGAGGGTGCGAGAGAGAGAGAGAGAGGTAGTCACGCCTTAGCAGTCCCGGGGCCTCTCTCCCACCCACCTGTATGTGTTCTCGTCGTCATCGTCACCGCGCTGGCCTTTCCCGATAGAGAGAGAGAGATGGTTAGAATAGAGCATCTACTCGGTATCGGGGCGTAGCGGAGCGAGATCAGCCTTGTGCGCTAGCTTCGTATAACCGCGTGTCCAATACTCAGGGCGTCCCCGACTTCGCGCGTTCACGTTTAGACTGTTTCTTGTAGTAAGCGGTCGGTTTTTTGAAGTCTCCGTTTACTTTTGTTTCAATCCTCTCAATCATACACTCATGACGGACCGCCGCACGCGCCAGGCCGCGCGGAGACGGTTAGACGGTTGCTGGGAAGCGGCCAGGCCCCGGAAGTGGCGGGTATTGAACCCCTGCGATGCACCGGAGATAAGTACTCCGCTATGCGGGAAAGGGAGACTAGCCCGGCTCGTTCGCTTCCTCTTTCTTCTTTTGCTATCACTAGCCAGTGTGGGCGCGATCAGCCGGCTTGCCGGCTGATTAAATTTCGAGCCTTTTTTTACCGGCAGACTCGCACAAGATCAGCCGACTTTCAACAGTGTACGTTTTGGATATGCGGCCCATCGTCAACGGAATCAGCTTGACGCACAACGCTTGCGTTACGTGAGACTGAGCAGCTGCAGTCGGAACAGATGCAAAAGATAGGCGAAAGGTCGTGGCAAAAAGTGAACTCCGGGAATGAAACATCGTGCTACCGGGACAAAAGCGGGGTTCGTTCCGGTTGTCGGCGGCGGTGCGTAACGAGCTGGAGAGGTCATACTGTTCTCTTGTGGGTGCGCTACGGATATCCGCAGCACCCTATGTGAATAAACTGGCGTCACCTGGCTCGATGGAGCGGCGCCAGGGCCGCCAGGAGTGTGGGTGGGTGGAGATCTTGATATCTCCGCCGATCGTACACGCCAGCAGCGAGCGAAGCAAACGATTGCCAAGTTGACAGCAGTCAGCTTGCGCAATCTCGTCGGCACCAAGTGAAGTTTGGAAAACAAGGGCATTACTAAGGTGATGCCCAGCACGGAAGAATGAAAGCAAACTGGAGAAGCTTGCGGCTGGCCGTGCCTTCTGACACCGAGGGTGGGCGGTGCAGTGGGGCACGAACATGCGCAAGACCTCTTGGGGCGATTGCCGTCGGAAAGACCGCCGACCAACATGCATTTCTTTTAGCTTCCGACAGAGTCGGATGACCGAAGTGTTTGTGAAATGGTCTTCGGAAATACTTCGACAGAGGCTAGAGAGGGAAGACTAACAGAAAGACTACCAACGAGTCTTTCTGTTCGTTACTTTTGTTAAAAGCCCGCCCGGCACGAAACCCAGTCTTTGCCTGGGTTTGTATGCGGGCATGCGGCACGTTTTAGTCTCCTTTGAGATCTGCAGCTGGCGAGTATTTTCTACAAAGCAGGTTCGTATACAGAAAGGTTGCCGGCAAGCGGCCGGGATGCGTTCCCTTCGCTTCCAACTGAGTCGGATGCGCAGTGCACACAAGGCGGGTGTTTCCGAAATCCGAGGAAAACTCCGGTGCTTCGCCCGCTTCTTGGTGCCTGCGGCTTGCACGACTTTGGCCAGCGAAATGTCCGCAGAACTTGCTTTGTTTGTCGTGTCTTGACCCCCCTGCAAGCGATAAACCTTTCGGCTATGAGTTCCCTGCGCGCGTCAAGGGCAACACTGATCCTATCGAGGAGCGATCCGCAAACTCGGGCACGTCCTGAGGTGGAGCACGAGCATAACCGGAGCGATAGAGGCAACTACGTACGCATGGACACGTTCCGTTCGTAGTTTGGCCCTGAAAACGGGTTCTGGACAAACACGTCTTAACCCCCGCTGTTGCGGAAGCCGTTGTGTTTGTGCTACTCTAGTACCGGCTTAGAGATCATAGCACTACGTTGCCTTTCGTCCGGCGGGTGGACGGGAGGGGCGCGGCCTCACCCGAGGATGCCGTTTTCCAAGATGTTGGTGAGCTCTTGCAGCTCGACGGAGCTGGTGAAGTCGGCCACGGTGCCGTCGTGCTCTTCCTTGTCGTCGTCGCCCTCGTCTCCGCTGACGAGGGGCACCGTCTCCCGGGGGTCCCGGTCCTTCTTGAATCCGATGACACCGATCGCCCCGAGGAACAGCCACCCGACAAGGAGGACGTAGAGCGCCACCGCGATGACGACGCAGGTGATAACCAAGGGAAGCAGGTCGCCGTGGTTGTCAGAAACAAAGCGCTGCACCATCCCGGCTATCAGGTAGACGTTGGCGAGGACGACGATGAAGGTGATCCCCCAGCCGACCCACCGCATCGCGGCCCCGTTCACGAAGTCCTTCCCGACGGACGCGGGGTTGGCGGAAAAGTACAGCAGCGGGATGATCGCGAACGGCAGCTGCACGCTCTGCACGATGTTCAGCCCCTCCTGCATCTTGTCCGCCCGCTCCGGGGCGACCAAGCCGAGGATCAGGCCGGGGCCGATGGCTATCAGGCGGGATAGCATCGCTCGCTTCCAGGCCGTGACCTTGAGGTTCAAGTACCCTTGCATGACGTACTGCCCGGCGTACGTTGACGTAACCGTGGCTGCCTGCCCGGAGGCAAGAAGGCCGATGGCAAAAATGTACTTAAACGCGCGGCCATTCCCGTGCACGTCGTCCATACAACTACTCAATCTGTTTGTATTGCATTCGGTTCTGGTTCTGGATCTCCACGTGGAGCAATCGGTGACCCAATCCTCGGCCTGGTAATTGCATCGGCACGTTGTTCAGGATTGTCCGACGCATACTAGCGGCATAGTCTCGAGAAAATAATACTCTTCTGCTAGGCTTTGCCGGAAGCAGAAATACACGGAGTCTACAGACATGTTTCGGGGAGGGGAAGGGCGAGCCCTGTTTTGGAGTTCTCTGTGCTGCCGGAAAATATGGAGCTTTTTCGATTCATTCCCCACTAACGCAACAAGAATACGATTCATTTGAGAACGTCCCACACCGCACGAGACGTTCACTCTGGTAGCTGTCCCAGACCGAGTCCACAGACAGAGTCCCGGGACAAAGTCCTTTAGGCAAGTTGCGAGGAGTCCCACCTGCAGCCAGTCGCCCAAAAGTATGAACGTGAAACGTTGAAAGAAGCCTATGGGAGGGCTCGCGTCAGGGACGGCACACCTGTCGCCAGCGGACCAGAGGCCTATCTTTTCATTCGCGGCCTCGTCGTCGGTGCGGCAGTTCGCGAAGACGCACACGACGAAGAGGTTGATGACGAACGACACCATCAGCGCCGCGGAGCTCTCGATCCGGTTGTAGAACACGGCTTCGCGCACCTGCTTGGTCTTGCTCGTGTCAACGTTCCGCGACAGCACCAGCGCCGAGTGCAGGTACAGATTGTGCGGCATGATAACAGCACCGATCAGTCCGACCGCCATAGGCATATCTTTCGACGGCACTCGAGGGAGCACTGTGCCGAGGATCACATCTCCCTGGTCGGGCAGGTTCGTGAAGTACGCAGTTCCGAAGGTGATGGACATGATCGTGATCAATATGCCGAAGGCCAGCTCCAACTTGCGGATGCAGCGGTCCATGAACAAAAAAGTAAGCGTGTACAGAGCAGTAAGCAGCACGCCCACCCACAGCTTGATCGCACCGTTGGACAGTATGTTCAAGGCAATGGCCGTCCCGATGACCTCTTGACAATCCACGCATATGATGGCAACCTCTGCCATGAACCACAGCACGATACGCGTCACCCACGGAAACTCGTCTGTGGTTGCATTGCTATTTCCGAAGCTGTATATTTGTAGAGGCAGCCACCCAGTACAAGGTGAATCGCAGCTCACTACGATATCTGTATTTAGCAGTATGACGGGTCATTTGGCATGATGACGTCTCGTCTCTTGAGGTTCCTGAGTAATCTGCTTTGCAGACAAAACCCAGCTCGTCCTCAGGAGAAGGAGACATTCGGCAAGAAACAAGTTGCTCGGCCGACTACAGCTGGAGTCTGAATATCTGCGCGATGAACGGTAGCACACCACTCTCCAATGCTTGGAGCCTGAACCGAAGGAACCCGGAATGCAGTGCCAAACCTTGTGTCCCAAGCAGTGTACACTGTACACTGCTTGGGACACAAGGTGCTTGAGGCAAGTATCCTGGAACGTGAGTCTCGTATCTCTTGGACGAGCCATGAGAGTTTACTCCTTGCTGACTGAATCGCGACTGGCACCGAAGTAAGTCTGAGTGTCCGTAGGGGGAAAAAGTTCGCCATTTTCCTCGACGAGCCAGTGTTGGCCACAACTAGCTGGGGCGCACGCAACGCGGGGACACAAGCAAATGTACGGAAATTCTTTTTTAGTCAAACAAAAACAGACCCGCGCAGTGTTCAGCAAGATGCTTCCC
This sequence comes from Diplonema papillatum, assembly GCA_030068145.1. Lineage (NCBI taxonomy): Eukaryota > Euglenozoa > Diplonemea > Diplonemida > Diplonemidae > Diplonema > Diplonema papillatum. The sequence continues at coordinate 345,991 of JAPJBO010000046.1, forward strand.
GCTGCAGCATCCCAGCTTCGCAGCCATGGCCTGCAGCACGAGCCCCATGACGGTAGCCCAGAACAGCACCCAGAGAAGCGTGTACCCGGTCGTGGAACCGGCTTGCAGGTCGGCTTCTATGTTGCCGGGATCAAGGTACGCAACGGACATCAGGAACCCGGGCCCGGTGTACAGCCACAGCGTCTTGAAACTGAATTTGATGGGCGACGCCGGGTCGCTGTCGCCGTCGTCCGAGCTCTCGCCTACATCGACGGCCCCGCGCTCTACACTGTCTTCGGTGTCGTTTTCGAAGTCTTCGTCCGCCATCCTGCTGACGAAACCCCCCCTCCTCCCTCTACCCTCCTGCCGATACCTCTTTTTTAGAGTTAAAAATCGCTTGAAATTCCGGGGTTTTAGGGTCTCCGTTTGACCGTTGATAAATGGGTTCTCTTTGAGCAAGAAAGGGCAATATGGTAACGGGTTGTATATTTTGGTGCACGCTTTCGCTATGGGTTATGGCTAGCCATGTTCGGGACTGTTTGTGACCGACACCAAGTACATTCCTTCGAGGAGTGTAGTCTTGTTAGCCTTTTTTTTAGCATATATTGTGGTTTAGAGGTTCGGTGTGTTAGGGTCTCTGGTTGACGGTCCCCGTGTTAACACTGCATTGTCGGTACCAAGAATTAGTAGTTGGCAGCGTACTACATGAAACTTACCAAAGCAGGTGGCTCCGCCAGTGCGCACAAAACACTCGAGGGACTGCCTTGTGCTCATTTCGACGGAGGCAAGGAAACAATACAACTACCCAGTGGGTCCTTTTTGTTGAACGCTTACCCGCACTGAACCCAGATTTACTTGTGTTTCGTGTGGGCTACAGCACGTCCTTCGAGATTGGAATATTGTTGCGATAGTGGGGAGTCATCGGCATGCCGATGAGTAGTAGAAGAGCCTGGAACATCTACGCCCGGTCAGCACAAACATGTTCGTGTACAGGTATCATCCGAAAAGCCGGCGCGGCGCTCGCTTTTTAACGCCAGCATTCGATCCCGCCTTTCTAAGGCTGCTTTCTGAGGCTGGACTCCACGCGTGCTGGTCGTAGCACGCCCGCTATTCGGGGTGAAACTTGGGATCACCCTCTTTAACTCGAGCTCCACCGTGTGTGTGTGTAAGAGACGCTAAAGAAAAGGGGCGACCCGGCAGCACCGCGGTTCATAGCGCACGGTGCGAGAAGTGAACTCAAAAGAGGACTCACATACCCAGCAAGCTGGGTCGCCTCGCGACCTGAGTAATACACGATGGTTGCTGGCGCCAGACTTGTTCACCAGCAGTGATCTGGGACAGATTCAGTGGTCATGCATTTGATTCAGAACGGCGCGAAGTGAATGTCGAGGCTGTGCTCTCATTGCTGCTCCCGCAGCGAAAGATGAGCTTCTTGCTTTTCTTATTTTCTTTTTGCCCGCTCCCTCCCTCGCACACGGCCTCTTTCTATTGCCCGTTGGGGCGTGGGTTAGGCAACTTACCCGTATTGATCGGCCTGTGACGTATTAACATACCGCTAGTAGTATAGGTACGAATACACCTAGCTATTTCGTACATATTAATATCAGTAGCACGTGTGTTAACTACATCTTGCACTACCGTATATTATATATACCTATACACTCGCACGGATGGTACTTTATGTTTGGGTTCTCTCCTCATTTGCGTTCTTTCTTTTTCTTCGCCAGCTCGTACTGTCGACAGTGAGTCAATGTCGGCGGAGATAGAAGAAAAGGACAAAGCCACGTGGCAGAACGGCAGGTTAGACCGATACATCGGCGGAGAGACAAAGTAGTAGTGTAGAGCAATATGTGTCGTCTAGCCAGAGACAGCAGGCGCAGGGGGCAGGTCTTGCTTTACTTTTCTCTTCTTCATGGAGACCCGCCCCGAGGCAATCCCGACTGTCATCACGGTCGCGAAAGGTTTGTGCCCTATAGTAATGAGGTGGTTGACCAGGCCCCCACGACGCCTTATACACAACACGGCTACAATACGAGAATGCAGCCCTACTAAGATGTGCACTCAGCCATCGCAGAGCCCCAGTTCTCGCCACTTGACCTGACACAGCTGCCACCCTGGCGGCCGCAGCAGCAACCTTCGCAACGAAGGCGCGCGCAGCTGGAGTGTATGCGGACAATTCCGTACACCAGCTGCATCAGACGCAACTTGATCCGAGAGCTCGCTAGGGGAGGTGGCGCTGCTCACCTGTCAGTCTCACGACTGACTGCTGCCCCGGCGGAGCGACAAAGAAAAACAGAACCCAAACAGAAACGAACGGAACAGGAGCCTGGAGAACAGGGGAGAGAGGCGTCTTGTCGAAGGCGGGGCGGTTTCTGCCAGCCCGGCTGTATCGTGGACTTCCTCAGGCGTCAGGTGTGCGAGAAGGTGCTCAACACCGTGTTCTATGCATATCGGGGGGGTTCGGTCAGCATGGAACCTCTAGCCCAAGGAAGGGTCGGACAAGCCTGCGACGACAGTGTCGTCACAAGGTCCATGCCAAGGGTGAAGCAGGCTCAAGAGCGGTGACGTCACTGCGATGCAGATTGGTAACTGCATGGACGCCATCATCAAACAGCCCGTGATGGGCACTTTCGCCAGCAACCAAGCAAATGGTCCAGAGCCAGCGGGATGGCGGAACGGCGATATGAGTCTGAACCCTCAGGGCAAAACCCTGTAAGATCGATCTCCGCTCCACGCAAAAGGTAGCTTTCCATGCTCCTTTCGGCACCTGTGTGGGTTCCCTCTATTTCGATCTCCTTTGTTTGAAACAAGAAGACACTCGGACCGTGCCCCACGATGCATCCTTCTACTAAATTCCAAATTCTGCCGCCGCCACGGGCAAAGCTGCAGATTTAGGGCACCGTGGAGGGCCGTTGATTGGCATCGGAAGGACGGGGGAAAGGACAGTGCTGGCGCGGTGACGAACGGGTCTTCTTGGACGCATTTCTTCTTTTTCGGGCGCGTCGACAGACACGCAAAACAAAGAAAAAGAAACGTATTTATACTCTGTGACTTGTCAGTTTTCGCGATCCTTTCTCTCCCTGACGGCATGCTCTGACGCATCCATAGGACTCCACCTCGGGGTAAGGAGGCTGGTAGTTTAAAGTCTTTCGTTTATTCGTTTAGCCTGCCTGAACTTCGTGTCGTAAAACACAGAGATGTGCTCACTGGACCTACGATCGAGAAAGAGAGAGATAGAGAGAGAGAGAGAGAGACTAGTGCAGGGACCATCTCTCCGGGGAGTATATCCGGTCGCCTCGCTACTGTCCCGTACTACTACTACGGGCGCAAGTCGTTACATCGGAGGCGCGGCGCGACTACGACGGCGCAGCCGGTGGCGTTCTGATAAAACAGTAAAAAGCCCTGTTGTTTTACATAAGCGCCAGCTTGGGAGGAAATGCTCGAAGGGATCCCAAGTGCTCCGAACCACGTGTTGAACGGACGTGAGGCCGTACCCACACGGTCAAAAAGTCCTTAGCAAAAAAAAATACTCGAGGGGCTGCCTTGTGCTTACTTCGAAGGAGGCTAGAGGGGGAGAAACAATACAACTACAAAATGGGTCTTTTTTTGTTGAACGCTTACGCCCGCCACTGAACCCAGATTCACCTGTGTTTCGTGTGGGCTACAGCACATTTACCTCCTTTGATCTTTTGCAACTGGCAGCCTCCTCAAGTATTTGCTACAAAGCAGGTGCTTATATTTGTTTGTGCGCACTAGCGGGTTTTCACCTGATTTGGTGAGTTGCTTTTAGTACGCTGCCAACTACTAATTTTTAGTACCAACAATGCATTGTTAACACAAAAAAAAAGAAAACAACACACAGTGGTGCGGGCGATGAAAAAAAAAATGTCGAGTGTTTCCAGTAGATCCATTCCCAGCCCGGAGCCTGGCCCCATGGGACAGCCGGGGCTCTCCAGCCGCCCAGCCAGCCCCACACAGTGTGGCTGTGCGGCAGGTTTGTACCAACAAAAACTGAAGCCAGTAAAGTACACACAGCGGACTCCCCCACTGGTTGGGGGAGTGCATGCGGGAAAAAAGTGCGGGAGTCCCACTCCCGCATTGCGGGAGAGGGACTCCCGCAATGCGGGAGTTCGACTCCTGCAATGCGGGAGTGACCCCGATCGCACAAACGACCGCACAAACACTCCCCCATCCGGTGGGGGAGTCCGCTGTGCAGTACTGAGGCCGTGTTCGGCTCAGTACAGTACTGAAGCCATGTTCGCTGCTCAGAGGGGCACTGCTGTCTTCTTCGAAAAGCCGTGAAAGTAAGCCAGCTGTTGTAAAAGCCTCAGGCTGGAAGGTAACTCGTGGTTGAGTGGATATCCTCATGGATTCCATATCACCGTCAGGAGTCCTGTCTTGTGGATGTGCATGGAAAAATCAGGGGAGATCGCATTCTCTTGCATCGGGCCGTACCGTTGACCGCAATAGGTCTCCTAGGCTAAAAGCCTCCGGCCGACAGAACAATGTAGGTAAGGGAAGTCGGCAAACTGGATCCGTAACTTCGGGAAAAGGATTGGCTCTGAGGACACATGCGGGATTGTCAGTGCGGGTTTAGGTCTGGGCTCAGATTGAAGGTGCTGTGAGTTGCGCTCTCGGGCGCTACCCGCGCTCCTGATTGCTTCCAGGCCTTCTTGCATGTTGTGCACGCCTAGCCCCACTTGGGTTTACAGCTGATAATGCGCAAATGTTGGTCTTGCGCTGGCCTGACATGCCCTGGGTCAGTGCTTCCGCAGAGCTGCATATTTTGCAGAAGGGCTGCATCAGAACGCAAATTGTGTAGTGGTGGTCGGTTTCACAATCCTCCAACGTTGCGTGTTCAAGAAAGACTCTTGTGTGTTCTGCTGGCGGCAGGTGTAGGTGATAGACTGATACAGATGACTTCGTTTCATAAAGAAGGGGGCAGCTGACAGTAGTACGAGGGTCCCAACGACTTTTGCAAGACATACTCGAGGGACTGCCTTGTGCTTGTCTCGACGGAGGCTCGAGGGGGAGAAACATTTCCAACTACAAAGTGGTCTTTGTTGTCAAACGCGTACGCCGCGTCGCCACTAAACCCAGACTTACGTGGTTTCGTGTGGGCTCCAGCACATCACCTTGAGATTCCGCGACGGGCAGCCTCCTCAAGTACTTCCTACAAAGCGTGCTTAAATAATTAAATTAAATTTAATACAAAAAAGAGTTGGTTCAACAGGCAAAAATGCATTGGGGAGTCTCATGAGAAAGGGGGATTTGCACTGCTCTGCCACCTGACTCCTTTGCTTGTGTTTGAACGGACAGTAAGTTGAGACAGCGACACCTACCAGTGGTATTGTAGCGTCCTGTCAGGCATTCGCGCCGCGAAGGCAGAACGATTATGCACACTCTCCAGGGCTAGGGACGCACACGGCCAGCCAGGCAAAAAAACGCCTTTTAATCGCTGGCACCTGAAAGCGTTTCAATTTCAGAAGTTTCGCTCTGGAGAGGTTCTCAGGCCGAGGTTGGAGTCGAGAGGGAAAGCGGAGAAAGGACGCCTCGAAGACGACGAAACAAATGAGTGTCGGAAACACGATTCTGTGTGTGCGACGGGATAAGTCCCCCGCGAGTGACAAAAGCAGACGATTGCCATCGGAATCTTTTGGGGCAAGCACGAGTTGCAAGTGCAGGCCATGGCGACGGAATACTTTGCAGCAGCACGAGTCACTTGCGGCAAGCACGAGTGGCAAGTGCAGACGATCGTCACGGAATTATCTTGCGGCAAGCACGAGTGGCAAGTGCAGGCCATGGCCACGGTATACCTTGCAGCACGAGTCACAAAACGCAGACGGATCGCCACGGAAAATCTTTTGCGGCAAGCACAAGTCACAAATGCAGGCCATCGCGACGGAATCTTTCGCAGCAAGCACGAGTGGCAAGTGCAGGCCACCGCCGCGGAATAGCTTGCAGCAGCACGAGTCGCAAATGCAATCGCGACGGAATATTTCGCAGCAAGCACAATCAATGGCTGGTGATTCACGGAGCAAGCGGGGGACACCGCGTTCGCGGCTTGCACGCTTACCGAGGTGCTACTAGATCTTCCACAACCGGGGGGAGAATCCGAAGACGTGGCTAATGGCCGCGGACAGACACGACAGGACCATCACCCGAGTGATGTTGTAAAACATCGGGTTCATAGACAGCCCCGAAATCTGTGGTTACGTGTGTGGCTTGTACAGGAAGGGGGGAGGTTTGTCTTTCTGAAGAAGGGGAGAAGATCTTCACGCAGTACAAAATTGAAGAGGGATGTACCTGTCTGTATGGGTCCGCTAGTTGATTGACTTGCCATAGAATGTATTTGTCTACGGCGCAGTACAACTTACTTGTCATGCGTATGACAAGTACACGGTGGTCGTGCGTATGGCAAGCAGCACGCGCTGCAAGTTACCACCACTAATCTTGTGGTCACGTTGCGCATCCAATGATGGGAAGTCGGCAGCGGCACCCTCGTGGGGCAGGATCTTCGCATCCATAGCGTATCCTTTTCCGGCGACAAACAGGCTCAAATGGCACAAACACACGTTCGGAGGCGCCGCGGCGCTGACACATTTATTGGATCTGGGAAGGGGGGAAAATGTTTCTTGGGTTTGGAGAGCGCGTGGTGCTTGCACCACTGAGGGGGGGGGTTCAGTCGTTGGCTTGGTACTGGCATACCTTGTTCGGCCCTTCTAATTCCTTCAGCAGCTTTGCCGCGAGCTCGAGCACCTTGCTCGTCAGGACCAGCTTTTCCTTCTTCACAGAGAGTCTGCTCCCGGATGACTTCTCTCCGACGGCAACAATCCGGAGGTGAATGTTGAGCTGTGGGTTGTTCTCGGGTAACGACAACGTCCCCGTAAGAGAGAGAGGGTCCAATAGCAAGTGCATCACCGCTCGTCGAAGGCAAAACTTGATCCAGGGGTGGTGTCGTTAGGCCGATGGTCGGTTCAAGTAAACTGGTGGAACAGCGGACGTCCTTCTTGCCCGGCGGAGGGCAGTGGTTGCGGTAAACGGTCAACAGTAAAACGTTCACAGTATTTGCAACCGTTTCCGTTCACTCATTTACGTTGTAGTAAACGCTGTAGGTACACCAACCACATTCCGCCAGCCTTGGCAATACTTGCACCGTCAAAAGATGTGTAATTTTGTTGCATTAGTGTGATTGGCAGGCCTTCGACTACCCTGAGCAACGTACTGTGCACACTCCGTGTCTACGTTACAGCAGATGGAACGCGTTTGTTGCGCCGCCGCAGGGGCAGCCTACGAGTGGGTGTCGGTGTGACCTCCCAGCCGGAGCCATCGTTGGATGACTCCTCGCTCGTCAAAAGATAAAGCTGGACAAACCTGCTCGGTCAGCAATAGGCTGGCATTGCCGTATTTGTTGTTGATCGACGTCCCCGTCGTGAAGTACAAGAGCTGTGCGAGGGGAGGGGTGATTCCAGTGAAAGCAAGAGTTCGCTTGAAACTGCGAAGGTTTAGAGTCTCCGGATGACATTGGCAAGAACAAGAGGAAACCCGGCACGCAACAGGCGCCTGCCACTAACAGTTTTCCCGGACACGGTTTGAAGGGCCGTAATGTGCTTTGCTGACATGGGTAGTGCGGCTGTGACGTGTCACGAACAACCGCCTGACAGTACTGGACTCATATCGCTGTCTGTTTGCAGCCTCTCAGGTTCCGCATTGGTTTGTTTCATGTGTACGATGGAGTAAAAGAGCGGAAGACGGGCAGACGAGAGAGACACGGTGTGACCGGCACATACCAGCTAGAGCACCTCTTACGTTTCCCCCCGACAGAGTACAGAAAGTAAAAAGACATACGAGGTAGTAGGCCAAGACCAGGGCAGCGAGGAAGATCTGGCCGTGCTCCACTTCGGAGAAGTTTTGGTAGCTCACGGACCTTTTGGGCTTGTGCGCGGAGCCTTGGATGACGATCATGCCGATGACGGCCGCGACGAAGAGGAACATCTGGAACGTAAGGGACACGATGCTGTCGGCCGCCACTTCGTGCTCCTCGAGTTTGAGCCAGGCGCGGCTGCCTCGCAGGGCGAGCCAGGCCATGACGTTTTCGACGTTTTTGAGCCGGAAGTGCGGCAGGTTGTACCGCTGGCTCCTGCGGAGGGACGTGAGGGCCGAGAAGAACTTGGCGTACAGGTACCGCTTGTGGTACGTCTGCTCCGCCGCCGCCAGGTAGATGAAGATGTTCTTGGTGAGGAAGTACGTGTTGTACGCGGTGGCGGCGACGACGAAGAGGGCGACCATGAACACCGCGGCGGGCGCCTCTGGAGAGGACGGCAGGATCAACGGCGACACGAGGGACTGGAAAGTGCAAAGAAACCCGGTTTTGAACAGCAGGAGCTCCGCGAAGGACGTCGCCCCGTCGCACGTGCCCTCTGGGTTGTATGGGGAGTAGCACGCGGAGGTGAGCCCGAGGATGTCGGCCGGCGAGTAGCGATCGGACGACGGGGAGAACGACACCCGCCTGACGATGTCCATCGCCTTGTTGTTGATCGCGACGCGGCGGATCGTCGGGAAGAGCGCGAACACGACGGCGGCGGCGAGCGGCATGTAGCACCGCAGCGACTTCGGGCGCGCGCGGTACGTCTTCGACACGCTGTTCAACACCGCCGCCCGAACCTCCATGACACTCATCGGCAGTTTGTACGGCGTCAGCTCCCCGTGCCCACGCGCGCCGTCGGAACGGATCCGCTGCGGGTTGCTGGGGGCTGGCGTGTGCTGGCCGCTGTCGTACCGTTTCGACCTGGGAGAGCCGCGGGCGCTGCTGTAGGACCGGTGGGTGTCACACAGTCGCCCCGCGGGACTTTTGGTGAAGGTGTCGCGGGTATACCCTGGGTCTCCTAAGGCGGACGGGCAGGGGAGGAAGCTGCCCTTGCCCCAGATGATGACGTTGATGTACTCGACGGTGATCGCCTCGTCGGCGTTGCTCTTCGCGTCGTCCTTCCCGCTGCGCCCGCTCAGCGGCGCCGGCAGCGTGTTGGGCAACGACCGCGCGCTGAGGAACATCGAGCTCGGCCCGAACCACTGCGACGTGTTGAACGCGTTGATGTTTCCGGTCTCGCTGAGGGCCCGCACCACCGGCGGGTCCATGTCGAACTTGCTCGAGCGGCGGCGCGCGACCGACGCGACGCGGTCAAAGGCGATGGGCGGGCACCGGCTGGGGGACTGCGTCGGCGAGCTGTGCCGCGAAGACGGCGGCGGCTTGACCAGCGGCTGCAGGACCGACAGCAGCGCGTCTTTTTCGGGCGCCGACGACGGGATGACCGTCGGAAGCTCGTCGCGCTCCGATTCCGACGCCCCTTCATACTGCCGAGACACGGGGCGCGGCGAGGCGTGGGCTGGCCTCGTGCGAACGGCGACGGAGGCGGCGACGGTGAGGGTGAGGTGGCCGTCGGCGTCTTCCCACCGGACCTCGCTCACCGACGACGACCGCTTCGTCTTCGGCATCGCGAAGCTGACCTGCTGCGTGCGGTGCATCGCGCCGGCGGTCACCGTCGCGGAGCGCCGCAGCGCGGGCACCTGCGCCGGGGCCCTCCCCCGCGAGAGGCACGATTCGCCGGGCGGCGGTGGCGCGTCAGACGACTCGGATGACGACGACGAGGATGACGAGAGGGCGGAGTCCTTCGCCGCGAGCTTCTGCCCCGCGTCGCCCAGCTCCGCCGAGTCGCTGATGGAGCAGAACCCGGTGCAGCGGTGCGCCGTGCTCGGGGCCGCGACCACCTTCGCCGTCTTGCCGCTCGCGCCGTTTTTGGCGGTGCTGTTGTTGTTGTTGTTGTTGTTGTTGTTGTTGTCGTCTTCGGTCCCGAAGGCGATCCACCGCCCCGCCTCGCCCGAGCCCCCGAGCTTCGCGAGCAGAGGCGGCTCGAAGACGGCGCCGGCGGGATCGGCTGAGCACTCGCTCTTCGCGGTGGCGCTGTGGTTCAGCCGCTGCCCGTCGGACGCGAGCAAGCCCGGCTGCCGGTCGGACTCGTTGAGCAGCGCCGTCTCGCTCGACAGCCTCGAAAACGCGAAGCGCTGGTCCTCGCCGGAGGCGCTGCGGAGCAGGCCGCCGGCGGGCAGCGGCTCCTGCAGCAGCGACGCGCCGCGCGACACGGGCGGCGTGCCGAAGGCCGGCTTCGGGGACGTCGTCAGCCTGCGGCCAAGCGGCTGCGCGTCGTCCGATATGCTTCGGAGCAACCCGCCGGCCTGGGCCAGGGAGCCTCCCAGGAGAGATGTGTTTCGGGACACCGGCGGCGTGCCGAAAGCGGGCTTCGGCGGTGTGCCGACCCTGCGCCCGAGCGCCTGCGCGTCGTCGGATATGCTCCGGAGCAACCCGCCCGCGAGCGGCACGGAGTCCCCCCTCAGGAGAGACGCGTTTCGGGACACCGGCGGCGTGTCGTACGCAGGCTTCGAGGGAGCCCCACCCCAGCGAACGAGCGGCTGCACCTCGTCGGATATGCTCCGAAGCAACCCAGTCGCTCGGGGAACGGAGTCCCCCAGGAGCGACGTCTTCCGGGACGCGGGCGGCGTGCCGCCGCTGAGCCTCGGCGGGGGCCCGTCGTCGCCCGGCACGCTCCGGACCGCGTCGGTGGCTCGCGTCGGCTCCTGCAGGGGAGACGACGGCACGGTTGCGGCTGGCTGCGCGGGGGGTGCGGGGTGCGGGTGCGCGATGTCCGGCAGGTGGCGGAGGAGGTGTTTGAGCTGTTCGGGGGTGGCGCCGCCGGCCGCCGGGTCCGAGCAGTGCAGCGCTGTTTTCACGGCAGCAACCTGGTCGTGGAGGCTCTGCGACGCGAAGGACCGGCTGGTGAACTGCGGGAGGACAGACGAACTCGAGTTCGGCCCCGGCGTCCCCTCGTCCGAGCTTTGAAGGTCGAGCAGGTTGCGCGCCACGGCGATAAACCCCACCTCGCGCTCTGTGCGCTCGGGTACCGGCTCCGGTGCGTACGGCTCTCCATTAAGCGCCACGGGGGAAGGGGGGGGCTTTCCTTCGTTGCACCCGTCCGAGTCGGCGCGCTTGCCGCCCTCGGGCATGACGTGCTCGAAGGTGTCGGACGACGACTGCGAGAGGCTCGTCTTCGAGTCGATCTGGCTCGTGCTCGGCGTGTTCGCGGGAGAATCCCCCGGATTCGCGCTCTTCAGCAGCACTTCGCCGCCCCTCTCGAAGTCCGTCTTCACGCGGTCGCTTCGTGCTTTGCCGGGTGCCTCCCTTTCGTCGTCGCTCTCGTTCTGCGAAGGGTGCTTTGCAGAAGGGAAAGCAGCGGTGTTTACCGGCGACGATCCGCCGGGGGAATTTGGGTTAGAATGCAAAGAATCTGAGGCGATAATCTGCATGGGGGAGCCGGGGGAATTTGGGTTAGAATGCAAAGAATCTGAGGCGATAATCTGCATGGGGGAGCCGGGGGAATTTGGGTTAGAATGCAAAGAATCTGAGGCGATAATCTGCATGGGGGAGCCGGGGGAGGCCTCCTTTGCCGAGTCGACAGACGGCCGGCCGGCGGGTGCGACGAACGCGGAGGCGGACTGCGGCAGCGCGGGCGGAGGCTTTGCGGGGGGTTCGTCGGGCTGCTTGTCTGCGGTCTTGGACCGGGCGGCGGCGGCGGCGGCGTCGGGGTTTTCGCTCCGCTCGCGGCGCTTCCGCGCCGTGTCATCGTCGGCGTCTTCGTCGTCCTCGCGCACTTCGGCGGCGAGCACGCTGCCGAAGGCCCCGTCCAGCAGGTTGTCCGCCGGCAGCGCGTCACTCGGCGAGTTTGCGGGAGAATCCCTCGGATTCGCGCTTTGCGGCAGCCCCTCGCCGCCCCCGCCGCAGCCCCTCTCGAAGTCCTTCTTCGCGCCGTCGCTTCGTTGGTTGCCGGGTTCCTCCCTTTCGTCGTCGCTCTCCTTCCGCGAAGGGTGCTCCGCCGGGAGAGCAGCGGTGTTCACCCCGGGGGAGGCCTCATTCGCCGAGTCGGCAGGCGCGCGCATCCCGGCCCCGACGAACGCGGAGGCGGACTGCGGCAGCGCGGGGGATGGCTTCGCGGGGGGTTCGTCGGACTGCTTCTTAGACCGGGCGGCGGCGGCGGCGGGCTTTTCGCTCCGCTCGCGGCGCTTCCGCGCCGTGTCGTCGTCGTCGTCGGCGTCTTCGTCGTCCTCGCGCACTTCGGCGGCGAGCACGCTGCCGAAGGCCCGGTCCAGCAGGTTGTCCGCCGGCACCGCATCGCTCGGTGTCCCGCTTTCCGTCGGCTCCTGCATCTTCCCCGACGCGACCGACGGCGGCTTGGCGGGGAAGGCCGCGGTGCCGGAGCCAGACGGCTTCCCGTGGTCGTCAGCGGTCGAGTTGGACGACGCGGGGCCGGGACGGGCAGCGTGGTGGTGGGGGTGCAGGCCGGCGGTGGACCCGGCGGGGGACGGAAACCCGCGGTCGGAGCTCGCGGAGATGCTGTCGTCGGGGCTGCGGAAGGACGCGTCTTCGTAGATGCGGACGCGCGAGCGCTGCGCCTTGCGGAGGACGGCCTGCGCCGCTTGCTTCCCGCCGTTGAGGCTCAGGCGCGGCAGCGCCCCGGCCTTGCCGTGGGTCGGGAACTCCCGCTCTGACCCGCCGTCGTTGGGGCTCCGGCACAGGTCCTCCCCTTGCGCCGCGCCGCCGTCGCCCGTCGCCCGCCCATGCGCACCGCCGATCCGGGCAGCTCTGGCCTCGGAATTGCCGGACCGCTGCCGCGCGAGGGCGGTGGTGGCGGGGGCGCCGCCGTGGGCGCGCGCCGCGCGCTCCGGCGGGGCCGGGGGGCTGAACCCGGGGCTGCCGAGGAGCCGGCTGTCGGACATCCTGCTGCGCAGGAACTCCGCGTGCTCGCCGCCGCCGCCCTCGCTGAAGCTGCCTCCTTCCTCGTTCGCGTAGAAGTCCTCGGTCGTCGCGGTGCCCCCGCTCGGGTGCAGACCCTCGTCGCGCACCTGCCGCTGCGCCGCAAGCGTCGCACCCTTCGGACTCGCAACCTTCCTGCAACACCGGGCCTGCTTCTTCGCCTCCACCCGGATACTGGACGGCGTTCGATCCGCGAAGCCAGCTGGGGAAGACGAGTCGATGGTTTGGGGGGTCCGGCGTGGGAGGGTTGCGCTGCCTGGGCTCGACGCCTGCAGAGCGCCAAGCGCGACGAAGCTGATGTCGAGGCCCGACGACGCGGCGCGGCGGACGGAGGACTGCTGCGCGCCGCCGGCGCTTTTTCGGGACGCCGCGCTTTGCTGCGCGGACGAGCCGGAGGCGAAGTGCAAGCCGCCGCCCCCGCGGCTCCGGGCCGACGCCTCGTGCAGCTTCCGGGTCGACGTTTCGGAGCGGACGAACCGAGGCTGCCGGGCTTCCCGGCGATCCCGCGGCGGGCGCAGTGACGCGTTGTCGGTCTCCGACGACACGCCGTTGCCGTTTCCGCGGAAGGCGGCGCGCGAGTATCCCTTGTTCGCGGCGGACAGCATGAAGTCGGTAGTCAGCGTCTGATCGTCGACCGAAATCTCGCTCTCCGTCGAGATGTCGTCGACCTCCTCTTCCGTCTCGACGAGCTCCCGCGGGGTGCTCTGCGGGGAGTCTTCGGCGGGGCGGACGGTGCCGTCGGCGTCGAGCTTCAGCTTGTCAGCCCTGTTCTTCTTGTCGGCGACGGCCGTCGGGATCCGGCCGAACACGACGCCCATGAAGCAGAGGACCACCAGCGGGAACAGGATCTCCGACTTCCCGATGTCCTTGTGCAGGTACGCCCGCACGTCCGCCGGACCTTCGAAGAAGTAGTAGACGACAAACATCTGTATCAGATACAGCGCCGTCATGCCCGCCCACTGCGCTTTGGACCGGCGGTCCGCCCAGAACGAGGGGAACAACGGGAGGAAGACGAGGCGCTGGAACCCCTTCTTGAGGGTGACCGTGCGGATGTTCGGCTTGCAGTTGAGGTTGCTGATGGCCTTCATCGTGTCGAGGTCGAGGTACCGCTTGAAGGTGTCGGTGGACGGCTCGTGGGCGGGGCGGGGAGTCGGCGTGCGGGGCCCGCTGCGGGCCGAGATGCTGCCGAAGCTGCGGAAGCTGAGGGCAGAGCGCATCTTCGTCGTCGACGCCGCCGCCGCCGGCGCGACCGGACACGTCGACCGCCGGCGCCATTGGCCGTCGGTGCTGTTGGTCAGCTCGTCGTCGCCCTCGATGAGCCGCACATTCCGGCCGCCGACCCGCACGTCCCCGGCTCCCCCTTCGCCGCTGCTGCAGGGCAGCGGCGAGCTACAGGCGCGTCCCTTCTCATAGTCGCTCGGCCGGTCCGCTTCGCTCTCGCTGCACACAAGCGGGACCACCCGCGTTTCGAGGAACGACTGCGCCGTCTGATCGCGTCCGCTGAGCATGCAACAAGGGATAAGCGAGGGGGAGGAGGAGGGGAAGAGGGGGGGGGGGGGGGCGGGGTCGGCTGGCTCTCCCTCTCTTTTTGCTCGGTTTCCGGTTCTTTTTATACCTTTTTCGCCCCGCCTGTGTTTTCTGCGGAGAAGTGTTCGTATGACAAGTCCCGAGGGCAAGAGGTTGAAGTATGGTTCAAGAAAAAACAGTGGTGTCACATGAGGGGGGTAATCTCAGGTCGCCTACGTGATAAAGCCGATAAGCGGCTGCAGGATTACCCCGTGACATTGGTTTTTTGCGAATTAACTACCGAGTTGTTGTGCAGGGTAAGCAGCGGCTGCAGGATTACCCCGTGACATTGGTTTTTGCGAATTAACTACCGAGTTGTTGCGCAGGGTAAGCAGCGGCTGCAGGATTACCCCGTGACATTGGTTTTTGCGAATTAACTACCGAGTTGTTGCGCAGGGTAAGCAGCGGCTGCAGGATTACCCCGTGACATTGGTTTTTGCGAATTAACTACCGAGTTGTTGCGCAGGGTAAGCAGCGGCTGCAGGATTACCCCGTGACATTGGTTTTTGCGAATTAACTACCGAGTTGTTGCGCAGGGTAAGCAGCGGCTGCAGGATTACCCCGTGACATTGGTTTTTGCGAATTAACTACCGAGTTGTTGCGCAGGGTAAGCAGCGGCTGCAGGATTACCCCGTGACATTGGTTTTTGCGAATTAACTACCGAGTTGTTGCGCAGGGTAAGCAGCGGCTGCAGGATTACCCCGTGACATTGGTTTTTGCGAATTAACTACCGAGTTGTTGCGCAGGGTAAGCAGCGGCTGCAGGATTACCCCGTGACATTGGTTTTTGCGAATTAACTACCGAGTTGTTGCGCAGGGTAAGCAGCGGCTGCAGGATTACCCCGTGACATTGGTTTTTGCGAATTAACTACCGAGTTGTTGCGCAGGGTAAGCAGCGGCTGCAGGATTACCGTGACACCTTTTATATGTAGTTGGTTTTTGCGAATTAACTACCGAGTTGTTGCGCAGGGTAAGCAGCGGCTGCAGGATTACCCCGTGACACCTTTTATATGTAGTTGGTTTTTGCGAATTAACTACTGAGTTGTTGTGCAGGGTAAGCAGCGGCTGCAGGATTACCCCGTGACACCTTTTATATGTTGTTGGTTTTGCGAATTAACTACTGAGTTGTTGTGCAGGGTTCGTAGTGGAAGCTGCGACAACATGCGGTGCCCACCCGGCGTGCGAGCACCACAAGCGGCTTTTTCCTTCCCCCCGAGGCGGCAGCTCCCGTTGGTAAACGAAGTAACGGACAATCCGCAACAACTGAAAGTAAGAAAGCTTCTGGGACTGGGACATGCACTGATAAACGATCTACACCGGCGGGACTACTCCCGGCGCCCGTCTATCCTCGGCTGCCCTTCGGTGGAGCCGCAGTCCCTGAGGTCGCCATCATCCGGGTCGTCGCTCTCAGCAAACGAAACGCGGCGCGCCGCCGGCGGAGATGGCCCGAACAGGGCCGCGGTGGAGTCGGTGGGGGTGGCGGGGGCATGTGCCCCGGCGTCTGTGGCGGGGGCGCGGCCTTCGGGGACGAGCGCAATCACAGTTTCACTGAGGGAGTTGATGCACCACGAAAGTCGATTAGAGAACTCTACACAGCCTTCAGGGTGTGGTTGGTTCAAAGAAGCAGTCAACTTTTCCCACCCTCCCTACCCCCCCGGTGACCTCGCCCAAGCTCGTTTCCCAAGGCAGTCACTGAACATTCCCTTGCGCTAGTGCTATCAGTTTCAAAGACGTGTTCTTACTTCTCCCTTTCTTCTAGGCAGTTCTCGTCAGACAATACGAAGAGCAGAAACTCCCTTCGTCCTCACGCTTTTATTAGGCAACGTAGCCGCCTAGGCAAGCCGACGGACCATTGGTCCGCTATGCAATCCTCCCCGCTTTGTTGTTTTCCCGAGACTGTAGCCAGCACGCTATTGCCGGCGATCTTGACCTGGGTTCATGAGCATCCACAACCGCCTCAGAGGAACCATCGGACAACATGCTAGCGAAGAAGTAGCTAGCGCTACAATGCCGGCAGACGTTTGCTCGTCCTCTTTTCCGGGACAGGCAATCGGTCTCCGCCACTTCCAGAAGGGCAGACAGCTGCAGCCGAGAGTGAAGAAGAAGGCCGGAGTACAGTTCGAGACGTCGAGGGGCGCGGCCAGAAGTACCCGTGGTGCGTAGGGAGAAACGAAAGACCACTCTAAGCAAGAAAGGCGTTTGGGGTGGCGGTAGCGGGTGGAATGTACAACACAGGCCAAATAAAGGGCAACAATTCTGACGGAGCGGGAGGAACGTGCAACCGAACAATGCGGGCCTGACCACGAACAAATGCACGTGGATACCACGAAGCTAGGGCATGCGTTGGTAAACGAAGTAGCGGACAATCCGCAACAACTGAAAGTAAGAAAGCTTCTGGGATTGGGACATGCACTGATAAACGAAGTAACGGACGATCGGCAGCGACTGATAAATGCATCGTCGTTCCCTTCAGTACAAATGCAACATGAAAACACTCGAGGAACTGCACCCGTACATACTTCGACTGTGAGGGGTAGGAGGGACAATTACAATGTGGTACTTTTGCCGAGCGCTTACGCCCGGCACGAAGTCCAGATTCTTACCTGGGTTGCGAGTGGGCTACAGCACACTTCCTCCGGTTGATGTTTTGCAACTCGCGACCTCCTCGAGTATTTCCTGCAAAGCAAGTGTTCATACAAAAAGTAGATCAAAAGAAGGAAAACTTTCCTCTCGAAACAGGCTTCCTTCATTACGCACGACTTCCATGACGCACGACATCATTCAGAAAAGAGAAAAGAAGTCTGGTCGGAGGACGGCCGACGTTTATGCGGATGTCAAACTAACCGATCCTCCTGAAAGTCACTATTTGACCTGAATTTGATTGAGCAGCGCGCGGCAGGGAAGATCGACGTTGGCAGTGCGTCCACTTGCGAGGGTCGCCGCCCCAGCTTAAGTTAAGCTGTCATCTTCCCCGAAAGGGAACTTGACCCCACACCGTCCTGAGGCAGGCCTCAACTGAAAAAAAAAAAGTAACTAGCTGCAAGACGCAGAACAACTCGCGGATGATTCGGCGAGCGTTACCCTTTTCTTTCTTCACTTTCTTCCCATGGTACGGTGCAAAGAAATATACAAACAAAACTTTTGTATCGGCATTCACGTAATTTGTTTGCAGCGAATGTATCCTGTTGAATGAGCAGGTGCTTATTCAAAATGAAAGAGGGGCGTGACGGTTAAACCGCGGGTTTGCAAGGTTTGTGCCGGCCCATCCTCGGTGGCTAATAAGAAAAAAGGAAAAGAGGGGGAGGACATTTCCGGAAGTACGGCCTTGCACTGAAATTATTGTTCTTCGGGTACAGGGAACAAACCCCTCCGAAGGGTGCTGTGTATGCTTGGTTTCGCTCAATTTTAACATGTGCAGCCGTTGTTCCAGAAATACTTCACAAGCTTCCTAAGACAGAGTGAACCGGAGCCTCACAGTTTTTCAGATTCGCGGCTGTGTTATGCTTGCTCTAGCCACGGTAGTATGCAAGGCGTGTCATAGCCGTAGGTTGATATTGACGAGGGGCTTCACCGGACGCTCAAGCGACCTTCGTCGCGTACGAAGAATGAAAAGGTGCAGCACAAAAATACTCGAGGGACTGCCTTGTGCTCATTTCGAAGGAGGCTAGAGGGGGAGAAAACAATACAACTACAACGTGGGTCTTTTTTGTTGAACGCTTACGCCCGCCACTAAACCCAGACTTACCTGTGTTTCGTGTGGGCTACAGCACATTTACCTCTTTTTGATCTATCGCAACTGGCAGTCTCCTCAAGCATTTCCTACAACGCGGGTGCCTATACAACAAAACAAAACTCGTAAAAGACTTGGAAAGTCATAAAAGAATCCGGCAACACCAGCAGCTGCGGATCTTCGTTCCTAATCAGAGAAGATGAGGATAGGCCCAGTGCCCGCGGTTGCCCCCACGACCCACGAACTAAGTTTCTGTGCTGTCTTCGTTCGTGCGAATTCGCGTTCAGGTTATACCCGCTGTCACAACGTAACGCCATAGCTGTAACCAGTATGCTCTCCGAGGAGGCTGCTTTCGGGCCGTTTCAAATACGATGAGTCCGCTGCGCACAAATGGACCTCAATTCACCCGCGGATCACGCGTCGGGTGCGTCGAACAATCTCGTGAACACGGTGGTTGTTGGCCATTCCTTTCTTTGTTCTGTCCATAACTAGCGGGTCGTGAAGGCAATTGCGCGGGCGGGTGCCTGGGGAGACGGGCTGCGCGAAGGCAGAAACACAGAAAGCAGTGCTCTCTCATCTTTCTTCCGACAACTTGATTAACACACGCACGATACTACACTTTGGGCGTTTGGTTGCTGGAGCAGCGGTGTGCCTTTCTGGAAGTGGCGGAGGCCGGTTGCCTGTCCCGGAAAAGAGGACGAGCAAACAGGTCTGCCGGCATTGGAGCGCTAGCTACTTCTTCTTAGCATGTTGTCCGATGGTTCCTCTGAGGGCGGTCGTGGATGCTCATGAACCCAGGTCACTTAGGGAGGGTAAAGATCGCCGGCAATAGCGTGCTGGCTATAGTCTCGGGAAAACAACAAAGCGGGGAGGATTGCATAGCGGACCAATGGTTCCGTCGGGTGCTTAAACCAGTATAGCTGCCTGAGATGCAGAAAGGGTACGCACGCAGCAGCACTTTGACCTGAAGGAACACAGGTAAAACCGCACAAACAAGACCAAAACGGCAGAATCGGACATTCGGATCCGAAACGGATTGCACGTGAGCGAAGGGGTGCTGAAATCGATCGACCTCCATTTGGAAAATGAAGCGAAAAAAAAGAATTGGTCCCCGTCCCCTCCCACAAATGAAGGGGGGCCGGCGACAAGCGAAGCCTCGCGAGAGGTTGGTCGAAACGGAACGTCCGCGCGCGTTGCGCGCGCGCGCGCGGCCCTTCGGGGCTTTGGCTTCTTGCCGGCGGGTGGCGCAGCGCCTGGAGGGACAAAGGGGCGGGCCGCAGGGACGCCGCGGCGTCGCGGCGGGGAAAGCAGCGGAGGGCGGCTGTGCTGTGCGCAGGGGGCGGCGACGGAGTGGCGTCTTCCTCGTGCATGCTGAACGCTCGCAGGGAGGACGGGCGAGCCTCGTCCGGCGGCGGCAGGCACGTTTCCGACTCGTTCAACCGCACCAGGTCGCTGGCGGGAAGCTCTCACAGTTTCACTGAGGGAGTTGCACCACGAAAGTCGATGGGAGAACTTCACACAGCCTTCAGGGTGTGATTGGTTCAAAGAAAAAATCCAAGTTTTCCCACCCTCCCTAACCCCCCGGTGACCTCGCCCAAGCTCGTTTCCCCGGGTGAAGGCAGTCACTCAACCTTCCCTTGCGCTAGTGCAAAGACGTGTTCTTACTTTTTCCCTTTCTTCTGGGCAGTTCTCGTCAGACAATACGAAGAGCAGAAACTCCCCACCGCCCCGCGGCGAGGGGACAGCTTCCGGCTCTCGGCCGCCCTCGAAAATCGCCGCCCCCCGCCCGCAGCCGCTCGACGACGACGCGGGCCCGGCCGTCCGGCTGCCCCGGCGACATGGTTTTGTCCCCGAGCGGGCCCCCTCTTGAACGCTTACGCCGCGCCATTAAAACCCGGATTCACCCCTGTTTCGTGTGGGCTGCAGCACTATTTACCTCCGTCCTCCTTCGAGTGTCCCCTGTCCGGGGCCCAGCGCAAGCGAAGCCTCACGAGAGGCTCGTCGAAACGGAACGCCCGCGCGCGTTGCGTGCGCGCGGCCATTCGGGGCTTTGGCTGCTAGCCGGCGGGTGGCGCAGCGCCTGGAGGGACAAAGGGGCGGGCCGCAGGGACGCCGCGGCGTCGCGGCGGGGAAAGCAGCGGAGGGCGGCTGCGCTGTGCGCAGGGGGCGGCGGCGGCGGCGACGACCGCGGCACAGGCGCCGGGGCGGCGTCTTCCTCGTGCATGTTGAACGCCCGCGGGGAGAACGGGCAAGGCTCGTCCGGCGGCGGCAGGCACGTTTCCGACTCGTTCAACATGCCGCCGAGCGCAGCGGGGCTCCCCACCGCTCCGCGGCGAGGGGACAGCTTCCGGCTCTCGGCCGCCCGCGAACACCGCCGCGCCCCGCTGCCGCAGGCCTCCAGCCCAAGAGGCGGCAGCCGCCCGACGACCACACGCGCCCGGCCGTCCACCTGCCCCGGCGCCACGGCTTTGTCCCCGACCCCGAGCTTGCCGGGGGGCGACACCTGTTGAACGCTTACGCCGCGCCATTAAACCCGGATTCACCCCTGTTTCGCGTGGGCTGCAGCACTATTTACCTCCGTTGAGGTTTCGCAACTCGCAGCCTCCTTCGAGTGTTTCCTGTCCGGGGCCCAGCGCAAGCGAAGCCTCACGAGAGGCTCATCGAAACGGAACGCCCGCGCGCGTTGCGTGCGCGCGGCCATTCGGGGCTTTGGCTGCTAGCCGGCGGGTGGCGCAGCGCCTGGAGGGACAAAGGGGCGGGCCGCAGGGACGCCGCGGCGTCGCGGCGGGGAAAGCAGCGGAGGGCGGCTGCGCTGTGCGCAGGGGGCGGCGGCGGCGACGACGACCGCGGCACAGGCGCCGGGGCGGCGTCTTCCTCGTGCATGTTGAACGCCCGCGGGGAGAACGGGCAGGGCTCGTCCGGCGGCGGCAGGCACGTTTCCGACTCGTTCAACATGCCGCCGAGCGCAGCGGGGCTCCCCACCGCCCCGCGGCGAGGGGACAGCTTCCGGCTCTCGGCCGCCCGCGAAAACCGCCGCGCCCCGTCGCCGCAGGCCTCCAGCCCGAGAGGCGGCAGCCGCTCGACGACCACACGTGCCCGGCCGTCCACCTGCCCCGGCGCCACGGCTTTGTCCCCGACCCCGAGCTGGCCGGGGGGCGAAGCCCCCGCGAACCACCCGCGCGGGACCCCGCGCTCCAGCGGCAGGCGGGGCGTCGCGCCCGGCGTCGACGGCGGCGACGACAGCTCGAGGAAACACGCCGCCTCCGTCACCGGGCGCCGCGCTAAACCCGCGGCCGTTTGGTTCTCGAGGAGCCCACAACCCCCTCCTCCTCCTGGTTTGCCGGCTGCGTTGTAGTCCTCTGGGACTGGCGTCCGGTCCCCACGGTATAACTGAGACGCACGCGCATCCGCAGCCCCCAGCCCAGGTGACCCCTCCGACGCACAAGGCACACTCCTTCGGCTCTGCGCGTGCCCAGACATAGCAGGATGACACCTCGGGGACATGGGCGGCGTCGAGTCCGCTGGCGCCAGCCTGGCCGCCTGTTGTGTCGTCGTCCCGGCAGTGCTCGACCGGTTGTAGGCGAGCCACATTTCGCGGTACCGCCGCCGCTCGCCGTCGTCGGCGAACGGCGTCGTCGGCGCGCCGCCCGGGGCCGGCTCGTTGGCGAAGGGCAGCCGCGGCGACCCCCCTCCTCCGCTGGCTGCGAAGCCCGCGCGGGGCGACGCGGTGCTGGAGCGCCGGTCCGACGGCAGCCGCGCAGCCCCGCCGGCCGCGGGCGGCGGAGGCGACATGCCGTCGCGCGCCGAAAGAAGGGCGGCCGCGGCGCGGGAAAACGACGGAGCCGGGCGAGGACCCGGCGTCGCCCCGGCCAGCGGCTCCTGCGATCCGCCGCGGGAGCTCCGCGAAGGCAGACGAACGCTCTCCGGGTATACGTCGGTTGGCCGGTTGGCAGGAAATTCGTTCGGCCCGCGGGGCGCCGCTTCCGCCGCGGCAAAGAGCGGCGGCGAGTCCAACTCGCCCCGGGCCCGTCCCTTCCGGGGGGCAGGATCCTGGTGCAGCGGCACGAGCTGCACCCCGGCTCTGCCAAAAGACGGGTCCCGGGCTTGGTTTTGCGGCCGAGCGGCGTTGCGCGCCTCACCCCTCCCCCGCGGAGGCGACACGTCTCCAGAGACCAGCGGAACCGGAACCCCCACATGCCGAAGCGGCTGGCCGCAGGAACCCCCGGCTCCGGCCGAGGGGCCCGCGCCGAGAGGAGCCCATCCGCTGGCGAAAGACGGCAGGCCCGGGTTCTGGCTTTCCCTTGGGGTTGCCCTGTGCGCTTCCCTCGGCGGGGTGCCGGCGGCGCGCAAGCCCGGCGAGCCCTGGAGATCCACTTCGCGGGGTACGGGCGGCGGGGGCGAGAGGCCCCGAAGAAGCTGCCGCTCCCTCACAGCCCTGTTGTATCGGTCGTGGAAGCTCCGGCTGGTGCTGCTCTCTTGCGGCGCGGGCCCGTGGAGCAGGCCCGGGTTCTGGCTTTCCCTTGGGGTTGCCCTGTGCGATTCCCTCGGCGGGGTGCCAGCAGCGCGCATGCCCGGCGAGTCCTGGAGATCCGCTTCGCGGGGCACCGGCGGGGGCGAGAGGCCCCGAAGAAGCTGCCGCTCCCTCACAGCCCTGTTGTATCGGTCGTGGAAGCTCCGGCTGGTGCTGCTCTCTTGCGGCCCGGGCCCGTGGAACACGGCTGGGGGCGGGACGGCCGCGGGGAAGCGCGAAGCCGGCGGCGCGGCGGTGCCGGACCTCCGGGAGACGGGCGCGGTGTTGGGCGGCGCCCCGAGCAGGATCTCTTCGGCGGTCGCGATCCTCGGCAGCGGCGGGGTCATCGGCAGGGTGCTCGAGAACGGCGACGACGGCGCGTCGGCGCGGCCGGGCGTCCCGTGCAAAAGCACCGGCGGCGACAACCCGGAAAACGTCGTTCTCGGCCGCCGTTGCACCTCGGCATCTCCAAGCCCAGCATCTCCACGTCTAGCGTCCCCAAGCCCTGGATTATCAAGCCTAGCATTCCCCGGTCCAGCATCCCGAAGCCCTGCCAGCTCGGCGGCCGCCAGCGCGGCCATTTCCGCCCGGAAGTCGCGCGGGCCGGCCGGCGCAACGGCAGCGGGCGGCGCCGCCGACGCCGCTCCGCCGCCGGAGCCCGGCGACACCAGCTGCTGGCGGGCGGCGCGCGCGACCGCCCCCGCCGCTTTGCCCTCCGGGTCCGGGTTCCTCGGCGGCGACTCGGTGCGGACCGACCGCAGCAGCAGCAGCTGCTGCTGCTGCTGCTGCTGCTGCTGGGGAGTGGCGGCGGGGCGGTCGAGCAGCTGGACGCAGCTGCTGGGGCACCCGCCGGCGGCGAGCTGCTGCCGGCGCGCCGCTTGCGTCGGGTCGGCGGGGCCGCCGCCGGGGGGCAGTCCGAGCGGCCCTTGGGGCGCCGAGCCGAGGGATTCGCGCGCGTCTGCGCAGGGAAGCTGCTGGGAGGCAGGGTCCGAGGGGAGTTGGTGGAAGCTGGTCCGAAGGTGCACCGGGGGGGGCGAGCCGAGGGCTCCGCGCTCATCTGCACGGGCGAGCTGCTGGGAGGCAGGGTTCGAGGGGAGCTGATGGAAGCTGGCCCGGGCTCCGCGCTCATCAACACGGGGAAGCTGCTGAGATACAGGGTTCGAAGGGAGCTGATGGAAGCTTGGCTGAAGGTGCAGCGGGGGTGAGCCGAGAGCTTCGCGCTCGTCTGCACGGGTGAGCTGCTGGGAGGCAGGGTTTGAGGGGAGTTGATGGAAGCTGGCCCGATGGTGCAGCGGGGGTGAGTCGAGGGCTGCGCGCTCCTCTGCACGGGGACGCTGCTGGGAGGCGGGGTCCGAAGGGTGTTGGTAGAAGCCGGCCCGAAGACCGACGTGCGCCGCCGCCGCCAAACTCGGCGGCGGCTCGCCTCCGCCGCCGCCGAGCTTTTCGCGCAGCGACGACCGCAGCTCGTCGAGCCCGCTCGCGAGCTCTCGCATCTCGCCCCGCGGCGACAGGGCGGCGGGCAGCAGCTGCTGCTGCTGGTGCTGCTGCTGGTGCTGCTGCTGCTGCTGCTGCTGCTGCTGCTGCTGCTGCTGCTGGTGCTGCTGCTGCTGCTGGTGCTGCTGCTGCTGCTGGTGCTGCTGCTGGTGCTGCTGCTGGTGCTGCTGCTGCTGCTGGTGCTGCTGTTGCTGGGGCGCCGGCCGCACGGGCGACACAGACCGCAGCAGCCGCGGGTCTGCCAGGCGTTGCTGCGCCGCGGGAGCGCCCCTCGCGGCGAGCCCTGGCGACGCGGTCTCCCCCTCCCACTGGCTGGGCAGCGTGCGCTGCTCGCCGTCCGGCCGCCTTGTTCCCAGGTCCGCGAGACCTTGCGTCGGTACAGTCCCGGCCGAACCGTCACCCTCTGCCTGCATCACCCCTCGGCTTGCCAGAACCCTCTGGTTCGCCGCCTGAGCCCCGTCTAAGTAGCCGGGGCCTTTGCTTTCGAGTGGACGCTCCGAGGGAAGCAAGGCCGTGGGCTCGTGCCCGAGGCTCCGTCTTCCCTGGCGCGGCGACATATAAACCGCGTACGCAGAGCCGCCTTGGCCGGATGCCGGCGCTTCTTTCCCGTTCGCGCCGGCGAGGCTGTCACGCTGGCGGGCCGGCAGAAAGCTCGCGCACGACGCGTCGGCAGGGTCCAACCCCGCCAAGAGGTCTTCCTCGCGCCTCCTTGCCCCAGGGGCGTCGAGGCTTCGCCGCTGGCGCGGTGACATGTAAACCGCGTACGCAGAGTCGCCTTGGCCGGACTCCTCTTTCCCGGTCGCGCCCGCGAAGCTGTCGCGCTGGCGCGGCGGCAGAAAGCTCGCGCACGACGCGTCGGCAGGGTCCAAGCCCGCCCAGAAGTCTTCCTCGCTCCTCCTCGCCCCGGGGGCGCCGAGGCTCCGCCGCTGGCGCGGCGACATGTAAACCGCGTACGCGGAGTCCGCGGCACCTCCCCCAGCAGGAGCGGGCGAGTGACCGTGCCCCGCACCTTCGCTCGCACCCCCGAAACTGCTTCTCTGATGCTGCCGCTGCTGCTGTTGTTGTTGCTGCTGCTGCTGCTGCTGTTGTTGTTGCTGTTGTTGTTGCTGCTGCTGCTGCTGCTGCGGCGGCGGTGGCGCGAAGCTCTCAAATGACGCGTCGGCGGGGTCGAGCCCTGCGAGGAGATCGCCGCCGCCGGGCCGCGCTGCGGGGAACGAGCCTGACGAGGCAGCGGGAGGGGTGGGTGTGCCGAGAAGCCGTTTCAGGATCTCGGCCTGCCCCGGCCTGGGGCCGGCGGCAGCGGCGGGGACCGCCGCGCGCGCCCTCTTCGCCTCCTCGCCCAGCAGCAGCTTCAGCAGCAGCTGCGACTGCCGCGCCTCGCCGTCAAGCGTCGGCGACCCGGTCGTCGCGTCGATGCCGCCGGCGGGCACCGTCAGCCGCCTCCTCGCCCTTTCCCTCGCGCGCTCCGTGTCCTCGTTTTCGTCAACGTCGCCCCCGTCTGATTCCAGATGGCCGAGCCCGGGGACGTTGCTCTCTTGAATCGGGTTTTGAAGAGAGCTGGTGGGTTGGAGGATGAGGGTCTCGTGCTCAGGTTCGCTGCGATCATCGAGGCCGAGGACGTTGCTTTCTTGGATCGGGTTTTGAAGGGAGCTCGTCGGCTGGAGGGAGGTGGCCGTGGTTTCGTCAAGGAACAGCGGGTGCCGCGGGTAGGCACCCGGTGTCGTCGGACTCCGCGAAGCCTGCCGCCCCGGCGTGCCGTCGGACCCCCGGTCCTCCTTCGGTGACGGCATGAAGTCGCGTGGCTGGCCTTCGCCCGGCGTCCTGGTCTCGGACAGCAGCACGTCGACGGGCTCCGACCGCTGCCCGGACGACGCCTCGCGCTCGCCCCAGTGGCCTGGCGGCGCCAGCGGCTCGGGCATCGAGTGCGCCGGCGCGAGAGGCTCCGGCAGCGAGTCGGACGGCGCCAGGGGCTCCGAGTCGTCGTCGTAGTCGGGGCGGTTGGTTGCGCTCGTCGCCGGCGGCTCGGTCAGCAGGGTGCGGCTGAGCTCCTGGTCGAAGCAGAGCGACGGGCTGTCGAACTCGCCGCTCCGGCGGACCATCGCGTTGTAGACGTTCGCGATGTTCTGGATGGATTGCGCGGTGCCCATCCCGTCCGAAAGCTGCTCTCGGATCACCAGCGCCTTGTTGTGCGAGTCCAGCGCTGCTTCGTACTTATGCGACGACGCCTCGGCAGTCCCGAGTTGAACGTAGGTCGACGCAAGCTCGGCGCTTCCTGAATGTGAGTGGAAACACGGTTGGCTCAAAACAACGACAAAAAACGGAACGTCGAGGAACCGCCGGGGTGCCTTGGTCATAAGCTGGACGGTGCATGACTACACGGCAGGATGCGTGACAGGGAACGCGCGTGACTAACTACAGCGATTATGTATGACTAAACAACAGGATACATGGCACGACTGACCTGTAGCAAGGAGCGTGCATGACCGAACTACAGGATGTATGACAAGGATTATGCATGACTAACTGCAGAGTGACAACCATCGCGCGTGAACTAAAAACGACTAAGATCGGCATGACTGCCATGCATTCTGCAGTTTAAAGACCGTGCCGTGCTTTTAAAACAAGCAGACAGAATGACCATACCGGGCATGCGGGCATCTCGGATTTGCACCGCGGCTGTGAGGCAGTCAATGGCAGCTTCCGAGTCACCGACTGCTTCGAAGACATCAGCCAGCAGACAGCAGACACGCGCTGCGTTCTCCGACTGCGTGCCTTCAGAATTGTAGATGGACAACGCCTGCTGATAGTTATCTAGCGCGTCGGCGTGTTCGTTTATCGTCGCCAGGACCTCAGCCACGTTGCACCGGCAGCCTGCGACGTCTGCGGAGGAAGTACGCAAATGAAAGAGCCAAAAGACGCATTACTTTCTGCTCCCGGAGTCAGTTGACATCCGCTTGTGTGTGTGACTCGGGCACCCATCTTTTTGGTTCCGTGTTCACCGTATGCGTACACGCTTCACGTATTCGGCGGTGCACAACTAACCTGATATGAATATACCATGTTGACATATGAGTACGTCTCAAAAATACCTCAGGAATTGTGCCCATTTTTTATTTGCGACCAGGCGTTGCCATCAGTATAGACTTTCTCCGGCGTGCTGCAATTCCTGCTTGAGGGGACACAAAACCCCATAAAATCGAATTCTGGGAGACATAGAAGCCTCGCGGGAGTCATCTAGTGGCCAATCCGAGCTCAGACACTTCGTATAGGAACGGTACGGGTCAGGGACACCCCGCGTGGCAATGCCTTTGTCGCAAATTGAAAATGGGCACAATTTCTGAGGTATTTTTGAGACGTACTCATACTACGTCAAGAAACATGACCACACGATTGCAATGCTCCTCGGGTCCGCTGATGGATCGAGAAGCTTGCGCTGAACAAGCCAGGGGCTGTCTTATTCTACGAAATACTCGAGGGGCTGTCTTGTGCTTAATTCGAAGGAGGCTAGGGGGGGAGAAATGTGAAAACGGGTTGAAACAATACAACTACAAAGTGGGTCTTTTTTTGTTGAACGCTTACGCCCGCCACTGAACCCAGATTCACCTGTGTCGTGTGGGCTACAGCACATTTACCTCCTTTGATCTTTTGCAGCTGGCAGCCTCCTCAAGTATTTGCTACAAAGCAGGTGCTTATACAAAAAATAAGAGCTCGGCTGCTAAAAACTGATGGTAGTAATGATGGGAAAAGAGAGTCATTTTCGTTGAACGCAGTGCCTAGTCGTTTTTACGCAAAAGCTGGACTCAGGACGCAACTGAAGACACCACGGTTTGCGGTGACGAGCTTCTCGTTTCCTCCGGTTTGGTAAGAAGAGTTGTTTCCGTTGAACGCAGTGCCTCGTCGTTTTTACCTAAAAAGGCCAGACACAGGACGCAAGTTCTGAGTCCGGCCTTTTCTACCAAGAAAGCAGCCGTACCTGACGAAGAGCCGAACTGCTCTGCGAGGGACAGGGCCTTTCGGTAGTGGAGAAGCGCGGCCTCGGGATTGCCCTCCTTCAGGTTCAGGGAGCCTATGGCGGTGAGGGCGTTGAAGAGGTCCGGGGACGGGACGGGTTCGAGGGCGGGCAGCGCTTGCGTGTAGTGCGAGAGGGCGAGCGACGACTCGCCCTTGAGCGCCAGCACGTGGCCGAGGGCGAGGTGGCTCGCCGGGATCGTCGGGTTGGCCGGGTCGCACAGCGACCGGCGGATGGCCAGCGCGAGGCGGTGGTGCTCGACGGCTTCGCCGACGCGGCCGAGCAGCAGCAGGACCTCTCCGGCGAGAAAGTGCGTGTCCGCCAGCAGCAGCGTCGGCGGCAGGTGGTCACCTCCCTTCTGCGCCTCCAGCGCCTTCGTGTAGAAGTCCAACGCTTTCCGCAGCTCCCCGGCGGCTTGGCAGAGGTTGCCGGCGGCGATGAAGGTGGCGCCGTCGACCGGGGGCTTGTCGCCTTTGCCGTACCTTTCCTTGATGGCCCGCGCCTTGCCGTACAAATCGAGCGCGTTGGCGTCGTTGCCGATCAGCTCGTGGGCCCGCGCCGCGTCGTCGTACAGCGTCGCGACCAGGAAGCCCTCGGGGTCCTCGGCGACCCGGAGGCGCACCGCCCGCAGCAGCTTGTTCAGAGCCTCCTCGCCGTCGCCGGCCGCGAGGCACCGCTTGCCCTCCACGTGCAGCTCGTCGGCGCCCGGCGGGGCATCGGCCATACTCTTGCACCCCCCCTCAGCAGCGCCGCCTTTTCTTTCGGGCTGCTCCGCGCCTGGTGTTGAGCATTGAGTTCCGTAAAGCGCACGTGCCATGCAGGCAGGCGAGCACTGCTGTGTTGGGCATAACAAGAGTGGCTCAGAAGGTGTCCGCGCGTGCATCGTGATGACATTTCCCAGTACAGTATACAATAGCTCCCTTGCACGCATCGCGAATCACACTCACACACAGTAATCACAACACATTTGCACTTCCCAGTGCAGGAAAGAGTACTTCCCTCACAAGCATCGCGTATCGCCCAGTAATCACAACACATTTGCACTTCCCAGTGCAGGAAATAGTACTTCCCTCACAAGCATCGCCTATCGCCCAGTAATCACAACACATTGTCGTTTCCCGTACATGTCCGACACGTGTGCCGTTGCGTCGCCTTACGGCGGTATAACTGTTGGCCTCCTTTTGACCGCGAATGCAGCTCCAGGAAACTGAGATGGACCTGATACGTGATATTCGAGGTTAGAATGTAGAGTATCTGAAGCGATGGCCTGCATTAGTCACTAGGTGACTACTTCTTCGATCGTACGGTGGCATGCTTCAGGCGTTTGCACTCATTCGAATAATCGTCTTCGCGGTTGCTTTGCGTCCTTTCCCTTCCTCGCCGGTGGGCATGCTTCAGTAATCCGTACCACGGGTGGTGCTGGGCACTTCTTCTTCCGTGGGGGGGGGGTCGTCATTGGCGGGCCGGCGCTCGCCCTTTCGCGTTCCGGAGTGGAGCTTTCTCGCAGAGCTCGGGGTGGAATGTGACAACTGGGGTGCCACTCTATCGTAAAACTATGTGCCCCCACAATGTAGCAACATAGGGGCCTGGCAATTGTCGTTCTACTTCGGCGTAAAAAAAGGCCAGGTTGGCCAAGGTAATCGGGAAGACATCGCATCCATTGTTGTGAGTGAAAGTTCGCTTTGATTCTCCGGGATTTCACTGGCCGTCGCCTCATGGCTGCAATCTCCGTGTGTTCTCCTCGAGGCGTGGTTGGCCTCTCTGCACGGTGGTCGCTGCCAGTCACTCGCCACTTTGCTGCGGCGTCCTGGCGGCGCTGGTCCCGTGACGTGATAAACAGCGGCAAGCACCGCAGTGTAGTTCCGGGGGATAGGAGCGGACCGGCTTAGCTGCGGCAAAACAGGTTTGAAGGGGGGAACCCCCGAGCGAGAGAGAAAGAGACACCGTTGTTGGACAAAAAAGGGCCGGACTACTTTTAACAGAGGGGAGGCGGGGGAAAGAAAGATAGAACTGCAGGAAAGACCGACGGATTCGTGGGCCTCGTTCAGAACGAGGCAAGGGAGGGGGGTTGGTGAGGGGCTGGCGGATGCACGGTGAAGTCCAGCCTCAGAAGCTGAAGTGAAAGCTGGAGTTTAAAAAGCGGGTGTCACATCCGCTTTTCGGGTGTGGATTTGCACGCGTTTTGGCTGTGGCACACCCGCTTTTCGGGTGTGACTCGGGCACACCCTCTCTAACTCCAGCCTCTGAGGCTGGACCTCACCGTGTGGCCAATGCTCGGCCCGATCTTTCCGTCCCCTGCCTGCGCGGCAGGGGAGAGAGAGAGGGTGGGAGAAGCCTTCTGCGCCGGCGTGACGCGGAGAACCGCGTTCGCGACAGTGCGCAGGAGCGTTCGCCAAGCTTCGAGTCGAGTGGCCCAAGTCAACCTTTGTTTTGCACCCTTCCACACAGTCACTACCGAATGGCGAAAGGCTGCAGACGAGGGGACCAGTGTGATGCCTTCCCGTACCAGAAGGAAGCTCTGCACACCGCCGGCGGAACTATCCAGCGCAAAAGAGCACTGGGCCCTCCATGCCAAGGAACCGCTCATGCATTGTATCTTGCAATCCGGAGGTGGTCAAAGAGCCATCTTCCTGCTGGGCGAACGGTCACGGATACCGATGGTTGCGGTGTCGTGTGGTAGCGTTGAGACGAAATGCAGCCGGCTGGTTGACTGGGGGCGTCGCCGAGGATTGGAGGAAGGCGCGAGAAGCTCCACATATGGCTGAAGACACACCCCCGACTCCCACTCCGGATTGCGGGAGTGGTTTTGCGGTCGTTTGTGCGGTCGGCCTCACTCCCTCAAGGAGTGGCACTCCCTCAATGCGGGAGTGGCCACTCCGCACTTTTTCACTCCCGCATTGACTCAGTTATGTGGCTGCTGAAGTCCGGGGTGCACGCAACTCCCGGGGGGGTACTCACGGGGGCTGGGTCGTCATGCGGTGGCGTTGAGCCGGACAGCGGCCTGCTGGGCGAGACGGAGGCGGGGCTGGCGGGGAGGCACCAGGGATGCTTCGGGGTTGCCCGCGTTGTCGATGGACTCCTGCAGCACGTCGAAGACGAGCGTGTCGAGCACCTCTTCCAGGAAGCACTGGAACTCGCCTGCCTGCAGCAGCCGTTTCCTCTCCCGGTCCTCGTGCGCGGCGCACAGCAGGTCGTACTCTTTCGCGAGCAACCCGCAGTCGACGACACGGTCCGCCGGCACACCCACAGACTCCTCCCCGCCGTCCAGCAGCACGCCCACTCGGCCCCTGCTGTGGCCTTGCACGACGCCCCGCCTCTCGGGTTCGCCGGCCGCTTCGTCTGCCTTAATCAACACGTGCGTGCCCGCCTTCAACCGCAGCCTGCCAGCTTCTCCCGACGGCATCGCCGGCGGCTTCGAGAACTCGGAGAAGAACCGAACGGGCGTCTCGTCGAGTTCTTCATAAGCCTGCGGAATTGAGAAAATAAACCCCAGGGCACCGCTCTTTAACACTCGCACTCCTGGACGCACTCTTCTCCACTCACTCCTGTACGCACTCTTCTCCACTCACTCCTGTACGCACTCTTCTCCACTCACTCCTGTACGCACTCTTCTTTACTCACTCCTGTACGCACTCTTCTCCACTCACTCCTGTACGCACTCTTCTTTACTCACTCCTGTACGCACTCTTCTCCACTCACTCCTGTACGCACTCTTCTCCACTCACTCCTGTAAGCACTCTTCTTTACTCACTCCTGTACGCACTCTTCTCCACTCACTCCTGTACGCACTCTTCTTTACTCACTCCTGTACGCACTCTTCTCCACTCACTCCTGTACGCACTCTTCTCCACTCACTCCTGTAAGCACTCTTCTTTACTCACTCCTGTACGCACTCTTCTCCACTCACTCCTGTACGCACTCTTCTTTACTCACTCCTGTACGCACTCTTCTCCACTCACTCCTGTACGCACTCTTCTCTACTCACTCCTGTACACACTCTTCTCTACGCACTCTTCTCTACTCACTCCTGTACGCACTCTTCTCTACTCACACCTGTACGCACTCTTCTCAACTCATTCCTGTACGCACTCTTCCTGTACACACAAAACTCAAGAGCTAACCAATCCCTGCATGGCTCGTACCTACCCCCTCCGTGTTTGTTTACTGGTAGATAAGAAGGTATACCTGCTCAATGAGAGGGTCGTGGACGACTTCCAGCATGATCTCCGCGAGATACCCGACAGCAAAGTCGATCTCAGCTGCGATCGGATGCCCGCCTGCCAGCGTAGTCAGGACGGGTTCAGGATATGCGCACGGGTAAGCGTCCTGGGCCTGAGGGTGGTATTGGTGTGCTTGCAAGGACTCTCCAACCAGCGAGCCCAACAGTCTAAGGCCTCGTTGCGTGGGAGCAAATGACCAAGGGACTGCCATGGCGGCCAATGAAGACTTCGGAAACGGTCGCGTTGGTAGAAACGGTGAACAAGCCAATGAGGAGAGCGCGCCGCTGATCCGAAGCAGGGATTTGTGATGCCTGGCATCATGCCAGAATCAGAGCCGGGGGACAAGTTGGTCCCTTTTTTGGGGGGGAAACTTAGTTTAATGTTTAGCAGAACGCTGCCTTGCATGCATGTTTGATGCTAGCATCAAGTCTTCGTCGAAGAAAGTGTAAAACAAAATAGGGGAAAGGGAAAAAGGGTAGCAGGGAGTGTAAGACTCCGCAGGTAGGGTCTGGAACCTTGAGGGACTATTCCTCTTTTTTTCTTTTTTTCACCGCGGTTTTTTTTTTTTTTTTCCCGACGACAACTAGTGTCAGACTTGCCTACCCGAAGGCAGTTGATTCCTTTAGGCAAGATTTCTCTACCGGCGGAAGTTGTTTGGGTTAACGTCTTTTTTTTTTTTTTTGTCTCGCGCCGTCTCTATAAGAAAAGAAGAATTCGTAGTCCCGCCTCGTTCGCCCTCTAGGTGTCCCGCTCGCAAAGATAAAACCAAAACTCTCGATAGTGTCCACATTTCTCATATCGGCTATTTCGGTGCCGGGCTTCTTAGACCGAATACGTCGTGATCAGCGTCGACCATCGGGCGGCGAGCGGGTCATCGCACAGGGCTTTCACGCGTCTCGCGACGTGTAGTACCGCCGGCCCGTGCTTCAGCGCAAAGTCTTCAAGGAGCTCTTTTACCACCGGCGGGCGACGCGTTGTGGCGCTTCGGATGTCCGACACTTCGTTGTGTGTGTCGTCGTCGGCAAGCAGCACGTGTTCTGCGGTCGCCAGCTCGCAACACCGTCTACACTGCACGCGGGTTCCCTTCGGCAGTATCGACCTTCTCACGATCGCGAGCAGGAGGTCCACCGCCCCTGGGACCGTCTCCAGCGCCCTGAGGGTGCTTCCTCTCGTCGTCTTCCCCGTCGCCATCTGCCGAATCGCCCTCGTCGCGGTCTTCGCTCGTCCGTACTGGCACACTCGCCGCACGTACTCGGCTGGTCCCTCCAGCTGGGGGAAGTTCCCGGCTGCGAAGCAGCATACTGCCTTCTCCCCGTTTCTCCAGTGGAGGTGTTCCACATCCAACGCCGGCGTTCCCTCACGTAGAGTGATCGACGCCGCCTCATCCGCCCGGTTGATGTGCTGGTTTTCCGCGTGTCCCTTACTCCACCGCAGGCACTCCGCGTACTCGCCAAGGCACTCTGCCACCGGGTCTCCGATACGTCTCCGCTGCACTCGTTGTATTGCAGCCTGACTGTCGCAGTACCAGACCAGCTGGTTGGCCAGCACTCCGCAAATCCTCAACGCCGTTGCCAGGAGCAGCATCGCCGCCAATTCAGCGTCGGTACTCGATGTAACCGTCCCTCGCAGGACGGCGCCGATCTTCTTCGCGCCGATCGATACACCTACTGACCCACGTGCCTCTTCTTCTACGAAACCGCCGTCGCTCGCCACTACGGTGTTCCGTGTTCCTCTGCACTGTGAATTCACCAGCTTCACGGTCTGAGCAAGAAGGCTTGCCCCTTCTGCTGTCTCTCGAGGGGCCCTGCGGCGGAAGCCTTTCGTCGGGAGGTCGTCCCCCACTCCGTCCCGCTTAAACGCCAAATACGCCCTCGTTTGCTGCATTGAGGCATAGGACTCGACGGTTTGGCACGCGTACCCATCCTTGCAGCCAGCGAATTCTTTAATGCCCCGGCTGTAGCGGTGCTTCGGGAGTAGGCTCGACTGTGCTGCCGTCAGCTTCGGTGCTCGGGGGTCGAAACAGGTCGACAGACTGTGCATCGAGAGGGTGGGGAGCACATGTGTCGTGTAGAACGCGCACCTTCGCCGGGTAGAACGGTACAGGTGCGAGTTCGTGTAGTCCACGAGTCTCGCTACCCTCTCCAGCTTTTTTGCGCCATTTTCACATCCTCCGGCGTGTCTCTTCGCGTGTATGCACACGCCCAGCAGCACGGCCTTGTCCACGGTCTCACGGACGGGGTTCGAACTCCACTCAAAGGAGCTTTTCGCCACGACCACGACTTTCTTCTCCTCTAGCTCCAGCCCCTTAGAATTCGCCCAATTCTGCACTCTTCCGAAAGTGTACGGGAGTCGAGCTCTTGTCGTGCGAGCGACCAAATCGTCGACGTACATTCGCGCGTCTGCTTCCGCCGGGGGCTCACAGGTGTACACGATGAAAAGGAGCACGCTTAGCGGCGAACCCTGCAAGACCCCGCGGTTGAGGGCAACGGGCGCCGTGAAACCTTCGTGATGCGCAATCGTCACCGCTTGGTTCTCGATAACCCTTGCTATTGTTATTGCCCACTCGGGGCCTAACCTGCGTCCAACTGTCTCTATTAGCCTTCCGTGGGGAATCGAGTCGAAAGCGGCCATCACGTCCACAAGCAACAGCAGGTGCTCGTCGTCCTCGTTCGATGCAACGTCGGACTCCAGCCACTCCTTCGCAAACAAAGCTACCTGCGCCGCTCCGCTGCGTTGCCCGCAACCGTACTGGAAGCCGCAGCGCTTGACGTACTCTAGGACCAAGGGTCTCATCTTCAAGTACACCGCGGTATGGAGCAACTTTGCGAAGAGGGGCATGATCGCAATCGGTCGGTACCCTCTCGGATCGGAAGCCCTCAGCATCTTCCCTTTCCAGAAGAGAAACACCCAGGCCACTCTCTGTCGCTCGGGAACTCCCTCACGGACCCATCTGCTTAGTTCGACTGACGTCGCTGCAATCGCTTCGTCTTCCATTTTCAGCAGAAACTTCGGCGAGAAGTCAGAGGTCCTCGCAGTGGGTCGAACGGCTTTGGCGGCTTCTCTTATATCGTCGGGGGAGATGGCTATCGGGTTGGCGTTCCTTGGAAGTAGCACCGGAGGTTGCGGGACGTCGGATGCGTACTTCTTCCGGAGAAAACTCGTGAAGTCTTCCGGGTTCTCTAACAGCGGGGGCTGGTATGGTGCAGCAAGATTCGGCGATTTCCGCAGGGGGGCTAAAACGTCCAGCTTCCTCCGGATGCATCGAATTTCGGCGTTCAGCCTTCGTCTCTGCTCTACATCGGCTTCGCCCCGTGCTACCATCCTTCGGTGAAGAGCTTTCTGCAGGCGGGCGGTTTTCGTGCCGCGGGGCTGGGGTGGGGGTGCTGCCGCACTGGCGTCCAAGGCGTCTAGAAGCTCAGGAAAGGTCGCCTGGTGCAGGCTCTGGCGCGCGGCTGGGTACCCCATCGCTGGGGGCCTCCTCATGTACTTATCGAAACTGAGGGCCAGTATCGCGTGGTCACTTCCGCCGGTGAAGCGGATGAAGTCCAGGCTCCATCTTGATCTACGTGGAACGAAAGCTCTGTCCAGCGAAGAGTTTGCATTCGATCTCGAGAACGTCGTCCGTGACCGCACCAGCTCTTGTACATGCTCTTGTCGCATCCGCCTCTCCACCTGGGGGGTCGTCCTCGGGTTGAAATCGCCGACTACTGCCAGGTCGGTCGAGCATTCTCTTGCTCGGAGCGCTATCCATTCTCCAAGTCGCTCTACGAGCACGTCGCGCTTGTGACACGGTACGTACACACTCACTACCCTCAGCGTCTCTCCCGCTATTCGAAGGTCGGCACTGCACGCACCATACCCCGAGTAACATTGCGAGACCGTCACTGTGGATTGTCTTTTCACAAGAATGGCCGTTCGTGCTATGGGGCGGTCGCCGGAATAGGGGCAGACCCCTATCACAACTACCGCCCACCCGGCCCGAGCAGCGTATTCCCGGAAAACGGTGGGTTCACGGCCGATTTCGTTCACCGCCAGCAGATCGGCGGCAGGCAAGCGGGCGAAGTATCTCTCCAGACACATCTTTGCGGAGGCGTTGCACGACAGCAGCAGTATTCGTCTCTCGAGCGGTAGGAAGCCGTGGGCTCTCACGGCCGGTATGATCAAGGGGAGCACTTGTCGAGGGGCAGGGGTCGACCCCGGCGGCGCATGGTTCGCTCCTCCGGGCGGGTCGGTCAAAGGGCGGGGCTGGGAAAGGCAAGGTACTCTAGGACGTGCGAGATTGTTTGACTGCGATGGTGGAGTTCGACATGGGGTGACGGGTGCGATTCTTGCTTGAACTTGGGGTAGCATGGGGGGGGGCTCGGTGATGACATCGGTCGGCCGCTCGTCTTCCGGTTCGGAGGGGGAAGCGTCTGATGTGACGGGGGAGGAATTGACTGATATGATATTTGCTCTTGAAGTCAGGTCGGTTCGGTTGATTGGTTCGGGGGAGCCAACCCCGGTTAATAGCTTCCACCATCGGGGTCACTCTCTGTTCTGGTCCTCACCGCCGGCGGCGTCGCCCCTGACCCCTCCCCCGGCTCAAGCATACGTTTGGGCGCAGGCGTTGCCGGGGCCGCGTCCGCGGCCACCCTGCCAGTCTTCCCGCCCCGGCCGCGCCCTCCCCTCCCTCTCTGTTGGGTCCCTGCCGGCTCTGCTTCCAGTGCGACGCCCCGGCCCTGCCGCGTTTCTCCACCCTTCTCTGCCGCAGGGCCCGTTTCGCCGTCCGATAGCAGCTCCATCTCGTCGCTTCGAGGGGTACCACCACCGCCTCCCCTTCGCACTACCTCAGCGCTGGAGTCCGCCTCGGCTTCCACGATGTTTGCAAGCTTTCCAAACTGCAGTTTCCTGCCCATAATTCTGTACTCGGCTCTCTGCAGTGCCGCCTCCTGGTCATCGCTCAGTCCTCGTATCACGAAACCGTTCTTTCCCTTTCCCATCCCGTACACAGGCTCCACCTCCCATCCGTCGAAGATCCCCATCTCACCCATGATCATCCTGACCTCGTACTCCCCCAGGAATCGGTCCACACCAACCACGCCGTACTCGGCCTGGATCCGATCCCAGTACCTGTCCTTCTCCCGTCGCGTCTGCTCCCTCGACCGCACGAATACACCATCCTTCTTCAATGCGATCGAAGCGCTGTCGAGGTATTCCGCCAACTTCAGTATACCGGCCTCCGTCGCGTTGTCCGCGAACAGCCGGTAACCGGAGGCGGAGGCCCTGACCATCTCCACGTGGACGCCCGCCTTCTCTGCCGCTACTAGGATGTCGTTCGGGGGGTTCGCCGTCTTGTCTGACCGTGCTTCCTTCCGCTGGAACGCCTCGAGCTCGACCCCTCCAGGCCCCTCAAACACCCACGGCGCCGGGTGCAGTGAGAAGCCCCGCGCAGCAGCTGCCTTGACGACTGTCTTCCTGTCCACGTCCGGCGCTAGTTCCAAAAGTTTGACGCAGTTCCCCTTATAATATCCGCCGGCGTGGGTCACACGGCCTACCTGTGTCACCTGGCGAATTTCATCAATTGCGGCCCCGACATCGCTCCTTTCTCCGCAGAGGGACCACACATCGACGAGAAGCGCAGCAACGTCCTTGCCTTCAAACTCTAGCAGTTCCCCCTCGCTCGGCATCGTTGGCGTGGTTTTTTTTTTTTTTTTTTCCCGACGACAACTTGTGTCAGACTAGCCTACCCGAAGGCAGTTGATTCCTTTAGGCAAGATTTCTCTACCGGCGGAAGCTGTTTGGGTTAACGTGTTTTTTTTTGTGTTACCGTCGATCCCGAAGGACGAGAAAAGAATGGTATATAACCAATACTCGCAAAAAGTTTGATTCAAGCGACAACTGACCGATCAAGCTCTGTGGCAGAAGAAACAAAGACGGAAAGCTCTCCCAGTCCCTGCACCTAGGTCCCAAAGGGGTTTGTGCGAGATCTGCGGTGCAAATGGAAGAAAGGAATTGCGTGTCTACAGGCAAGCTTTTATCAAGGGCTAGTTCACCCGAGGATCCCATAAAGATAGTGGCACCACGAAACGAGGAAAGAACGGAAGATGTGTTTCCGTTCCCTTCGGGAACAAAAGGTTGGAGGCACAGAGGACAGGTTTTCTTATCAGCTTCTTTGGATGCACATACAGTAAGTGTTGCCTAAAGCCAAGTGTCCCGACATGCTTATTGCAGAACGGGCAGTTCTGCTTGACTCGCGTGTATGGAGGCCGATGGTAGGCGTCATATTGTGCATACAAACCCCTGATGCTGGAAAAGCCAGTCTTTCGGCACATGCAACAAAAGACTGCTTCCTCGGTACTGTCCTCTGCTTCAGCAAACACGCCACGGTGTTTCCCTGTTTCCCTACAAACACACGCCTTCAGAATCGCCCCCTCGTCTTGCGGGCTACCAAAATACTTCTGGCCCCATCCTGTCTTTTTGCCGCTGTGCTCACTAAAGCCCACGTTGCGAAGTCGAGTCCAACTTTTGGGTGGCCTGGTCGTTAGCACGAGCAATACACTTACACAAGTGTATTGCGTCGTTCGTCAGAACTTCTGGAACTGGTGGAATAGGCGGCGGACGGAGAGGTTTCAGTTGAAAATCAACATGTTTGGTCTGGAGTTCGAAGGATAGCATGTCGCGTCGAATGTTTGTCGGGAAGTGTGGGATGCCCATCGCTTCCCATGTCGCGGACTTCTTGTTCTCGTTTTTGTCTTTTCCAGGTGTGCGGGTTTGCGCTTATGGTGAGGGGTGTGTGGTTGTTGCTTATCTTGGCAATGGTGATATCTGCAAGCAGGGTTTGGTTGGCCGGACACGGCAGTTGGTCTGTCTGTGTCCAATTTCTTTCTTCCATTTCGCACCGCAGAACATAGCCATCTCGCGCAAACTCCTTTGGGACCTAGGTGCAGGGACTGGGAGTGCTTTCCGTCTTTGTTTCTTCTGTCACAGAGCTTGATCCGTCAGTTGTCGCTCGAATTAATACCGTTTGCGAGTATTGGGTTGTATACCATACTTTTAGAGTTAAAGTTCGCTTGAAATTCCGGGGTTTTAGGGTCTCCGTGTGACCGTTCATGAATGGGTTCTCTTAGAGCAAGAAAGGGCTATGTGGTTACGGGTTGTATATTGCGTGCACGCTTTTCTCAGCCAATTGGATGCGAGAGTAGAGTAATTCCTTCACAAAACTTGTCATATGACGAGTACACGGTGTGCTCCAGCATCGGTTGGGGGAGTGAAACTGTGCGGTCGATTTTGCGGGTGTGCCACACCCGCAAATCCAGTGTGAAATGCAGTGTGACACCGGCAAATCCAGTGTAAATACCAGCCACTCCATTGGGAACTGAGCTCTAGCCATTGGGAAGTAAGCTGTCTTCGTCAGCGCTCCTTCAGCCCCTGGTCCATCTGCCAAATCTAGGCCGATATTTGGCGCACTTTTTAGTAAACTCTTGGATGGGCAGCACCTGGTCCCAGACCGAGCGCGAACGGTATACGGATGACCCGCAGCACGACCGGATGAGAGGGGCCATCAGACGAAACGTCCCGGTGACATCGGGCAACAACCACCGAAGTCGTGGTGGACGAAAACACTGACATCCCTCTCACGCCGGAAGCATTTAAAAGGATGCAAAAACACGAAATGAGGCGGACTACTGGGGCCTTCTAGGTAACAGAGAAGAAGTTGGAAGCCGTCGACGGCAAACGCGCAGTCCGAAGCCGATACGCCCATCACCTTGCAGCAGGTAGACAGAGCGATCGAGATGCTGAAGAAGAAGACGAGCTTGGACCCGGAAGGGCTTTGCCATCTGGCCTACAAATGCCTAGGCGAAGGGATGCGACTCCGCATACTTAACCTCTGCAACGCATGGAGCAACGCGAGTGTTCCCTACCAGCGGCTACACAGGCACATGTGACGTCGCTCCCGAAGCCGGGCAAAGACCACTCGGTGCCACTCGGGCTACCGGCCGATTTCGCTCACGAGCGTTGGCCTCTAAGATAGTGGCGACCACTATCAAAGACCGCCCCACGTTCCTCCATCGATGGACTCCTCAGTTCGCGCAGGGAGGCTTCCGGGAGAGGCACAGAGGAGCAGCTCTACACCGTGACGCGGCAATCAACCGGAAAAAAAGCCGATTCACATGCTGCTCGTCTTCCACCTGGCGCGTGCTTTCGACACAGTAGACCACGCGCGCCTAGAGAACCAGATGGTGAAGCGGTGAAACTCATTCGATGGGTGGAGTCATTCCTGAAGGACCGGAACTCGATCGTCCGAGCAACGGCGAATACGGCGCCTCGGCAGAACTCGAGAGCGGTGTTCCTCAAGGGTCGGTACTGGATACTCTTCCTCCTGTACATCGACGACCTCGGAGACGACCTGGCGAAACTGAAGGACGCAACGGCCTCGCCCTTCGCCGATGATGTAGGCGCAGTAGCGACGGGCAGAACGACGGCGGAGATGGCGAAAAACGTGCGCTGGGTAATACGGGCGATGGAAAATTGGTCGGACGAAGCGTTATGCAACTATCGCACGCACAAACGGAAGCGATAGTATTCAAACGCCCGGAAAGCCTGACGCGTCGCCGCCGACAAAAGAGAGTTCCCGCAACCCGAGCGAACAAGTCGATCCGCGCAGACGCGTACAAAAGGAGAACGGCTCTTCGGCTGATTGCACCACATAGCGATCACCACGAACCAGACTGAACGGAAGAGCGGTGCTCACCCTGCAAGAGACAATTGCGGAGGAGAGCATCGGAGAAGACTCCGACCGGTTGACAATCCCCCTGGTGAGGATACTCGAATGGTTGCAGTCCACGTTGCCGACACGTTCACAGATCTTTTTGCCCGGAAGATGCCACGAGGTGTTACACATACGCGTGCACCTAGTGGTCTGGTGCAGATTTTGTGCCTTGACATTCCGGTGCGGATTGGGTTTTTTTTTAAACTTTTCCCCCAGAACTTTTCAGAAGTCTGCACGCACGCAGGACCTGAAACAAGAAAGAAACTCCGAGTGCCTTTGCATCATGGACACTCATGCTGTGACCGCCCTAGCAGCAAGTCACACTCTCTCGAGTCTCTGCAACGTTTGTAGGATGGATTACTTTATTTCTGTTACCACTCCAAATGAAAGTAATATGACTGAGCGGGTCCTTGCAGCGAGAAATGCAAAAGTCCCGGTTTGAACCTGGGGAATGGTAGTGGCACATACAGATGCACGCGATTTGCAGGCGGCTCATGGTATTTACACTGATTTAGCGGGTGTCACACTGGATTTGCGGGTGTCACACTGGATTTCACACTGGATTTGCGGGTGTGTGGGCCTTTGAAGCGTGGATGATGCCTCTCGCGCTGCTCCCCTTGAGGTTCCTGGCTCATGCCAAAGCGCCGCCGCCCGGGTTAAGGGGTTGCGGCATCAGGCGACACTGGATTTGCGGGTGTGGCACACTGGATTTCACACTGGATTTGCGGGTGTGGCACACTGGATTTGCGGGTGTGGCACACTTCACTCCCCCATCGGGTGCTGGAGCACACCGTGTCTGTACTTGTCATATGACAAGTACATACTTGTCATCTGTACTTGTCATAATATGACAAGTACATACTTGTCATCTGTACTTGTCATACGTATGACAAGTACGTGGTGTACCTGGGGAGGGGGGGGGGGGGGGGCGAAATGGGGTTCTTTCTGGGGTGCCAGTCCAAAGTCCGAAAGAAGCTGGATCAGCTGGTGTGCACCACCGGGACTGTGTCCTGCACTGCCAGGTCTGCAAGAGTGCGCTGTCAACACATGAGACCAGAGAAGCCAGCAATGCCTCCTCTGTGGATGCATCTCCTTCCGAGAGTGCCTGGAAGTACCCATATCAAAGTGGACGGACCCTAACTTCACCCTCTGTGACGATTGTTACGTCCCTGCTGATGACATCCGTCCTCAGTAAGGGCGGCCTTCTTCTTCTTCTTTCTTTTCTGGGGCAACAGACAGTTCGGTTGCTGTCGTCAAGCGGCAGCAAAAAACCTCGATGCAAAAACGAATAGTGGAAGCGAGACCGCAAACCTTCTTGTTGTACGCGTATTCTTCGAACGTTGCAGGGGGCGGCAAGATCGGGGGGTCGACGTGCTGTGTGTAAGGTTCCTTGTGCTTCCGGTGATCCTGACGTGTTTTGTCATACAATTTTTTGGGTTCTGTGAGGTTCAGCTTGTGCAGCAGTGTTGCTGCGTAGCAGACCCGCTATCTAGAGTGCGTGTGAGTCCGTTGTGGCCTTCAGCACCTGAACAACATTTTATCCGCAGCATGCTTAGAACGTACTCCATCATGTGCGTGTTTGATGATAGCCGAAGAAAATGAGAGAAAAAAGGAAGGGGTGGAGTTTACACGACTCTGTAAGAAAGCAATGAAGCCGGAGGGGGTAGACGTAAAGAGAGGGAATGTCGGCAGACCTGCTTGTAAACTGCCATCGTCGGGAAGAAGTGTGATTCCAGCTTGTCGCGCTCGGTTGCTTTGTAGTCGCGGATAGAGACTACCTTCGCTTGAAGCCGCACGTCCACTATGTTTTCAGGAACGTCCATCCACTTGAGCTCGTCGCTGTTTTCGTCCATCACTTCGGGATCCGCAGCTTCCAACAGGTCCTGCATAGTCCTCCTCAGCTGCGTCGTCGTCTGGTAGCGCAGAGGCGGCTGCAGAAGTGTGTTAGTCACATACAGCAACCTTGCCATGACTCTTGCTTCTTTTAGCAGATAGACAGTGCTGTTGGATTCGGGCGCTGAACTTGGAACGAGCTTCCCTCTCTCGAGCCCTGTCCCAGCAGCAAGACGGGAGGATGTGTGCAAATGGCAGGGACGTAATCACACCGCAGTATGACCAACAAAGGGGGTTTCCTACGGATTCTGGTGTACGAAACTGAGGTACCAGGATATGGGTACACTGGATACTCACCAGACTCGGGTCAATTCCGGAGACGGTATCGGTATGTGGTGCAAAAGTAGTAGTAGTTGTCATCAAGCCTCGAATGAAATGACAGTGGGAAACAAAAGGGAGGGGTGGCGTCCAGGCCCCCACGGGGGACTAGAGACTGATGACACCCAGGATATCTTCGCTGCTTTCATCGGGAGGTGTCGCGACGCCTGTCAGATAACCACAAGCCAGGACTGATTGCGGCCCCCCGCAGTTCTTTTGTGTCTTTGGGGACTAATCTTCGCGGGTTCCTTCCCTGAACACCCCATTATATTTCGCCCTTTCTATGATGGGAGGACAGGTTCCACCTCAACGCTCCAACGGCCTTCTGTAGGACAGAATTGGCTCCCGCGAACTTGTGATCCTCACTAGTAGCCGACTTCGAAAGCGGGCGTAGAAAATACTCGAGGGATTGCCTTGTGATCAATTCGACG
This sequence comes from Diplonema papillatum, assembly GCA_030068145.1. NCBI lineage: Eukaryota > Euglenozoa > Diplonemea > Diplonemida > Diplonemidae > Diplonema > Diplonema papillatum. The sequence continues at coordinate 389,748 of JAPJBO010000046.1, forward strand.
GAGGCTAGAGGGGGAGAAAACAATACAACTACAAAGTGGGTCTTTTTTGTTACGCTTACGCCCGCTAAACCCAGATATACCTGTGTTTCGTGTGGGCTACAGCACATTTACCTCCTTTGAGATTTCGCAACTGGCAGTCTCCTCAAGCATTTGCTGCAAAGCAAGTGCTTTGTACAAAAGAAAAAGCAAAACCTGAGTGACCGGAACCCGCTTCGCCTGTCGCCGCGACTTGCCGGGCGAGAGTGCGGCGGCGTTGTCGCCGCCCGCGCCGTCGTGGGGGTCGAGCGACAGCGCGGCCTGCTCGCCGATGGCGTCGCGCGCCCGCTGGCGCCGCTGGCTGAGGTCGTGGTTGATGACCTTGCACTGGATGCTCTGCTCCAGCACGTGGACGACCGAGCCGCTGTACATCGTGAACTTGCACACGGCTTGCCCGCCAGGCTGGATGAGACCGGTGTGCGGTGTCATGTCCATGATTTGTTCGGCAGTCTGCCCCTGCGTGTTCCACTCGAACGCAAACGCATCGCTCGGGTGCGTGTTGGTGAGGATGACGAGCTGCCGGTGGAGGGAGTGGACGCACACTTTCCCGAATACGAGGGCATCCTGCGACAGCCTCACCGGGAACAGCGGGTTGTCCGGCATCGACGGAAACACGGCGATCGGCGAGAACTTGGCGCCTGCGGCGCTGGCCGCGTCGGCGGCGGCGGGGTCGTAACCGGTGCCTTTGAAGGTGACCGTGTACGTCGGCCCGTCGTGGACCGTGATCGGGACCGTCATCTCGTACTCCTTCGCTTCGAGGGGTCGGAAGTAGAAGTGAAGGAGCACCGCTGACATCGGCTCGATGCAGCCGTGCCCGTTGAGGCACTGGAAGATCGGAAACGAGTAGTTCTCTTGACACATCTGCACAAACGGGTCCGCGCCCAATTCGTACGCGACCGGATTCCCCGTCGGGTTCGTCAACTCGTAGTACTGCCTGGGCAGCTCTTGCACGCCGATGGGCATCGACTGGAACGTGTGCGCGGGTGTCACGGCATCCAGGCACCGCTCATCCGCGGATATCGTGTGGGCGAGGAGGTCGAAAACCAGCTTCTTGCCCTTCCGGACGTGCAGGACAACCGGCAGCCTGTGGTACCCGACGACCCGCCTGTGGTAGCCCAGCCTGATCGTCAGTGTGTCCCCCGCTTCGATCAGCCCTTCGCTGGGCTCGATGTCGAACAGCTGGTGGTCGATGATGGCGTCCTGGTGCTTTTCGTCGTCCGTGGGCAGCGGCTGGTGGAACCACCGCTCCATGGGAAAATCGGAGTCGTGGGGCAAAATCCAGTTGTACCTAGCAGGCAGCGCGGACGTGTTTTTGAGGGTCACGTGGATGACTGTCTTCGGCGAGTCTGCGACGGCAGTGCAGAAGTCGAACGTGGCGCGTTGGTGCCGCGCGAGCATGTTTTTGAACTCGAGATCTGCTGTCGTAGTGTCGTCGTCGGTGACTTCCGATGCCAGCACGCTGTTGACGAGCTCAACGCTGCAACGATCCCACAGCACAGACTTCCGCAGGGAAGCCGACTTGATGTCGACGATCTGCACGGTCGGAGAGCCTCCTTCCGCTTGCACGGAGCATGTTGGCAGCATGCACAGTTCCATCGCGCTCGGTTCGCCTTTCGTCGAGCTCCAGGCGGTGGCGACACCTCCTCCCCCCCGAGGCTCTTCGACGCTCTTCGCGAAGATTTTGAAGTGGTACTTGCCCCTCCGCGTCGGCCTGAACGTCAGCTTCACCGTTTTGTGCGATCTCGCAGGGAGGACCGTCGCTTCGTTCGTCAGCTCCACCTCCGACGGATCGATCGGGTCGTCTCCCGCGTTTACCCAGCCCAGCACGTACGCCGTCGAGCACGTGGTGGAGTTGAAAAGCGTGATTTCCCGGCTCGTCTCGTCGCCAGTCACGGTCGTGGGAAGGAACATGTCGAACGGCTCGAGCGTCAGCGACCCCTGCGTGCCCTCTCCGATCAGCGTGACCCGCTGCGACTGCTTGTGCACCGCCGTGTCCCTCGTGCTCATGCACACCACGGGCACCCTCAGCACGTACTTCCGCACGCGATCGGGCGAAAACGTGAAGCGGACGGCTTTCTTCTGGTTCCCCTTCAGCACGCCTTGCACCGGGTCGACGGTGACGACACGGGCGAGGTGCTCGGGGATCTCCCACCTGAAGGCCACGTCGATTCTACACGGGTTCTCGACGGAGTAGCTCCTGCAGGTGGTGGACCCCACACCCGTCGGCTTCAAGTACACAGTGGCGTCGTTCCGCAGGATCAGGCTCGGTGTGTAGGCGGAGGCGATCAGCTCGAGTGTGAGGGGTCTGTTATGGATTGAGGTCGCCGTTTCACGGAAACTTTCACTCTTCCAACAAAATATACTCGAGGGACTGCCTTGTGCTCATTTCGAAGGAGGCTAGAGGGGGAGAAAACAATACAACTACAAAGTGGGTCTTTTTTGTTGAACGCTTACTTGAGAGCTCGGAGCGACTTTTGCCCGATGAAGGACGCATTTCAAAGACTTGTGTCAGATATTTCCAATAAAGCAAACGGCGACCACTTTCGACCATTCTTTGGCCTCTCACCCGCGAACTTGACACCCGCGAACTTTCTTGATTTAACTACCAATACAGTGGTAGTTCGTCCGGAAGTGGGTCAACCAATATGTGGCCTTATCTCCCACTTCATTTTTGTGTCACACCAACGCTGGCAGCGTGTTTGAGAGGAGATTAGCTTGACGATCATGTTCACCCACTGACAGGCTAACATAACGCCAGGGGTCGGCCCGAATCTGGCCGTGCCAGAAGACCTGCAGGCAACACCCTGGTTTTCACCCGTGTTGGGGTGATTCACCATCTATCGCAGAAATTCTCACAGGTTTTCTGGTTGTGATAAGGAAATGTTCTGCGCAGTCTGGAGAGTTCTAACGCAACAAGAATGGATCTTTCTGTTGTGTTGTAAAAAGTTGTGAACTGATTTGAGGTCCTGCTTCGGACTAGGTGGAGTCGATCACCCCAATTGTGTCAACACACACACACACACACACACACACACACACACACACACACACACACACGAAAGAAGGACCACCTGTAACGACTGTTTTCGAGCGCGATCTCCGCCGTCGCGCGGTACGCGGTGGGCTTCTGCCCCTCGAAGGACAGGAGGAAGATCTGCTTCTGCTGCGGCTGCACGACGCCCAGCTCCGGGAACACGGTGAACGCGGGGCGGCGCCCCGGCGGGCTGAGCTCGCTGCCGCCGTCGGAGCCGTCGTCGTCGTCGTCGGCGGCGCCGGGCGCCGCGCGGAGCTGCGAGCGGCGCCGGCGGCGCCGCCGCTCGTCCTCGTCGACCTGCGACGTGCATGCGGCGACCCGCGCCCGGAAGGAGAACGGCGTGCCGCCCTCGTTCGAGACGCAGACGGTCTGGAAGGCCGTGTCCCCTACGTGCACGGGCGGGAATTCGACCTTGGCCGCCGACAGCGCCGACTTGACCGGGCACGGGCTCTCCGCGCCGGTGACGCATCGCAGCGCGAGGCACGCGGGCGGGAAGCACAGGTTTTCAGGCACCAGCCGGAAGGACCGCATCGTCTTGAAGAACGCGTAGCACTCGAGCACCGCCTGCCGCGGCGCAGGGGTCCCGGCGATGAAAACCGGCCGGCTGGTGACCGTGAACGCCGCGGATCCGAACGCCGGCACGTCGAGCGTCGCCGGGGACACCTCGTACCGCGAGTTCTTCGCGAAGCACCAGATCGCTGTCGCCTTCGACGACGTGTGGTTGCAAACGGTGACCTCTCGCGACTCGCCTCCGCGGGCTCTGACTTCGCCGAAGTCGAGAAACGCTTCGTTGAGGGTGAACGGCGAGAGCGAATCATCAGTAGCCTTCCGGAGGACGTCCTGCATCACGTTTTTGTTCGACAAGCTCGTCGACGGGCTGTTCGCGAGCCGGAGCGCTTCGAGCGCCGCGGCTTCGTGCGAGTCGGTGCCGACCGCGTTGCTTTCGATCTCGACGGCGAGCATCGCGGCGTGCCCTATCTCGTCCGCGTCCTCGCCCCCCCTCGACCCGCCGCTTCCGACCTGCGAAAATGCGTCGGCGGCGTCGGCGTCGGACCCCGGTGCCTCCGCCAGGTCGAAGGCTGCGTCTTTTTCGGCGGGCGCCGCCGGCGAAGCGGCGCCCCGTTCACTGCCGTCGCCAGGCGCCACGCCCTGCTCCGGCAGGAGCCCGAGCTTCGAGAGCATTCCGACGGCTTCTTCGGGCGTCAGCTTCGCGAGGCCGACGCGCTCGCGCGCCCGCATTTGGTGGACGTGGCGCAGCTGGATCGGCGGCGGGCGCGACTTGGCCGAGACGCAGGTGCCCATGCAGTCGATCCACAGCGGCTGGGCCGCGCCGACGGCGAGGACGTAGATCCTCTTGTAGTAGTTGCACGCCTCGCTCGGGACGAACTCGATGGTGAGGTTGACCGTCGTCGCAGCGGGGATCACGCCCTGGTGCGGAGCGCACCGGAAGACGATGCCGGGGCCGTTGTTCACGACCTGGAACGTCGCGGGATGGGGCGAGCTGTTCGCGATCATCACCACCTTCTGCCGCGGCGCGCTCGTGCTCGCGATGTCCTGGTCACCGAAGTGGATCGACCGCGTCGAGATGCTCAAGTCCGGCCCCACCCCTGTTCCGCAGCAGTTCAGCTTCACGTCCGCGCCCCCGACCGTCCGGACGGTGTAGTCGTTCAACGTGTACAGCCCACACGACAGCGGAGCGTACGTCACCTTGACACACGCGCTTCCGTCCGGCTGGATCACGCCGGACAGCGGTGAGAATGAAAACGGGTCCCCGGGGGTGCGGTCGGGTTTTTCGATGACCCAGTTCGCGCGGACCTGCGACGGGTTCTTCAGGATCAGCTTCTTCTCGGCGGTCACGCCGAGGTAGACCTCGCCGAAGTCGAAGACGCCGGCGGACGCGCGGACGAACGGGTACTTCCCGACGCCGGACAGCTTCAGCACGCGGGTCTTGTCGCCGAACCGCAGCACGGCCGCCGCGACGAAGACCGACGCGGCGAGCGGGCGGAACGACACCGTCGCAAGCGTCGACTCGCCGGCCTGCAGGCTGCCCGCCGCCGGGGCCACCGAGAACGGCAGCTGCCCCTCTGCGGCGCCGCTCGGAACGTCCCAAGCGAAGTTCACGGGCAGGGTTCCCGTGTTCGACACGCGGATGGTCTTGTCGGTGTTCAGCTGCACCGGGCTCATGCCGAAGTCGTGCTTTTCGGGGACCGACATGGCCGTGTACGGGATCAACGCCTCGAGATCCACGAAGAACGAGCCTTTATCGGTGACGATTTCGACCGAGTCTGTGAAGGGCGCGAGGCGGGTCGGCCGGAAGCTGACTCGAATGCTGCAGCGCATGCCGCTGCTGAGGGTGATGGGCTCCGGGAATTCGAGGAAAAAGACCGCTTTCTGCTGCGGCAGCTTGTACTGGAGGACTTGCAGCTTCGGCCGGCAGTTGGTGAGGTCGATCGAGGCGACGTACTCGCCGCCCGGCGCCCAGTTCTTCCACGTGACCTTGTCCAGGCAGTCGACGCCGAAGCGCGCCTTGCGCTCCTCCCGCTTCTCGCCACGCGACTTGGCGTGCGGCTCGTCCTCGCGGTTGTCGGCGCCGGCAGCCGTCGTCCCGCGGGCGGCCTTCGCGTCCGCCTTCATCGAGGCGGGCCCCGTCGCAGTCAGCAGCGCCTTCCGCGTCGTCCTCCGAGCCCCTGACTTCTTCTCGGGCGGCGGCACCACGGCCGGAGGCCGCGACCAGACGGGCTCCGCCATGCCACGCTCGATCCTCTAGAGTGTCCTGTTTGGAGTACGTGCTGACAATATTCGTGCAAGGGACAGTGGGGCGCGGACGGAATGGTTCAAAATACTCGAGGGACTGCCATTTCGAAGGAGGCTAGAGGGGGAGGTAAACAATACAACTACAAAGTGGGTCTTGTTGCTGTTGAACGCTTACGCGAGATTTCGCAACGGGCAGTCCTCCTCAAGCATTTCCTGCAAAGCAGGTGCGTATACAGAAAAAAAGCCTCTCGGTTGCAAGTTCAATCATGGCTCAACGCGTTTGCTGCCGACTGCCGAACAACGAGCAAGCAGGACCGCACACCCAGCAATACTCAGCACTCCGGTGTGTGCGCAGTGTGCGCTGGTGCACCCCTCCACGTCGAGGGGCTTGTTACTGCCGTAGCATGGCGGGAAAGGCCAGCGACAACTCTGGTGTTTTCTTTGCGGATGCTGAGCCGGAACCTGGTCTGGAGAAGCGCTCGCGGTATTGGGTCACGCTGTCAGCAACTCTTTCTGCCACCTCCCGGCTCCGTCCCTTCTTAGCTTCGGCTGAACTCAGGTTGCATAGCGCGTTTGTTTTGCTGCCGTAGCATGGCGGAAAAGGCCAGCGACAACTCTAGTGTTCTCTCTGCGGATGCTGAGCCGGAACCTGGTCTGGAGAAGTGCTCGCGGTATTGGGTCACGCTGTTAGCAACTCTTTCTGCCACCTCCCGGCTCCGTCCCTTCTTAGCTTCGGCTGAACTCAGGTTGCATAGCGCGTTTGCTTTGCTGCCGTAGCATGGCGGAAAAGGCCAGCGACAATTCTAGTGTTCTCTCTGCGGATGCTGAGCCGGAACCTGGTCTGGAGAAGTGCTCGCGGTATTGGGTCACGCTGTTAGCAACTCTTTCTGCCACCTCCCGGCTCCGTCCCTTCTTAGCTTCGGCTGAACTCAGGTTGCATAGCGCGTTTGCTTTGCTGCCGTAGCATGGCGGGAAAGGCCAGCGACAACTCTAGTGTTCTCTCTGCGGATGCTGAGCCGGAACCTGGTCTGGAGAAGTGCTCGCGGTATTGGGTCACGCTGTTAGCAACTCTTTCTGCCACCTCCCGGCTCCGTCCCTTCTTAGCTTCGGCTGAACTCAGGTTGCATAGCGCGTTTGCTTTGCTGCCGTAGCATGGCGGGAAAGGCCAGCGACAACTCTAGTGTTCTCTCTGCGGATGCTGAGCCGGAACCTGGTCTGGAGAAGTGCTCGCGGTATTGGGTCACGCTGTTAGCAACTCTTTCTGCCACCTCCCGGCTCCGTCCCTTCTTAGCTTCGGCTGAACTCAGGTTGCATAGCGCGTTTGCTTTGCTGCCGTAGCATGGCGGGAAAGGCCAGCGACAACTCTAGTGTTCTCTCTGCGGATGCTGAGCCGGAACCTGGTCTGGAGAAGTGCTCGCGGTATTGGGTCACGCTGTTAGCAACTCTTTCTGCCACCTCCCGGCTCCGTCCCTTCTTAGCTTCGGCTGAACTCAGGTTGCATTTTGCTGCCGTAGCATGCCGGAAAAGGCCAGCGACAATTCTAGTGTTCTCTCTGCGGATGCTGAGCCGGAACCTGGTCTGGAGAAGTGCTCGCGGTATTGGGTCACGCTGTTAGCAACTCTTTCTGCCACCTCCCGGCTCCGTCCCTTCTTAGCTTCGGCTGAACTCAGGTTGCATAGCGCGTTTGCTTTGCTGCCGTAGCATGGCGGGAAAGGCCAGCGACAATTCTAGTGTTCTCTCTGCGGATGCTGAGCCGGAACCGGCCTGGAGAAGTGCTCGCGACATTGGGCCACGCCTTTAGCAACTCTTTCCAGCCATCTCCCGGCTCCGTCCCTTCATAGTTTCGTGTTGTCCCAACACGACGCTAACCCGGGGGACCGTCGGCGATGCCCGGCTTGCAAAAAGCGAGGGGGAGGGGGTTTGAAAAGCTGCGCTGTTGGAGCCAGAAAACGCTTGTCTTGTCTGCACTGTGCACGGAGAAAGAGGGGTTCGGTAAGCCGACGCGTTTGCAACTACCTCGCGGAAACGAGATACGACGCGCGGCGGCGTAGGGAAGAGTTGGAAGATCGAACAATGCTATAATATCGGAATCATCAATGGGACGGCATGATTCTTCCCATCGCAACACACGAACGGATGAGCCTTCTTTGCGGGAACCCGTCGAGAAGTCAGAAAAGATGCAAAGATGCGCCCCCGGCGCATACCCGATATCTTTTTGACGGAGGCCGGAGGGAAGGAAAAACAAACGTAGATTTACCTGTGTTTCATATGCGGGTCACTTCAGCACACCATTTCCGTAATTCGCTGGCGGCCTCTCCGCAGCGTCTCCTACAAAGCAGGCCTGTCGCTAAATCAAATTTCCACCCGTTCATGGGGTAGAAAAAAAGACAGGCGCCTCGTTTTGTTTGTGCGTGCCGGTTGATCGTTTTCCCACTTGTATTTACTGTTTGCTTCTGTTTATGAACCCGGGTTACCAAGGTGAAGAAACCCTTGTGGGAAATACTCGAGGAGCTACCTTGTGCGTGTTTCGAAGGAGGCTAGAGTGGGAGAAACAATACAACTACAAAGCGGGTGCTTTTTGTTGAACGCCCGCCACTAAGCCCAGATGTTTCTCTGTTTTGTGTGGGCGGCTATCGGCATGCTGATGAGTACCGCACTATTTGCGATTTCGCAACTGGCAGCCTCCTCAAGTATTTCCTACAAAGCAGGTGTTCTTACAAAGAAGAAACATCTGTCAAAATGCAAGAGTGTTTTGTCACTTCAATGGGGAAGCCGGGTGTAATTGCAAGGTTTCCCGACTCTCCGGCTCATCAGCAGCAAACACTGGTCCTTTGTGCCCTGGGGGCGGGGTGGTGTGCGGACACCAGCTTGATTCTGACTTCTTCGATAGAAAGGATATGGGGCTGGGGGCGGGCGGGGTCGGCGGAATACACGATGGAGACCACTGTGTATGCGAAGACCCGTCAATTACTCGTACGGCTCCGCGACCAAAAACGCTAGGTCGAGGGCGCAGGAATACGCACGCAGGGACGCAACACGAACGCAGGAAACTACACGCAGGACGTCGTAAGATGTGCTGGAAACGAAAAAGAAGGAGAAAGGGAGAGGGAGAGTTGGGGTAGAGTGCAGGAACCATCTCTCCGAGGAGCTTCCGGTCGCTCTACACTACCGCCCGTACCTTGAAGGTTAAAAAGGTAAAGAGACTCTCTTTATACCACGGGACCTCCATTCTCACCGCTCTCAGCTGGTCTCGTTCCACGCTGCGCTCGAAAAAACGCGGGTTGTCCTTCATGTTGACGTGACCCCTTTCGAGTACGCACCTGGTCAGACATATCACTTTAAAAAATTATTATGGTGCTTTATTTTGTTTGTGCGCACTAGCGGAACTCACCTGCTTTGGTAAGTTTCATGTAGTACGCTGCCAACTACTAATTCTTAGTACCAACAATGCATTGTTAACAAAAGAGTTCACGCATCGGAGGCACCAAGCCTGGAGTCATCAATTATTGGTGCCTGGGTTCTGAACAGTGTACCGGCGAGCCCTTGTTAAAGTACGCTACAGATTATCCGTTTTCTGTACCAGAAAGGACAGCCCCGACACGCAAAAGCAAACAACGATGCCAAGGACGGCGAAGGGAACCCAGTAAACCTATTTTTCGAGACTGGAGGTCCTATGAACATGCAATGTGAATAGCCTCTATTCGAGCCAACCCCACTTTTCTCTACTGTATTGTTTTGGACTGGATAATATTGCGGATATAACTTTTCTCCCGTCTGCCAGTAGGCAGGGGCGTGGCAGAGTGAGCGGGTGACGGCCTTCAGGCCAGTAGGCCTGGGTTCGAATCCCGCCCTTGACATTTTTCCGGTCGAAGATTGTTTTCGAGGTTTGTTGCGTTTCGGGGTCAAATGTGCCCGAAAATTGCGTTTTTGCCGGAGTTTCTCAGTATCTCGCGGTATTTGAGCTTGCCATCACAGGCCAAACTTGCTACGAGAACCGAACTTTGCTTCACCAGAACTCAGCTTCGCGCGATTTTTGCTTCGTCCGAACTCAGCTGCCCCCGTACCAGAATTTAGCATCGCCCGAACTTTGCTTCGCCAGAACTTAACTTCGCCCGAGCGTTGCTTCGCCCGAACTCAGCTGCGCCCGAACTTTGCTTCACCAGAACTTAGCTCCGCCCGAACTTAGCATCACTCGAACTTATTATCGTCTGAACTGAGCTTCACCAGAACTTAGCTCCGCCCGAACTTTTGCTTCGCCGGGGGGCGGCGGGGGGGGCGCCCACCCGGGTACCAGCGCCAAACTTTTCCCGCACTCGGTGGGTCGGGGGGGGTCCGGGGGGGGTGTCCCCCCCCGGGCACGAGCACCGACCTTGGCTTCACCCGGACTTTACCACCCTGGCCGAACTTCGCTTCGTGCCCGAACTGTTTTTTAGTACCAGCGCAGCCTGAGCGCTTAGCAACGCCCGAACTTAGCATCACTCGAACTTAGCTTCACCAGCATTGCCCGAACTTAGCTTCGCCCGAACTTTACTGTTCCCCGAACTTTAACTGCTGCCTCCAGTCTCGCCACGCGCCGGCCTTAGCCGAGCGCACTTAATAGGTACCAAGAAGACTTTTCCGGTGTTGGGCTTGCACGACTGATAACACGAAGGAACGAACAATCAGCAACACTGGTGATAAAAATGATGAAGCCAAAAATATTCTTCTGGTGGTACTCGCATTAGCACATATTCGTTGGCTTCGGTTAAACTTTCATGCGTACCGTTGTTCCGGAAAAGTACTATTGAGAAAAGCTGGGCAGGGGATAGTATGCAACGGTATCGATGACCGATCCTGGAGTATCTCCAGCGCCGGTCTGCCTCGGTACGCCTCTGCGAACCAGTCGCAGGTTTCGGTTTTCAAGCTCTTCAGAGGCAGACAGAAGCGGGCAGAAGCAGTCGTTGTTGCCGATCGGACGACCGCACTCCTTTCGGTGAGATGCAGAGTCCGAATCGGGGTTTGTATGAGGCCTCAGACATAGGCGACTTGGACACCGGTGTTAGGGGTACGCCTTGAGTAGAAAACGAGTCTGTACGGTCGCCGGACCGCAGGGGGTGCACCCAAAGGGGACGCTGACTACCTTTATTGGAGGAAGCGGTAGCAGTCATCCCCGTCACATCCAGCCCTGACAGAACGGCGCTGGTGACTCGCGTGTACATGACCGGCAATTCCGTGTCTTCGTGGTCCATGCAGGCCTCCGGAGACGACTGCCCGTTTGAGAGTGAGCCCGCTGCGTACGGCGAGTCTTGGCTATCCCAGATCTCTTCGATCGCAGCCTGCTTTCCCGTGGCCGCCTTCCACGCTGCCACGTTGACTGTCCGAGACGCAACTTGCGCCGTTTTGCGTCGGTGTATGACCAGCAAATCGGCCACGTACAAGCACAAATCGAATGCACCCTTGATTCCTTGGAGAATCGCTAGGGTAAAGAGCAGCCACCCTGCGATCACCGACAGCTTGTGAACGGTGTCGTCGGCAGCGTCCGCCTTGAGGCCGATGGATATCGTCATGAGTAGCACGGCAATGGTCATGCCCCCGTACGTTAGGATGGCAACGGTGTAGTCGATGGTGGATGAGTGAGGGCGGAGGATGAGGATGATGAGCGTGCCGAGGAGTAGGATCGAGGTGATGAAGACGTTTCGCGCCATGCACGGGGCGAACTCGGTCGGCTTCCACGAGGCGACGACAGCCAGGAGGAGGACGTGGCTGATCTCGCAGACGGAAAACCAGTGGTAGCCCTGGCGGAAGTGCTCGAAGAGCATGCCCCACTGTTCAACAAAGTGGAGGCGGTCGTCACCCACGCGAACCCAGACGTCTTCCCCGTACAGCGCCGTGTACCACCACCTCTTCCGCCCCGCCAACACTTCGACAGGCGCGCCTTCGAGCCCTTGCGTGAACCGCGCCGAGGTCTCGCTGACCCGAGGATCCGGGACAGTGACGGCGGCGAACTTCCCGCGGCGGAACAGGAACCCCCACAGCCCCGCGGGCACCAGCACGCAGGCCGCCGCGGCCGCCCAGCCGATAGCCGCCGTCCAGGCGGGGCTCCGGCCCGCGAAGAACACCAGGTTCGAGGCCGAGAACGCGGTCCCGGTTATCAGCCAGAGCAGCGGCAAGTACACACAGCCGGGGGCGCGCGAGAGGAAGAGCGCCTGCGACCACGGCACCCGCAGCACGACGACCTGGAACACCGATAAGCCGTACGCAGCGAGAACGAACGTGGCTATGATCCCCAGGTTGCCGAAGACGGCGCCTACGAAGTACCGGTGCCGCGACCCGCCGACGGCGAAGCCGAGCGGGTGGAACTCGAAGTCGAGTGCCGTCGCGTCGAGATCGATGTCTTCGACGGTGCAGTCAAGCCCCGCCACAATGCGGAGCCGGGAAGCCACCGGGCTGACGGCGGACGAGGACACCAGCACGGGTCCGAGCACCGCCTTCGCGCTGGGATAGACGCCCTCGTATTGTTGCAGCGCTTCCTGACCCTCGCCCAACGCGTTGCGGGCGGAAGGCGACGAATTGGTGGAGGGGGGCCGGGGAGCAAATGTGACGGGTGCCGTTGCGCGGGGTGCCGAAGACCTGGATGGTAGGGTTGCAGGCGCAAGGGTGTCAAGCGAAGACGTGGCCGGTGCTGGCGTTTGAGGCGCCTGCGTGTCAGGAGCTGCTGTTGGCGGTGCATCAGTAGTGGGGACTGTTGTTGGCGGTGCATCAGTAGTGGGGACTGGTGCATCAGTAGTGGGGACTGTTGTTGGTGGTGCATCGGTAGCGGGGACTGCTGTTGGCGGTGCATCAGTAGCGGGGGCTGCCGTTGGCGGTGCATCAGTAGTGGGGACTGTTGTTGGTGGTGCATCGGTAGCGGGGATTGTTGTTGGCGGTGCATCAGTAGCGGGGACTGCTGTTGGCGGTGCATCAGTAGCGGGGACTGCTGTTGGCGGTGCATCAGTAGCGGGGGCTGCCGTTGGCGGTGCATCAGTAGTGGGGACTGTTGTTGGCGGTGCATCGGTAGCGGGGACTGCTGTTGGCGGTGCATCAGTAGCGGGGGCTGCCGTTGGCGGTGCATCAGTAGTGGGGACTGCTGTTGGCGGTGCATCAGTAGCGGGGGCTGCCGTTGGCGGTGCATCAGTAGTGGGGACTGTTGTTGGCGGTGCATCGGTAGCGGGGACTGCTGTTGGCGGTGCATCAGTAGTGGGGACTGTTGTTGTGGTGCATCGGTAGTGGGGACTGCTGTTGGCGGTGCATCAGTAGCGGGGGCTGCCGTTGGCGGTGCATCAGTAGTGGGGACTGTTGTTGGTGGTGCATCGGTAGCGGGGACTGCTGTTGGTGGTGCATCAGTAGCGGGGACTGCTGTTGGTGGTGCATCAGTAGCGGGGGCTGCCGTTGGCGGTGCATCAGTAGTGGGGACTGTTGTTGGTGGTGCATCGGTAGCGGGGACTGCTGTTGGTGGTGCATCAGTAGCCGGGGTTGCTGTTGGTGGTGCATCAGTAGCAGGGGTTGCTGTTGGCGGTGCATCAGTAGTGGGGGCTGCTATTGACGGGGCATCAGTCCCTGGGTGGCACAGCGCACAGGCTTTTGTTGGTTTGCACTTCACTCTACCCGTGCGAGTATACTTTTCTACTTTCGAACAGTCAGCAACGATCAACTCATGGAGCGGACGACGATCGGCGGCTACGGTACACACTATGTGCAACACGATGAACACGAGCAGCTGAAACATTGAATAGTTTTATGTATTAGCTCGTTAGCAGGTGCAGCCGAAAGGTGACGTCCGCGTTGGTTCTAGACCGATTCCAAAAGCATCTCCAGTCTTCTTTTTCTCTATTAATAACCTGTTTAGGGTGGACTATTTTTTTTAGTCGTATAAGATCGAAGATCTTAGAAGATTAATACTATTCCGACGAGAACTAACACTTGTACAAAGGTTATTACCCCGTCGCTCTCGAGAAGAACACCGTAATTTTACCCCTCGCTTGCCTCACGTAAAGATGCCGAAAAAGGTCACAGCAGAATATCTGGCAACCCTCAAGCTCGTCGAGTTGCGCGCTATCGCGGCCGAACTCGGGGTCGACGATAAGGGCCTGCGTTCGAAGGCCGACGTCGCCGCTCGCATCGTCGAGAAGAAAGACGGCGCCCCGCTAGAGGAGAGTGACGACGAGACAGACGGAGACGAAGATTCGGACGACGCAGCCGGGCAAGCCGACGATCAGGCAGAGGCAAGGGCGCGCGTTGCGCACGCAGAAGCGAGCCAGGCGCAGGCCCCCCTACCCTTTCACCCTGAGCCGCAGTGGCATACGAGACCCCCGTTCTCGGAAGGGGAACTGGCCGACCCCGCTGAGTGGCTCCGTGATCCCTGGCGCGCGTTCGAAGAGGCGAAGCGGACCTGGGGTCCGTCCACGCTGAGAGCGGCGAGCGCCAAACGCGAGGTGGCGCGTGCGTTTGAAGTCATTCGTCAGCTCGTCCCCGGTATGCGCGACCCCGCCATTCAGGACGTCATAGGCGGCCTGATACGCGATGCCATCACAAGGAGATGGAACCCAAGGGCGTTGGCGGCGGCAGAACAGCGGGCGAAGTGGGCGGAGTTCCCGTCCGAGATTTCGGAGCTCAAGGACGCCTACGACAAGGAGATGAAGAAGATGCCGTCCCGCTTCCGGTCCAGGGGCGCAGAACACCGTCTACGGCACGGCGGAAAGGGGTACAGGGGGCACAGCGCGCCCCGCGAGTCGTCGTTTAAGGGCGACGGACGAAAAAACGGAAAGGGCGGAAAAGGCGGATGGAACTCGGGGAGGGGTAATCGTTGGTGAAGGCTACCCCTTCATGAGCGTCGTTCCACTGGGGCCAAGAAGCCGCAGCACGCGTCCGGGACGACCGCTAAAGACGTTTCGAAACGCGACGCAAGAGCGGATCACACACGCCCTCCACCGCGTGTACAGCGCCTCCTACGCCGAGGCTACGTGGCGAAACATGGGGTACTCCGCCGCGAAGTGGACGAGGTTTGTGGTCCAAGCCCGACTCCAGAGCCACCCGCCGGCAGACCAGTTGCTGGCGTTCATCGGGTGGTGCCACGCCGAGGGGCTAAAGCCCACTTCGATACTCACCGAGGTCGCCAACATCCGCGCGACACTGCGCATGGAAGGCGTTGTCCTCAACGACTATCGGATCACGATGGCTCAGAGAGGCCTCGCGAAGCTGAAAGCTGGCGTGCCCCGACAGGCGGCGCCGATATCGAAAGACGTGTTGTATCGGACGGTGGACCGGCTGGTCAAGAGCGATCCTCAGGCGGCGGTGATCTTCGCGGTCGCATGGTTGACAGCGTCGAGAGTCGGAGACGTGAGGAGACAGCGCGTGGGAGCGGTGAAGTGCTCTTCAGACGGCGTGCTCGAGATAGAGTGGACGGAGAGGAAGGACTGGCGGAACGTCGGGATCGTGACGCAAGTCTGGTCCGGAAAGCTGCGGCACATGATCACGACGTACCTGTCCCGGAAGCTGCCGGACGAAACACTCGGGGGCGACAGGACGACAGCGCAGTACGCAGCACTTCTGCCGAAGGGACTCACGGCTCACTCCATCCGGAGAGGAGCCGCACAACACGCCCTCACAGCTGCCGATCCCGAGGCTGTCAGGACCCTGACCCTCCACGCCACCCTCAACGGACTCATCCGCTACGCCCCCAGGTGTCACGTGCGGACACAGCTCGGCGCCTCCCGAGCCCTGACGGAAAATTAAAAGGAGATGAACTTGCCTCCTTTCTTCACGATGATGCTGCCGTGAAGCCATCGGTGAGCAACGCGGTCCTGCTATGGGACTCAAACGCGAGCAAGGCGTGTAAGACTCACCCTCCCGCACTTCCGACTGCTAGAATCGCTCAGTCATCACCACCTCTGCTAAATTTTGTTCGGGCAGATGTTCTAGCGCACAGCGTCGGCGGCCACGCATGGATCGAGGCGTCGAGGTGGATCCGCGACCCGGACTTCTTTTATGCTAACTATCAGCGTTTCTGGGGGCGACGGCTGCTCGAGCCGCTCTCAAGGCTCCACCCAAACCACGCTGCCGACGTGGCAATGTCGTCGATCACCGGACGAGTGCCGAAGGCCACCCCCATCACCGAGATGAGGCTGTTCACCGTCGCGAAGAAAACACCGGACGAGGGGCGCCTCATATGTTGGCCGAAGGCGCTCAACGAGCACGCCACACCGGACCCCGGACCCCCCACGGTCCTACCCTCAAGGGAAGAGGTGTGGGACACAATACGTGCATCGGTGATGGGCCTCGAGGTGGACGCCGTGAGCTACTTCCACGCTTTTCCTTTGCACCCGTCCATTTCTCTAGCTTTTGGGATGCGACTTCCGATACATGGGAAGAGGGTCCTCAAAGTGATGCCCATGGGTTGGGACAAGTCGATGGGTGTCGCGACAAACCTGGCCGATTTGTTAGCGCGAGTGGTTAGGCAGAAATGCCCCGCCGGACGCGTCACTCCCTGGGTGGACAATTTCTTCCTTTCAGCCCCCGATTCACGCACGATGCTGAGTGTGTGGAAAACTTGGAAAGCGGTGTCCAGTTTTGTTGGCCTGAAGACGAAAGACGAGGAGTATGCTCCGCGTTCGCGTGTGACGTGGCTGGGACTCGACGTCGATCTCGCCAAGAACCTTCTTCGAGCCCCTTCGAAGGTAGTAAACGCCCTCACGGACGCCGTCGCCGCGGCGGAGCGCGCTTGCACGTTCAGAGAGGCCTACCGGGTGTTGGGCACGGTAAATTTCCACATGTATTTCTTAGGAATTGATGCGTGGGACTACCCGACACTGTCTCGTTTCCAGTCGCGTTTCGGCAGGCTCCTAGCTGACCAACCGCGGCTCTGGGACACGGCTTGTCCGATATGGCCTTCCTTTGCTTCGGCGCTCCGGGCGGTCACACGGGAAATTGGCCAGTGGCACAGCGTGCCAGAGAAGACCCGGGGGCGCGTCTTCCTCCTTTACACGGATGCCTCCCTCTCCGGTTGGGGCATTCTAGCTTCTGGTTTCTTCGCTGAAGGGGGCACATGGGATGCTTGTGAGTCGGGCGAGCCAATACACAGGCTGGAGGCCCGCGCTTTGTTGAAAGGCGTAGTGCGGATCTCACCCCTCCTTCCACGAAGGGCGACTATAAGGGCGATGGTGGACAACACCGTATGCGTTCATTCCGCGGCGCGCGGGCGATGCCGCGATTTCCTCACGGCTGAGGTGCTCAGGTCGGCGAAGAGGACTGCCGCCCTCAGAGAACAGCGGCTGGAATTGGCGTATGTTTCCACGAAGGAGCAGCTCGCCGACCCGCTATCGCGCGGTCTACCAACGCCGCAATCATGGTTTTGAAATGGATTTTTAGCCCAGGACACTTCTCTGAAAGTTTACATCTTGATCATTGTTATGTCAACGCAGCGACTCCGCGCACGTGAAGAAGTTCGTGGCATACACACGAGAATCTCTGCATGACCTTTCTACGTTTGTTACGCACCATCAATCTGACATCACGCAGCAGCAAGGACGAGAGCAGCGAGTACGGAGCAGCGAGACGGGCGAGGAGGAGAGTACTAGTCGTATAAGATCGAAGATCTTAGAAGATTAATACTATTCCGACGAGAACTAACACTTGTACAAAGGTTATTACCCCGTCGCTCTCGAGAAGAACACCGTAATTTTACCCCTCGCTTGCCCACCCACCCTTGCCCATTTTTATCTTCTAGTCCAGTGTCCTGAGGCGTCACGAAGAAGTTCGTGGCATACACACGAGAATCTCTGCATGACCTTTCTACGTTTGCTACGCACCATCAATCTGACATCACGCAGCAGCAAGGACGAGAGCAGCGAGTACGGAGCAGCGAGACGGGCGAGGAGGAGAGTATTATTTGTTCCGCGTTCGCGCGCGCGGAAAATTTTAAGAAATCTCGGAAAAAAAAATAGTTGGAAAAAAAAATAGTTTGGCTCCGTGGCCCGTCATGGCCCTGTGCAGCAACACGATACTACCACATTTTCACAACATTATATCCACAAAGGACTTTGCCCAAAACCGTAAAGTTGCCCAGGTTTTTACCCAAAGCGGTATGGTTACTCAGGGTTTTGCGCAGTCGAGCTGCGTACTGCAGCTAATACACGTACGTCTTGACAGCTCGCCCGAGCCAGCCACGCGTTGGACCTCGAAAAGAAATACCGTGCGTGTTGCTCCCTGCAAGAGCTGGCTGAGGAGTGCAAGTCGTGGGTGATCCCGTTCAATCGTATGATCACCTACTACCCGATCGGCTTCGTGCGCTTGTACAAAGAGGGCCGCACCCCATTCCACAAGCTGACAAAGATCTTGCTCAGCCTTGATGAACTTCCTGTGGCGACGTTGCTGACGGAAGTCAGCAAGGCCATTGTCCATCGCCGATCTCCCGATGCACGCTTGAAAACTGACAGCAACAAGAGCGAAGTTTCGCCGAGCTGCTTGCTACGCTTTGGTTTTCGGAATCGAAGTCTTTTGCGCTACGCAACACAGCGCAGACGTCCCTGCTAGGGACCCCACACGTGACTGGCAGCAAGATGTCATCGACGCAAGGAAGTTCATCTTGGAAGGAGCCGGAAACCAAGCTGACGGCAACATCTGAGCTCGAGCCCTTTGCGCTCGACACCGTGACTGCCTGTTTGTCGTCATGCCCGGTCAGATTCCTGCAACAGCTCACCAGCATTTCGATTGGGTGTACAAGTACAATGCCGAAGGTTGTGAGCGGACACACTACTTTGAGACCATCTGAGTCGAGAACACGTTTAACGGGCTCGGGACGAAGTTTCATAAGAGCAATGAAAAATTTACTCGTCAACTTTGGAGGGTGTCCGGGGCAAAGCGCACTTGATGTACCCTTTTGTGACAGGGGTACGCAAATGTGCCCCGTACATCAACAGAGCAGCAGCTCGCGCAACTTCCCGGAACAGACTTCACGGCGGAGGAGTTTAGCAAGATCGTGTACCGCACGTCTTCGAGTAATCGTCGAAATACGACGATTACTGGGAGGTTATGCATCAGTTTCTCGAAGAGTGCGGCATGGCTGTAGACGACAGGCGTCACGGAGAAACCGCGCGGGTAACACCGGAGCTCTATCTAGCATTCTGAGGAGGAGGTTAAGAAAAGGCTTCCGGAGGATGCTATCATTCCTTCCGAGCCTTGGGCGCAGATAGTAGCAAGTAAAAGCGACGCTTCGCTATGGTCTTCGCCACACAGTCGCGGGCGGGCAGAAAACACCGCGTCGATACTGTTTCTTGCCGGTGCATATGTGCAAGATCACTGCGTCTGGCTAAGATGGCTAAGAAACACTTTCGGGCCCATAATCAAGACGGTTGCCCAAGACGAAGGCCATCATCCCTGTGGGTGAGCCACAGTAAGCCGTGCAACCGTAATGCGGCAGAAGAGAACAGTCTGGAACACAGCCGCCAGCAAAAAGTCCAAATTTTGAGTGTTTCAACAGCTGGTGTGGGTTTTTTTTTTTGACGTTTTCGGGCATGCCCTTTCCGAATTCCCCCCACTACCTTTACGAACTTGGTTTGTGTCAAGTTCCTAAGGGAGCCTCCAACTATTTTTTTTCCCTTTTTTTCTGTCCCGTTATTTTTTTTTTTTCGCGCGCGCGCGGAAAATTTTGGGGAGCCGTGTAACGCGGAACAAATAAAAATACTCGAGGGGCTGCCTTGTGCTTACTTCGAAGGAGGCTAGAGGGGGAGAAACAATACAACTACAAAATGGGTCTTTTTTGTTGAACGCTTACGCCCGCCACTAAACCCAGATTCACCTGTGTTTCGTGTGGGCTACAGCACATTTACCTCCTTTGATCTTTTGCAGCTGGCAGCCTCCTCAAGTATTTCCTACAAAGCAGGTGCTTATACAAAAAAAATAGTCCACCCTTAAGGTGGCATGCTTGCTCCGACAAAGCGAGGGGAGAGCAGAGAGGCAGGGTGTCACTGTGGTCAGGCTCTGGGGGAATGGATGGCTGGCGAGTGTGCGCTAAAGGCGCTGCCGGTGCACCCCGGCTAATTGCCCTGGCGCTGAACGATGTAGAGAAGACCGGAAGCTGGCCAGAGGAATTCTGCTTACTGGTCTGTCTGCGCCTTGTGTTCGCTGACGTAAAGTCTGCGGGATACTTCTTGGTGAAATGACTGCAAGAAAGAACGAAGAGGAATCAAACCATTCAGGCACCCTTTTTTTTCCCGTCCACCGAACCCCCCCCCCCCCCCCCCCACCACCTGGTTGACGACTGCGCAGCAGCATCCTCAGTGAGACTGTAAGTGGCGGACAGGCGTTGGTGGTACTACTGATCTCGAAGGGCTCTTTGGAGAAGCGGCTTCTCCTGTTTAACGGCGGGAAGTGGTGCGTCTTTCAGCATCAGGAACCTTCCACACGGATGTTCGCCTACCTTGTTGTGAAACCGGATTGCTAGCTGAGGCACTGTGAGAATGTATCCTAGACGCTCAGGGCAGCACAGACCTGATATTCACGCGCTTCTCGGAGTACGAAGGTTAACGGGAGAAGAGAAGCATCGTTTTAATATCATCCATCTTTTACTCCTCAAGAGTATCTTTGCGGGTTCTCTTCAAACGAAGCCAGTGGGGGTTTCTTCGTTTTTTCCGTGACGGCATGTCAAACTAGCCCATCCCGAAAGCCGTTGATTCCTTTAGGCCGGGTTTCTCTCGGTGGTGTTTGTTTGGGTAGCTCTTCTTTTGTTATTTTCCGCACTTTAGACAGTCAGAGATTTGCGAACGACATATTCGATTGTTGGTGGTCAGGCTGAGTCCGCCAGCTTTGAACGGCTGATAGCTTCCTCCATGTCCCTGGCCCAAATCTTCCTTTCTTGACCTTGGCACCTTTTGGTTGGTGTTGTTCAACCTTCTCATGTGTCGTTGTTCCGTAAATGTTCCCTTCGGTAAACCGGTCGACAAACACAATACGTATGGTAGTTTAGCGTGAGACTGGTCCCGGTGACCTTTTCTGCGATTGTGGTATGGTCCTTTGACAGAGACAGAGTGAGCCGATACCTCACCTTTAAAACACGGCTGAGTCACGTTTGCTCTTGACAGCGCGTCACAATCGTTAGGTGGTATTGATAAGGGGTTTCATCGGACACTCGGATGCCGCAGGTTCCCTGGGAGGTCTGCTTGGCTGCCTTCCCGGCGACCTTTGTTGCGATTGTGGGGGCAGGTACCGGCATGCTGATGAGCACATGATGCTTGTCATTCGCTACGTGACACCGGAAGGGTCACTCTTGGCGCGCGTTCGACGTGGTGCGCCGCGTGACGGTTGCGACTGTTGCTGGTAGCGAGAGTGACAAGTTCCTCGTCAGATGGAGTCCTCTCGTTTCCGCAGAGCAACACCGCACTGGTCCCGTCTGCGCCACGTGTTTTGGTCCGTTAAGCACACCGCGGAACCGGAGGGGCTGCAGACAGGACAGTGGCGTGAGTCTGGTTCGGGCGGCAGTTCGCAGCTCGTCACCAGCCAGGACCACCCGTGCTACAAGAGCACAGGAAACCCCGTCAGAGAGGCCCCTACAGCCGTGTCCGAGCAAGCAGTTAATAAAACTCAGGGCCCCCCGCCCTGCTTGCGACTGCGACTCACCGCGCTGACTTGTCTTCATTTTACGGTGGCAATCTGCGAAGTAAACTGCGCAGTGAAGAGCACAGAGCACATGGGGTTGCCGTGTGCAGCACCAGTGGTGAGTGCCAAAAGAAAAAGAGTGCGAGGAAGCAATCCTGCGAGCTGAGGGCAG
Source organism: Diplonema papillatum (assembly GCA_030068145.1). Taxonomy (NCBI): domain Eukaryota; phylum Euglenozoa; class Diplonemea; order Diplonemida; family Diplonemidae; genus Diplonema; species Diplonema papillatum. Next base: position 411,350 of record JAPJBO010000046.1, read on the forward strand.
CATGTCGGCGGCTTGCGGTTTGCCGCATTGGGGGGGGTTCCCGCTCGACGTTTGAGATTTTGCAAACGGCAGCCTCCTCAAGTATTTCCTACAAAGCAGGTGCTTCAAAAAAAAGCAAAAGGTGAGACGGGTAAAGCTGCGAGGAGATGGTGATGGAGGAAGAGCGTAGGGAGGTAGGTGTGGAGAGGCGCATGAGAGCCGGTGCTGCAGCAACGTATGTTTATCCGGTTTTTCCTTTTGGCTTCCCTTCAGGTAGTGGCGGGGGCGCGGGGGCGTGCAAGAACGTGCATGGAACGGTACGTGCTCAACGCTGTGTCCTACCTGAACCGTGCAGAAGCGGGCCACAGCAGCGCGGAGCCTGAGTGTGAGTTGCGAGACAGTCCCGTTCATGCAGTCTGACCCCACCCTGGCCTTCCCTGCTCTATCCCACAGTGCAGTTGCCACAGGGGCTGGACGGGCGGAGACTCTAAGGTGAAGTCGTGAAAATCCCCTGTGCACCTTTTTAGCGTTTATTGTGGTTCAGAGGTTCGGTGTTTTAGGGTCTCCGGTTGACCATTGAGGCTGCGAGGCGGGTAGTATGAGGGTAGTAGGTATGATTATACTTTACATTGTATTCTTTTTAGAAGTGCGGTTTTTGGGGGGGGGGGGGGGGGGGGGGGGGGGCTCCGGCGCATAAAGGGCCGGTCGAATAATAACACGGTGTGGTAGTACTCGATTTGCCGAATACTAAAAGAAGTAAATTCGGGGAAGCATGATGTGTCGAACAGTAGCTAAATAATGGTAGTGGTTTTTGACCCTGCCAGACGCGTCAAATAGCTGTTATTATTCGACCCCACTCGGAGGGGCCGCCCGGTGCATATCTTTGAGGTGGGGGTGCCTGCGGTGTGGGGCATGGTCAGTACGGTCACTTTGCTCTACGGTGATATACTATACCGTCAGATTTTATATCATTTGTCGTCATAACATACTAGCACATAGAGTAGGGCAGGGTCGGTCTCCTGGGGGCTGGTTCAATCAACCCGGAATTAGTACTTGTTCTTGGGGGGGTTGCTTGTAGGGGTACGTTAGGGTTCCAACTCCCGCAACTGTGATCAGCACAAAGTCACGAATTCTGGTCAAACTTCTTCCTGAAGTATTTGCATACTTCCACAAAAAAACAAAGGGACGAAGAAGGAACAAGGCCACCATTTCCGGAGTGGGTCTTGCATGTCTTGAAAAACGACAGATGAAAGGTGAAGACGATACTCTTGTTCGACTCTCCGGGAGGGAGTTCCTGCTAGCACTTTTGATGGCTTTCGCTGAATCTTCTCATGTGCACCCGCTGTTCTGGAAATGTTCCCTTCAGTACAACAGTACTAAATTTACTGAGAAAAAGACAGGCGCTTTGTTGGTCTTTTGTGTGTGCGTGCCGGTTGATCGACTTCCCAATTGGGCTTCTGCCTGATATCTGTTTCAGCTTCGGATATTATGATCAACGACCAAACACGCTGCCTACGTCTTGTGGGCCCTCACGATCATTGTGGGGCAATCCGAAAATTCTGGCCGGTAGCTTGAGATTTCTATCGATTCCTGGGAGCGACGAAAAGAAAGTGCGTAGTTTTAGAGTTTTGTTTTAAAAATGCTCGAGGGGCTGCCTTGTGCTTGCTTCGAAGGAGGCTAAAGGGAGAGAAACAATACAACTACAAAATGTCAAAGTGGGCATTTTTTGTTGAGCCCTTACGCCCGCCACTGAGCCCAGATGTGCCTGTGTTTCGTGTGGGCTACAGCACATTCCTCCTTCTGTGATTGGTATATTGTTGCGATAGTGGGGAGTCATCGGCATGCCGATGAGTACCACACTAGCCTGCCTTTCGCTTCGTGACACCGGATGGGTCGCGCTTCCGTCGTGGTGCAACCCGCGACGGCTGCAACTGCTGCTGGTAGCTTGTGACAAGTTCGTAGTCAGACCCGGAATCGGAGCCCTCGTTCTCTCGCTTCCTCTTCTCCTCCTTCTGTGATTTCGCAACTGGCAGCCTTCTCAAGTATTTCCTACAAAGCAGGTGCTTATACAAAAAAGAGCTTGGGGGGGCAACAGATACTGGAATCAGACAGCAGTGAATCTTTTTCTCCGGTGGCCAGGCGTGCTACCGCTGGCCGTGTAGGTGACGGTGGACAAAAAGAAGGGACGAAAGGAAATGGTTGAGTCGCAGCTCTTGAAATCGAGCCGCTTCTTCACCGTCAAGTGTCAAGATTGGCGGTTCTTTCGTTGTTTGGCTGAAATTAGAAGACAAAAAGAAAATGTGTGGCGATCATTGGTGCCTTTCCGTTTAGGGTATTCAGATTGTGGAACAACTCCAGATGAGATAGTACGCACGGCATATCATATACGACTGAAGTAGCACTCACAAAAGGCAGCCATGCAGACTACCGCCACAGATTCGGGGGCGAGTTTATCCCGCCCCAGTTACATTATTTGCATGTTTTGTTTTGGTAGAGAACATTTCCGGAGTTAAGTGTTGCAGAGACAATGTTTTCCGAAACAACGGGAACATCCGTATTCTGATGGCAAAGACGAGCACGTAAACGTCGTTCTTTGTCCTTCGTGTGTCAACGGGAGGTTGTGCTTTAATAGCATGTTCCTTGGCTGATTTCGTTTTATTTTCTCGTGTGCAGCCGTTGTTCCGGAAATTGTGTTCTTCGGGACAACTCCATAACCAGACGGCCGTTCAGGCGAAGCGTCAGCCTTCGCTTTTACGTTTGAGCGGGAAACTCTTGCTGGAAATATTGTTCTGCCATGTTGCTGTCTCCCTTTTTGCGAGCCAAAAGAGAGGCATTCCGTCGGTTCTCGCGAGGCATGGACAGGCAAAAAGGCAGTATTCTGCCCTCGCTCTGCAAGGAAACGAGAGCGATGTTTGTCTGAGGGGAGAGGAGCCCTGTTTCGCAGTTCGCTAGCAAACTGAACGCATTTATCTTCCCAGATCCAAGGGTTCTGTACAGTGTGCAAAAAAGACCCCTATGAATACGTGCCAGGTAGACGATGACGGACTTCGTTCGGCAGGGAGGGGTTGGTTGCATTGGAAATCAGTCGCACCTGGCCATCCTGCCAGACTGGCCAGCACGCTCAATTATCACCACTTCTATCATGCTTTTGGGCGTCCCCGCATCGGATTAGGGGGTCACACTCTGTTTCTGGTGTGGAAACCACCCGGGCGTGCCTCAGGAGAACGAAAACCAGTGAAATACCGAAAAGCACAGAATTTCCTGGTGGAGTTGAAAATCGTTAGGCAGTCTCATATCAAGCCCGCAGCGTTCTCTTTCGAGTTCGCAAGACATTGTTTTCCTACAGAAATGGCTAGTCTCCGTCATGCCGGTCCACCAAAGTCTAACTGACATGTCCATTCTCTAACGAAAATAGTTAAAACACTCGGAGGGGCCGCCCTGTGTGTACTTCGACGGAGGCTAGGGGGAGAAGCAATACAACTACAAAGTGGGTCTTTTCTTAAACACGAATGCCCGCGGCACCATAATCAGCTGCACCTGTGTCTCGTGTCACGTTACGGCTGCAGAACGCTTCCTCCTTTGAGATTCGGACTCCGATTGAGATAGTGGGAGTCATCGACATGCTGATGAGTACCGCACTAAACACATCCTCCTTTGAGATTTGCAGCTGGCAGCCTCTTCGAGTATGTCCTACAAAAGCAGGAAGAAAAAAGAGAAAAAAAAGCTGAAGGCACAGCAAGCGTTTGACTTTCTTTCTTTGTTATCGTGATTTGTGTGTATGGCATGTGCCAGCCTGGGTTGCGTACACGGGGTGGACTGTTCTCCCAGTTCTGGTTCGCCGAAAAGAAGAAGAAGAAATGTGAAAACGGGTTGAAAAAAGAAAAAGGCCGCTCCTGGTCCAGGAACGTGACGGTCAACCACACAGCTTGCAAAGCTTGAGTCGGAGGCAGCACAGGCAGCACAGTGCTACAACCCCGTCCGCTCTGCCCTGCGGCTGACCGTCTCGACGAGCTTATGTTCAGCGCGAGCGACAAGCCCCAAGGTGCGCCACGCCTTGATGCTTTAGTTTGGGAAATCGGTAGCCACTTGACCCGTAGGCCCGTGGCACTGCAGTACCGCCGAACACGTGAAGCTTGGCTCCCGTGTAGCAGGCTTTCCCTGGTACCTAGGTATTCAGGTTCGCCGCAAAAAAAAAAAAAAAAACGTAAAAAAAAAAAACAGCGAGTGAGAAATGATTGGTGAGCCGCTAACACCCTATGCAACAACAATACTTTGCGGAGGTGATTTGTGCATCGCTATCTTTTTGAAAGGAACTCCCTCCCTGCAGGAGGTCTCTGCTCGGAAATGTGTATGGGGGTGGCAACGGCTCAAGGTTACTGATTTCGGGGCAGAGTTCGTTCTGTTCGTTATATTGTTATTCGCCGAGAGAGAGTGAGTGTGTGTCGCTTTCTTGCACGAAGGTTTTGCGGCAAGAGCGTTAGAGACAGAGACAGAGAAAGAGAGAGAGAGAGGGTGTGTATGTGTGTGTGAGTGGTAAAACTCAGTTGTGGGTAATCCCTGCGCGGAATAAAGCCCATTCTTCCGCCCTTCTAAGGTGACTGCCGAGGCTCCTGCCGCCCGCTCGTGATGATTACCCATTGCGCGGAGCTTTGTCTGGCACGGGCGTTTTGCCTCATTGTGTGGTGTGTGTGTGTGTGTGTGTGTGTGTGTGTGTGTGTGTGTGTGTGTGTGTGTGTGTGTGTGTGTGTGTGTGTGTGTGTGTGTGTGTGTGTGTGTGTGTGTGTGTGTGTGTGTGTGTGTGTGTGTGTGTGTGTGTGTGTGTGTGTGTGTGTGTGTGTGTGTGTGTGTGTGTGTGTGTGTGTGTGTGTGTGTGTGTGTGTGTGTGTGTGTGTGTGTGTGTGTGTGTGTGTGTGTGTGTGTGTGTGTGTGTGTGTGTGTGTGTGTGTGTGTGTGTGTGTGTGTTGTGATTTACGGCTTAAAGTGGGTAACGTCTGGAGCAAAGTATACTTGCCACTTTCGCCAGTCGTTTCTGAGTTGCCGACACGCCGTTGGAGCGGGAGCCTTCTGGGGACGAAGAGGATGTCAGCTTCTCCATCCAAGACTTTTGGCACGTCCCCACCCCCGAAGATCTCTCGCAAATTCTCCTTTGAAACGAGGCCGGCCTGACCAGCCTGTTACCTACCATGGTCGGCAGTCGCCGCCTGGGCCCAGCGTTGAGTCCTATCCGGCAACTCGCTCGCACGGGAAAGTGGCGCGAACCTCCTTGGCCCAGGACCAACCCGCCCTGCCCACGGGCACGCAGCTTCTGTTCGACGGGGGGGGAGTGCGTAAAAGGGGCAAAGGGCAAAAGACCCGAAACCCGCGCTTTTTGTCGGGGATTTCTCCGACCCCTCCAACCTCGCTTTGACGAGTAGTTCGGTCAGAAACTCGCTCCAACCCGTGTCTAATCTACGTTCCAAAGGCTCTTTCAAGCTTGCTGGGTTTATATACACGGTGAGGTCCAGCCTCAGAAGCTGGAGTTAAAGAGGGTGTGCCCGAGTCACACCCAAAAAGCGGGTGTGCCACAACCAAAACGCGTGTAAATCCACACCCGAAGAGCGGGTGTGACACCCGCTTTTGAACTCCGGCTTTAACTCCAGCTTCTGAGGCTGGACTTCACCGTGTATGCGTGTGTGTGAGCCAGTCTACCCCTATCCCCGTATAGGAGAAGCGAAGCGCCAAACGCGCGCCTGAACGCGACGATCAAGACGAGCGGAAGAGGCAAAGACATGATGCATCACGTGCGAAGAGATAACCGCGACGCCGGCGACGCAGATCATCGCCACAGATTCTTGGCGTGACAACCAAACACAGTCTATCAGGTCTATCAGCAGGCGGACTGGCTTAGTGTGTGCGTGTGTTTGTGTGGGAGTGTTGTGTACGTGTATGGTGAACAGCGTGCGTTCAGTTCGCTATTCATCTTCTGACAATCTTTTTTTTTCCACCGGTCTTTTTTGGCTTATTCGCTGAGTGAGAGGGATGTTTTGTGCGACCGCATGGAGCCCAGCATGAGAAAGGCCGGAGAAGCCCGTCTTTACTTTTTCGGCTATGATCTTTTTATTTCCTTTCCCCACGCCAGTAAGTGCAGGGTTTAAGTTAATACCTTTTTGCCAACACTCTGTTCCTGGCTTGTCCATTCTTTTTGTTTTTGCCGTCAGATTCCACGAGACCTTTTAAGTATATAGTGGTGCACAGGGCTGGTGGCCAACAACCGAGCCTCAACGTTGCTTAATTAGCCACGTTGTGGCTGAAGCGGCTGGAAGCGAAGTGCGACGTACAAGGCCCAGGTGCAAGTAGTCAGGTGCAGTGAAATTTGCAAGCCAGCTCCGGGCTGGGGCGAAACCGACCTTTTCCCTTTTTTAGCGTTCATGAGAGTGAAAGTTCGCTTGAAACTCCGGGGTTTTAAAGTCTCCGGGTGACCTTCGTCGTTATGGGAAGATATCCTTTGTGCTCTGAGTGTCGTAAGAGTGGTGGTTACACGAGGTGAGAGGATCGGTGGGCACCTTAGTTGTTGGTCAGTGGTGGTTTCGGCCAGTGTCCACATACTTATTGTGGTTTGGAGGTTCGATGTTTTAGGGTCTCCGGTTGACCATTGAGGCTGTTGAGGCGGGTAGTATGAGGGATGTAGGTATGATGACACACTTTAACTACGGCTAGCCAAGTTTGTAAGCGTTGCGACCGACCCAAGAAGAAATTCGCGTTGAATTTAGTCTTGGGCCCCCCACGCGTTTTTTATTCGGACCCCGGTTTAGCCTAAAACCGGTTTCTGGAATCCGGTAAAACTGGCCCGAACCTAATCTCTGGCTAGTGTCAGAACCAGCCACCCGAAGACGGTTTGCCGACAACCAACCGAGGGATGATGCGCCGTCCGGTGTCTTTCGACGTGGTGTCTTTCGACGTGGTGTCTTTCCTTTAGGGTGGTGGTTCTGATATCAATCCTTTCTCTTTTCCACTATCTTTTTCGTCGACGGGTTTCCTGTTTTCTTTTTTCATCTTTTAGACCGTGTTAAACTTTGTGATTTTTAAGAAGCCGGTATTTTGGAATCTCTGGTTGACCATTGCGGACGGGTTTTGTTATTTGGCTGTTTACGTTCTGTTTTCGAAGAGACGAATCTTACTCTTTTTCGGGGTTTTTTTTTAATTCTTTCTTTTTTCCTTCTTTTTTTTTTTTTTTTTGCTTTATTACTCACCCCCTCTGTAACTGAGGCTCTGCCAGCACTCTGCGTGATATATACTTTCAGCAAGGGAATGAAATGCGCCCTCGTGTATGCAGGTCGTCAACAGACTCGGCAAAGACGCGATTGGCAGCCCAGCACAGCCACGCCGATGGAGCATGTTGCACTCTGCCCGCCCCAACCGGCCCACTGTGCGCGCAGCGAGGCTTTGAAAATGACCCCATTTTGGGGGCACCCCCCCTCGCACTGAACGCCCGCTCCGGGGCCCACCTGGGCCTATTCGTGGGCCTTCAGAGACCCCTTTACCTCGACTCAGCCCGCCAAAAACCGTTTGGGAACCGTTTTGGGCCACACAAGTGGGGTTTCGGGGCCAGTATGGGGTGACATTAAAAAAAAATTTAGTGCAAAGGGGGGGGGGGGTTTTGGCATCGTACCATATGGTACGATGCCAAAAGGGGGGGGGGGGGGGGTTTGGGCAGATGTTTTCTGGTATAGTCAGATACTGGGCATGTGGGGTATAGGACCCATACCCCCCCAGAAACCATGTTTTCGGGCCGATTTTGGGGTCCAATGCCCTCGGAGAACCTTTTTCTGAGCGCAAAACTCAGTTGTTGTGGACTTTGAGGCCCCAGGTAGGGTTACGACTGTACAATGGCTACGGCGGCAGCACCCACCCAGAACAGGAACTTAACTCTGTTCTCAGAATGCGTGACTCGTAAATGCGTTTCGTTCGAAGAATTGGCTCAAAAATTTGCAAGGCAAGACGCACACGAAGTACGATAGGTCACAGGGCTCCATGCGGAGACACTTTAGAGCGACGAGAGCCTTTCTGATGAAAGCTGCAGGAGTTGACCCGATTGCGCCCGGGGTCTCTGTACAGAGGGCGACCGACAAAGGTGACCCATGAGGCAGCAGGCATTCGACGATCTCGTGGAGGCAACCACCGACGTCGTGGGTCACGGAAAAGCTGTCGTGCACAAGACGTTCGTCGCACAAATCCTTCTAGCACAGGCTGGTGGACGAAGAAGGCCAACTAACGGCAAAGGTGTCGTACACCACGTACCGCCAGCTACGTGGTGCCCGGTTCGAACACCTGGCCGGACGTGTGCGACACCTGCAGAAGGGAACACGATTAACCATCGCCTTCGTGAGGTTACCAGCAGCAAACTCACTTCTTTCGATCCGACAAGCCGATTTCTGCCAATAAAAGTTGCCAATACTGCCAGAAGAACCTGGGGTCAGCTTTTTTAACAACCAGGGGCCTCGCCTCCTTGATGATTGATTTGCGTTGGACGACAGGTGACTCGATCCAACTTGGGGAACTGTTTTAGCTGGTGTACAGTGGGTTTCACACTGGATTTGCGGGTGTCACACTGGATTCCGCACTGGATTTTTGGGTGTCAGTGGATTTCACGCTGGATTTGCGGGTGTGGCACACTGGATCTAGCAGGTGTGCCCACGCCCGACACTTTGGCCGCACAGTTAACACCCCCACACGATGCTGGAGTGCACCGTGCGGGGCCTCGAAACCCACAGAAACAGAGTTTTGCGCTCAGAAAAAGGCTCTCCGAGGGCATTTGGCCCCAAAGCCGGCCCGAAAAAATGGTTTCTGGGGGGATATGGGTCCCATACCCCACATGCCCAGTATCTTACTATGCCATAAAACATCTGCCCAAACCCCCCCCCCCCCCTTTTGGCATCGTACCATATACTTTCAGCAAGGGAATGAAATGCGCCCTCGTGTATGCAGGTCGTCAACAGACTCGACGCGATTGGCAGCCCAGCACAGCCACGCCGATGGAGCATGTTGCACTCTGCCCGCCCCAACCGGCCCACTGTGCGCGCAGCTTTGACACGCACTTGAAAAGCGGTTGTTTATCACAATCCATCAGGCCCATCCCTAGCCGCATAACTGTTATGCGTGGAAGGAGGTTTGGTCCCGCTTCAGTTGTGTTGTGTGCGTGTATGTAGTAGTGTGCACTGAACAAAACGACGAACATTTCCGGTATTCGGGACGTTGCACTCATAACCGAAGGCAACATGCGACCAGCATAAAACTGACGCCTGGTAAAAGATTCTCGCTTTTCGCGTGTGCTGAGAAGGAATCCTCGGGGCGATTTCCTGCAGGAGCACTTTTTCGGACCCTTCATGCGCAACAAGTTGGTGCCCTGAAGGCCCAGACGGATAACCATAGTGTACCACCAAACTAGATTTTAGCGTGAAGGCTCGCTAGAAACGTGTCTCCGGGCGACTTTGCAGTACTACGCCGCGAGACAAGGGGTGCACCACGACGAAAGCGCGGAAAGAGTGACCCTTCTGGAATCACGTAGCGAAAAGCTATCATAGTGTGGTACTCATTTGCATGCAAATGACACCCCACTAACGCAACAAGAAGACGGGAGAAGGTGAAAAGGAGTGCGGAGTTTTCGTTGACCGTTTCATTACCCCGGACCCCAAATCCCGGACGTGGTTTTCAGGTGGCAGAATAGCAAACGATCGGGATCAGAATTCAGAATTCTGTTTCCTCCAAGAATGCGCATGCTAAAAAGAGAAAATCTAACAAAAGGCGGCAGGCCAAAATGACTCGTTTCCGGCCGTAATCGGCGGGTCCGAGCAGCCTTCTTCAAAGCAAACCAAAGCAAAATCGAGGGCAGGTAAGCAAAGAACGCTTTGCATGAAGGGGAAAAACAGAAGAGAAAAATGAGGACTGTGGGAGCTGGGTGTAAAGAAGAGTGGAAGAAAAAGGCACTTGCACAGCGGGAGAATCCGGCATAGCAGTGTCTTTCGACTATTTTTAGACTGTTTGTGTTCAGGGATTTATATGGAATCTGGGTCCTGTGTATTCGTTCACATGCGCGTGGGGGTGGATAATTATACCAGCAGGTGCCTAGTAGAGAGCTGCGCTGGGTGCCTTCCCGGTGACCTTCCCCTCAGATGCCAGTACGCTGGTACTTGGCGCGGTTTTTGGTTCAGAGCTGAGCAGAACTCTGGCATCAAGTAGAGAACTATGAATCAGGACCGCGTTAATAGCAGCACAGGTGAAGAATTGCATAGTGTTTCACAGCTTTCTCCGTCGGTTGGGTCGCCCCATGCTCATCTGTTTATAAAGTGACGGGAGTTGAAAGTTTACTAGCAATTCTCCCTCTTTTACTTTTCTATGGCGTGGACCCTTTTCTTGATTTCTTTACTTTACTGGGAGGGGGGAGGGGTTCATTTATTTTGCTATTTTGATCGGTCGACGGTTCTCCTGTGTTTGGCAGGATTCGTGCAATGTATGCTGCAGCATCCAGGCGTTGTAATTTCTCCTGTGAGCCCCTTAGACGTCTTGTTTCCAGTAGCGGCAAGCAAGGAAGCAACGGGGATCTCATTATTTTATTTTTTGTGTCTTTGTTGTTTTCTGACTTATTATTTTTAGTGAAAAGCTTTGAGAGTGAAGGCTCGCTTGAAACTCCGGGGGTTTTGTGTGCTGCAGCAATATGAAAGTCCAAGCTTGCTTGAAACTCCGGGGGTTCAGAGTCTCCGGGATGACCTTGGCAAATAGAATGTATGTTACTGAACGCGTTGATAAAGAGGGATGGATACAGCAGAGAGCATCGGAGAGTGCCTTTTTTATTTTAGAATGTTTTGTGTGCTTTCTTTTAGAGTGTAAGTTCACTTAGAGATCCGGGGGTTTGTAAACGACCCATGAACACGAGTTCATGGGTCGCCACGCGATGCGCGCCGTCACAACGCCACTACGGCACCGTGTGTCGATTCATCGTGGGAATGCTAAGCGCGTAACGAACCACTCACTAGGAAGGTGTTGGGCACCGGATTCCAAAGGAATCGACAACAAAAGTTAGTTTTCTTCCTTTCGCGTTCATTTCATTGAATTAGTCAAGATCGTCACCGAGTGAAGCGCACAAGGCATTCCTGAATGAACACGGTATGGTAGGGTGTGTGTTGGCGAAAGGCCGAAAGCTACAGCACTGTATTGCAACAAAAGAGCGTGTGTCAGAAACGAGTCGTGCCACCCGTGGTGACGGGTATCCAGTACGTGGGTTGAGCAGCAGGCTGCTGAGACAAGAAAAGCTGCTGGATTGCCTGCTGCTGCTGCTGCTGCTGCTGTTGCTGCTGATGACGATGTTGCTGTTGCTGCTGTGCGAGCAATGACGCCGACGTGTCACCGTAGGCCGCCGGCCTGGCTGCGGACGTATCGACGAAGGTCATGCGCGGTTGCTGCGCATACATGCCGAGGAGCCTGCTGCCGCTGTCGTCGGCGTGCAGCTTTTCCGCCGGCTCAGCTGCGACGAACCTGCGCGGGGGAATTTTGGACGTGAAGCCGAACGCAAAGCAAGCCACAAGAGCGACGCACACTACTCTGACGCACACTACTCTGACGCACACTACTCTGACGCACACTACTCTGACGCACACTACTCTGACGCACACTACTCTGACGCACACTACTCTGACGCACACTACTCTGACGCACACTACTCTGACGCACACTACTCTGACGCACACTACTCTGACGCACACTACTCTGACGCACACTACTCTGACGCACACTACTCTGACGCACACTACTCTGACGCACACTACTCTGACGCACACTACTCTGACGCACACTACTCTGACGCACACTACTCTGACGCACACTACTCTGACGCACACTACTCTGACGCACACTACTCTGACGCACACTACTCTGACGCACACTACTCTGACGCACACTACTCTGACGCACACTACTCTGACGCACACTACTCTGACGCACACTACTCTGACGCACACTACTCTGACGCACACTACTCTGACGCACACTACTCTGACGCACACTACTCTGACGCACACTACTCTGACGCACACTACTCTGACGCACACTACTCTGACGCACACTACTCTGACGCACACTACTCTGACGCACACTACTCTGACGCACACTACTCTGACGCACACTACTCTGACGCACACTACTCTGACGCACACTACTCTGACGCACACTACTCTGACGCACACTACTCTGACGCACACTACTCTGACGCACACTACTCTGACGCACACTACTCTGACGCACACTACTCTGACGCACACTACTCTGACGCACACTACTCTGACGCACACTACTCTGACGCACACTACTCTGACGCACACTACTCTGACGCACACTACTCTGACGCACACTACTCTGACGCACACTACTCTGACGCACACTACTCTGACGCACACTACTCTGACGCACACTACTCTGACGCACACTACTCTGACGCACACTACTCTGACGCACACTACTCTGACGCACACTACTCTGACGCACACTACTCTGACGCACACTACTCTGACGCACACTACTCTGACGCACACTACTCTGACGCACACTACTCTGACGCACACTACTCTGACGCACACTACTCTGACGCACACTACTCTGACGCACACTACTCTGACGCACACTACTCTGACGCACACTACTCTGACGCACACTACTCTGACGCACACTACTCTGACGCTCACTACTCTGACGCACACTCTGACACACAAGCTACGGTGTCTGTAGTCCGACGGGAGAAGACACTTCTGACCGTCCAATGTGTGACAAGCTGCTGCAGACGCCCGGCAGCAACGCACACATAGGGAGTACCCGTCGAATAGTCTACTAAAGGAATAGGAGCAAGGTGCATGGCTAGATGAGCACGACCCCCCCGAATCGACACCACAGATACAATCCATCCCCCGCGCGGGGGGGGACGGCCGTGGAATTCTCCCCCGGGACGACGAAGGCCGGGGAGAGCCGGGCGCACCTAAGGCAAGCTCAGCGGGAACAGAAATCTCGCGTAGAGCACGAGGGTAAAAGCTTGCTCGATACACGATCTTTCAGTGCCGATCCTCGGTGTGAAAGCATGGCCTAACGATCCTTTGGTCTCGCTTCATGTTCAAGGGATGAAGGAGGTGACAGAAAAATTACCGCAGGGATAACTGGCTTGTGGCAGCCAAGCGTTCATAGCGACGTTGCTTTTTGATCCTTGTATCTTGTAAGCACGACTGGCTACGCGGGATGAGCTGCCGATCCGCAAAAAGCATGCCAGCTCGTCTCGACAACAAGATGGGTAGCCATGTGCACATCAATGAGAAAACAAGCAGCCAGCGCTGGTCCGTTCACGTCCCCTCACACAGTATTCTCTCCTTGCGCTGCGGAGATTGGCTCTTATCTCAGTGTCGCCGCGGAAAAGGATAAGTAGAAGCGACCCAACTGTCAATATTAGTCGTGTGTTTGCCACTTATCCATCGTGACGCGCCGGGACACGAAAAGTTGTGTGGAGGGCGTGAGAAGCCCTGTACCACAGTATTGTGTCTAAGACTACTGTCTGAACCGACAAATAAAATTGGGCAAAGAGCTTTGAAGTACATACTTAGGCGCGGGTGCCGCTGCAGGGTAGGTGTTGTGCGTGAACGCGCACCGGTTGCCGAATCGGCAGGTACGACTGCTTTCCCAGTACCTGCATTAGTGGGTGAGTGTCTTGCAGAGACGACGAGGCCATTCCTCGCCTTGTGCTCGTTCATGAGCCCTCATTGCGAAGGAGGGTCTCTGACCATGTGGGCCAGATCCTTGGGAAACGGAACTAAACATTTGCCCGGCTAACCATCAATCTCAAATATGGTGGTACCCAAATCAGAATTGTAGGAGTTCCTACACGGCGGACTCCCCCACCGGATGGGGGAGTGTTTGTGCGGTCGTTTTTGCGATCGGGGTCACTCGCGCATTGCGGGAGTGGCACTCCCGCATTGAGGGAGTCCACTCCCGCATTTATCTCACTTTCCTTGTATTTTACCTCAGCAAAGCGGCGGGGGGGGGGGGGGGGGGGGGGGCAATTATTTACCCCCTCCCAGCAACTAAGGAATTGACCTGCTACAATCGAATCTCTTCCCAAAACTGTCGGGCGCACCCTCTTTAACTCCAGCCTTTGAGGCTGGACTGTATCGTTTGCTGCGCGTGAACAGCTGTAAGTATCTGCCACACGTAGTAGACCCGCTACACGTAGTGGGTGTACGCAGGGCTTACGCAGCTCTTTTGTCTTGGAGCTAAATACCTACTGAAAATCAGTACGTAGGGCCAGGCAACAAAGAAATAGAGCATAGGGGGCTCACCTGCCAGTGCTGCATGTCTTTGCCTCTTCCTCCTCTCCGGCCTCAACCCTCCAGTGTCGCGGTGGTAAGCAACAGCAGGATCTGCCGACCGGAATCCCCGGTACGATTCCCCAGATGAATCTGCAGAAAAGATAGTACGTGCTGATAACGTACTGATTTCAGCACGTGTACACGTACTGATTCAGCATGTGTACAAAAAGAAACAGTCTAAAAATAACGCTGAAATCACTCGTGAATAGCAATAACCCGTGTCATGCCGGTCTTCGACGTTGCAACGAGCATCCAGTGCTTCCTTGATGACATACTTGCACGGCCTGTTCTTCGGCGTCGGATATTGAACCACCTTCGGCCAACTTGCGGCCTCGTCGAACTTCTTCGGGACGCGAGCGACATGGTTCGGGGCAGCCGCAGCCGGAGCGAACTCTTCGTCATGCAACATGTCCTGTTGGCGATGGGGGATAAATGCGCTCATTATTGTCGCGCGAAACACATTGAACAACTGGCCCACTTGTGGGCCTTCTGACTTCTACCTCTTTACCTTCACTTAACCCGCCAAAAACCGTTTAGGGCCATTTTGGGCCGCACAGATAGGGTTTCGGGGCCGGCATATTGAGTTTGTGTGTGCGAAGGACCTGTTTTGTATCTTTACATGGCAGGTTCCAACGCTGCCAACTTTCTTTTGTGTACTGACACGTCCAGCGTGGTATGTTGTTCTAAAAATATTTTACTAGTGCAAAGGGGGGAGGTTTTGGCATCTTATCATAATATTATGTTGGCGGACTCGATGCACCTCTCTGAGTACAGCCAAAGTACGCGAGCTCATGTTCCGTCACACCACATGGCAGAAGAGAGTGAAGACAAAGGTTAGTGAGGGTCTAGTCACATGGTAGCTAGAAAGTCTCTAGCCACAGGGTGGGAGTAACATGGCAAGAGACAGACATGGTGAGGAGGGAAGTCCCGGGGATCGCTTTTCCGTCACCCCGGTTTCTTCTATCTAGCGTTCCATCCCAGTAACGGCGGGGAAACACACCTCCAACGAATTCATCATGCCGGCGAATCCAAGTTCCTCGTCCACAAGATCGGGCATTCCGCAGGTGTCACTGTCCTGCGACATTATCAGTGGTCTTTTTTTGAAAAGGTGTGTGTGTAATGTGTTTTGCGTTTGGTGTGGGGTGTGTTTTCCCTGTTTTGTGGTTTGCATTTAGTAACTGAAAGTGAAGAGATATCGACCCAGGATTCCTGGAAAAGATAGTTCTTGACGGTATGCTAATACTATAAGCGTCTGCAGAGGATGGGTGACTTGTCCAATCACTCGCGATCTTTTTTCATCAAGAATTTCTTCTTCCCGTCTATTTTCTGTATGTGCCTGAAGCTTGCTTGCACATGGTCGTAAAGCGCTTGCGTTTTGTTTCCCAGGACCAAGGTGTACACGCTTAGTCGCGTGGTCAATTACACAACACGTATGCAGTACTGTCGTGTGAAGTTGCACACCGTGATCACACAGGATCCAAAAACTGCGAGCCTGGATAGTGCCAGCCTCAGGCTTTATGGGTAGCATGCTTAAGATCGGTTCAGCCAGGCCGAAGCCTCTGTTGTCATTTTGTCTGAGTGGCTACCAGAATTTCAAACCAAAGTGAGCCGGTCCATCCCCTCTCGATAGACCGAAGAATACAGCACCGGGCAATTCGATGCAGCTCTAGGGACTAGAGATGGACTTGATGGACCGTGGTGGACCGTGATTCACTGTGGTAAAAAGCGGCAGGCATTTCGATGACAGTTTCAGAGATAGGGATGGACCGGCTCAAACCAAAGCATCAACGTCGTACCTTCGGGCTTGCGCAGAGCACACGAGACTACGACGGCAACCACGGGGCAGAAGCGGACGGCGTTGGTGCGATGTGCTAAACCTCGGCCCAACCTATACATGCTCCGATCCACTCTTTTTTTGTTTTCCGCCGGAGCGAACTTGGTGTCGTTCTTTACCCCAACAACGGCATGCGGAATACTTGCCTGCTTTGAGGCGGCTGCTTGAGCGGTTGAAAATAGTGGCTGGTGAACTTCTCTTTAAGAATGAAACATACGCGGTCGCATTGCAGGTGCACGGGAGGCACCTTCGGAGTGGAAAACCAAAAAAAAAGAACACAAAAACGCTTCGCGGTCGGAGCACCTGGGGGGGTGGGCAGGCGGAGGTGAAAAGAGGAGAACGACGACCGAGGAATACCAAAAACGGGGCCGTGGAGAATCATGATTCGACGCGTGCACAGATTCTGGAGCTGGGCTCCACAGTGTTTCGCTCCCGTACCATTTCTTTTCTTCTCGCCAACGAAGTTCCGTTCTTTCAAGGTGTAGTGTCCCATCTTATCCCATCCACCACAAATTTGTTCCCTTGCACCCCAAACGGGCGGATGTGCTTGCAAGGCTGCTTTGAGAATTTGGTTCGAGAAACTCCTACTTGAGACACAAAATCCTGAACAAAAAAGTTGAGCCAAGTTCTGGACCGACCCCGTGAGAATCATGATTCGACAGGTGCAGACCTCTGTGGAGGCGCAGGGGCTCCAGTCCACTCTGGTTGTTCCCCCATACCAGGACCTTTATTCTCGAAGTTCCGTTCGTTCTTTGCTTTTTTTTTTTTTTTTTTTTTTTTTGGCGGTGTATACGGTATGAACCTCTCTATCGGGGTCTCCCTGTATTGGCACTGTTTTCGTGTAACTCTCGTGCAAGGGGTGTTCCGGAGAGGTTCCCCTCAGCACAGGTGTGCTAACAAAAATATTCTGAGATGGGACCCGATGTCCCGTGTACCAGACAAGATAGGACAAGCAAGACCAGCAAAAGACAGGCGAAGACAAGGTGGACGGACGAGCCACACTTGTTCTACGCTCCGTGCACCTCGGCAGCTTTGGCCGTTTTCGCAGAACACGCGAGAAGCGCGAGAAGAATATGCCGCAGAATGTGAACGGCGGAAACAGACCAGCTACAGATTGGTGGTTGTACACAAGAGTAACAACCAACAACCAACAAGAATTGATCAATCTTGACGCCGTACCGAGTGCATTCTAGGAGAAAAAGCACCGACGAACGAGCTCATGCTCAGGACCCACGAGTCGACACTGGATGATTGAATGAGGACGGAGTGGCGTCAACGGCAGTAGAGTGCACTCACCGGGCCGCCTCTGCGAACAAAGGGACGTTGGAGCCACACTCTTACGTGGCTCTGTCGTGAAAGCAGGTCCCCGACGTCCAGCAGTCCCGCAAGGGCACTTTCTTTCGTGGGTGTCTCATCGCCGTTCTACCTCGCTCCGACCCTGGTTCCTTGGCAACCGCGGGCTTTCCCCACCACATGTTCTCGTCAATATTTCGATTGTAGGGCGAAGCAATAGTGGTAACAGTACGGTAGGGTGCCCAGCCGCAGAAGCTGGAGATGGAGTCGGTCGCACCCGAAATGCCGGTGTGCTGCGCCGCGTGTAAAATGGCACACGCAAAAAGCGGATGTGACACCCGCTTTTTCACTTTAGGTTACGTTAGGCTTTTGGGTGGGTGGGGCGGGATCCTTCGGGGGACGGATAGAGCGTGGGAGGTTGTCAGCTTCTCCATCCGGCACTCGGCTCAAGACTTCTGTTTTCATCTTGCGGTGTTAGCTGCACGGGGTTTTTGGCCCCGTGCAACAGCTGAGTGTCTTTCACAGGCTGCACATCTCACCAGAGGATGTGGTAAGCTCTCTCTGTGCAATGAGCTTGGCCTGAGTAGCTGTTCCAAACTCCTGATGCAAGCAACCTTCCTGATCGGCAGTCGCCACCTGGGTCACAGTTTCGAGTCCTGTTCCGAGACTCGCTAGCACGGAGAAGTGGCGCGAATCACTTGTCGCCAAGCATTCTGCAATGCTGACGACTGCTACCCCCGTGTGTGTGCGTGTGTACGGGGGGAAATCTTAGTTTCGTGTTCAGGGGCTACTTGCCTCGCATGTGTTTGATGCTGGCATCAAGTCTTCTTCGCGGAATGCAGAGGTCCTATTTTCTGTTACTTTCTTTCTTTCGTTGTCGACAACTTCTTTTTCCTCCTTCTACTTTCTTTACCATGGTATTTTTGGACTTTCTGGTGCCGTAGAGTAGTTCTTCTTTCTCTATGCCGCCCACGTCGATGTTCGTTTAGCATTGAGTTCTTTTAAGTACATGAACCACATGGATTAGCATGCACTTCGTTTAGCAGCGGCTGCCGTATCATGCCGTGGGGGGGGGGGGGGGGGGGTCGCTTGCAGTGAGTGGTGGGGGGTAGAAAATATTTGGGGTATGAAGAGCGTGTGGTGCCTTCGCCACTAAACCCAGATTCACCTGCGTTTCGTGTGGGCTACAGCGCATTTACTTCCTTTGAGATTGGAAGATTGTTGCGACAGTGGGGAGTCAGCATCGGAGTGCCCCTTTCCCCGGAGGCACAG
The DNA here is from genome assembly GCA_030068145.1 of Diplonema papillatum. NCBI lineage: Eukaryota > Euglenozoa > Diplonemea > Diplonemida > Diplonemidae > Diplonema > Diplonema papillatum. Next base: position 430,100 of record JAPJBO010000046.1, read on the forward strand.
GTATTGTTGGACTTTCTGGTGCCGGGGGGGATTGCAAGAACGTGCTTGGAATGGGTATGTGCTCAACACCGCACTGGTCCCGTCTGCGCCGTGTTTCGGTCCTTTAAGCCACGGACAAAGACAGCGTTCTGAGTCTGGTTTGTCAGGCGGCCGTTCGTAGCTCGTCACGGCCAGGACGCTACGAGGGCAGGCAAGTTCGTCTCGGGGAGAAGGCCCCTCCAACCGTGCAGGTACAAAGCTCGGGGCGCCCATGGCGTTGAGTCGAAATGCACCGGGGCGTACGTTTGGATGGCTGCCCGAAAAACAAAGCAGAAAAGAAGTAGGAACGGCGCCTGAACTCGTGAACGAAAACAAAGAAATTCAGGGAGAAGAGAGAAGAAAGAATTTGTAGTTTCCCGGAAAGAGTACCGCAGAGCGCCGACTGTCAGATGGATTGCAACCATCATTGCCGGTTTGAGCTTTTTCTTGTCTCAAAGTGAGTTGAAGCATGGCTAAAGAGAAGTCTTTTCAGCGCGGCACCGGAGTTGGTTCTGCAGCTCTTGATTGCAGTACTTGGGCGGATTCTTTCCTCTCGCGTGCGTTTGATGCAAGCATTGCAGCAGAAGAACAGAAAACACAGCTCTGCATTCCCCGCTTACTATGCGGTGTTTGATGCCAGCATTGCAGCAGAAGAACAGAAAACACAGCTCTGCATTCCCCGCTTACCATGCGGTGTTTGATGCCAGCATTGCAGCAGAAGAACAGAAAACACAGCTCTGCATTCCCCGCTTACCATGCGGTGTTTGATGCCAGCATTGCAGCAGAAGAACAGAAAACACAGCTCTGCATTCCCCGCTTACCATGCGGTGTTTGATGCCAGCATTGCAGCAGAAGAACAGAAAACACAGCTCTGCATTCCCCGCTTACCATGCGGTGTTTGATGCCAGCATTGCAGCAGAAGAACAGAAAACACAGCTCTGCATTCCCCGCTTACCATGCGGTGTTTGATGCCAGCATTGCAGCAGAAGAACAGAAAACACAGCTCTGCATTCCCCGCTTACCATGCGGTGTTTGATGCCAGCATTGCAGCAGAAGAACAGAAAACACAGCTCTGCATTCCCCGCTTACCATGCGGTGTTTGATGCCAGCATTGCAGCAGAAGAACAGAAAACACAGCTCTGCATTCCCCGCTTACCATGCGGTGTTTGATGCCAGCATTGCAGCAGAAGAACAGAAAACACAGCTCTGCATTCCCCGCTAAAAAGACTTTGTCGCCAACTTCTTTACCATGCGGAAGGGGAGGGAGAAGACATGCACCAGCATGCTTTTGTGCCTGAGCAGCTGGCGCAGAAATCAAGAGGGCAGTGCTACCGTGCCTGAGCACTCCGGCTTGTCCAATCCCAGTGAAGGGGTCAATCGTCACGTTTGATGCGCTTGCCGCACTGGCGTACTTGCCGTGTTGGTGCATGCCAATCGTGCCCCTGCGTTGCTTCCACTGACGTATTTTACTGCCTGTCACCTGACTTTTCTGCATCCTTGAGAGCTACTTTTCTTACACGCATAGCTACTTTTCTTGCACGCATAACTACTTTTCTTACACGCATAACTACTTTTCTTACACGCATAACTACTTTTCTTACACGCATAACTACTTTTCTTACACGCATAACTACTTTTCTTGCACGCATAACTACTTTTCTTGCACGCATAGCAGTTTTGGTTTCCAGGTGCATTTGTGGGCAATACAGGTGCATTCGTGGGCAATCCGGTGTCTTCGTGGGCAATTCAGGTGCACTCCTGTGGAAGTCACAGTGCCAAAGAACAGCAAGGGACAAGGTTGACGCGCATGATCTGACACTACTGAGCGAACGGAAGAATGATTCGAATGGCAGGACCAGCTCATTCGTTGCAGGATGCGGAGCAGGAGTCGGAGACCGCCAGTGCCATGGAAACTTGGGAAGCTGACGTGCAGCGTACATTGTGTGAGCCGACTGTGCTGTTGTACACGACAGGAACTTGGCCAGTAGCTGGTGTGTGGCACGCCATCTTTCTTGGCCTTCGGCGTCCCCCACACCCTGTGTGTAGCTCTCTCGGACGCAGAAAAGTCAGGTGATGCGGCAGTAAAGCAATCTTCTTACCTCGAGACGTCGTTTTCTTGCACTCGGTTTTCCAGATTGCCACTCGAGCCCTGCGGGCTCTCGTGGCAATCTGGAAAACCTCGTGCAAGAAACCGACTTTTCTCTCGGTGAATAAATAGCTAATCTTCCGTTTGCGCCCACGGAGGAGCACGCTTTTCCGGGTCCGAACCTGTGTGTCATGGAAAGTGCGGACCTGAAGCTTTGCGTGTTCAATGGCAATCATTGCCACCGTCAGTCCGAGTTGCGTGACAGCGAAAGCCCTTGAGTCGTGTGAAGAAATGCGTAGTTTTGGTAAGGTTGGTATACTGAGGTACGCACTCAGCAGCTTGGCAATGACTCTCCCCCGACGCAACAACCACCGCTTTCAGAAGCAAGAAGGAGCGTCTGGTGAAATCCCTCGTCAACACCACTGTGACACGCTGCACAATGCACTGCGCACCAGGCGCTAGCGTCCGACAAGCATGGCGCAGCCGTATTTGAAAGGTGAGACGAGAGGCACCGGTTCACTTTGTCAAAAGGACAAAACCGCTATCTCAACAGGAGGCAAGCCTGTTTCACACGATGGTAACTCAAAGGTGAAACGAGAGACGTCTTTTGGACCTGTGGCATCATTCATACTCTTGATCTGTCGTAATCTGCATACCCTCGTCGCGAGCAAGTGTCCGTGGAATGTGACACCGCCATTTAAATATGATTGAGGCGCGGTCACGCCAGAAAGGTTGTTGGCTACCAGTCAGGCCTCACCCTCTCCCCGGACAGTGAATGGGCACTTGCTTTGTGTTCAAGCAAGAGAGCGAATTCTTGAACTGCCGAGTGTTGCGAGGCAGAGACCTGGCGGGCGGGGAAAACGGTGTCTGTATGAAACAAGAGGGGATTGACTGCCACTGCTACGTAGGTGGCAGGGTCGTCACTGGCTAGTTGTGGGTTTTCGGATGGAGAGAGTAGGAGCGGGAACCCCCCTTGGTAGTTCGTTACGTGCTGAACACAGAAGGCTCGCACGAATAGTTGAGTCGCAGCTCTTGGCAAAACAGATAGGAATACTCGAGGGACTGCCTTGCTCATTTCGAAGGAGGCTAGAGGGGGAGAAAACAATACAACTACAAAGTGGGTCTTTTTTGTTGAACGCTTACGCCACTAACCCAGATTTACCTGTGTTTCGTGTGGGCTACAGCACATTTACCTCCTTTGATCTATCGCAACTGGCAGTCTCCTGAAGCATTTCCTACAAAGCAGGTGCTTCTACAAAAGAAAAGAAGAACGTTGCATTGGTGTTATCCAACGGACCCGCACTCCTATGGAAGCAAGTCCTACAGAAGTCCTATATTCCCAGTTTGGTGCCACAACCTTTTTGCAGCCGATCCGTTTCGTTTATCCTTTTTCCGTAAAGCTGGGTTCACGACATGCGAAACTGCCAGGTTTGCGGTAACGAGCTTCTCACTTCATTGTTTGGTAAAACAGATATTGTGACACCAACCCAACTCCTACAGAAGTCGTATTTGGATAACACTATCTGTTCTTTGCTTTTCTTATAAAAGAAGAAGTCGGTCATGCGTTAGGTTCCTTTAGATTTTCCGACTTCCGCGATCGTGAGCGGCACAAACTCAAGAGTTCTAGCCAACCATTCCCTCCAGGATTTGCTTCCGTTCAAAGAAAACTCGAAGGGGCCGTCCGATGCAGATTTCGACGGAGGCTAGAGAAAGGGAGAACCCAACAGAACTACAAATACGGGTTTCTTTTTTGTTGATCAGCTGCCACCCCTGTCTTCCCATTCTTGCTGCATTAGTGGGGTGACATCGGCATGCTGATGAATACCATACTAGTTGGTGATTTTGCAACTGGCGGACCCCTTGAAGTAATGTTTTCTACAAAGCAGGGAGCAGTGCTTCTTCAAGAAAGAATCTCGTTTTACGGGCAGGAAACTGAAACAGAGGGCGGGGAGGGGAAGAAGGGTAGCACAACTCTGGCACACGGTCTAGTCTACAACTTCGGCTTCTGGCAGTATTGTGCACCCACAACTTCCACATTGTGACAGACTAGCCACAACATTTATCTACAAAAAGCTAGAAAATCTTTCCCCCACGAACCAGGGAAATCGGGGTCCTTCGTCGCATGATACGTGGAAAAAAGTTCGAGTCGACAGAATTGTGATCCAACCCTGGCAATCATTATTGCCCAGGTTTAGATGGGCCACAAAGAAAAAAGATTCTAGCCACAAAAAGACACAATGTATTGCGGGTAAATGTTGTGGCTATTCTGACCATATTGTGGGAAAGTTGTGGGAGCATAGTACTGCTTCTGGGGCTGGACCCCACCACTGCTCAGAATGGTATGTGCTCAACGAGATGTCGTATCGCCTTCGACAAAATAAGTGACGAGCAGCAGCGCGGAGCCTGACTAGCTGCAGCAGGACTGTGATGCGAGCTTGCTTTGTCAGGTAGCTGTCGTATGGCGAGGGGGGGAAATCATAGTTTCGTGTTTAAGAGAAGTCCTAGTCTAGTGTTTGGGGCAGGGAGGAAGGGGGGAATTCGGTGACGTCGCTGGCCGTTCAGCTAAACAATAAGAGACGGCATTTCAAAAAGCCCGTCTGTCCGCTTGTACTGAACAGTTCTGAGGACCGGTCGTGTACCAGTGCGGGCAATGTATGCGTGCCCCAAGGCAAGACGATGTGGGTCTGCAGACGACTCATTAAATAGGTGGCAATCCACACGGGTGAGATGCCTTGGGTTGTGCCCAGGTGCACGGCAAAGGTAACTCCATTGATTATCCATATCCGAACAAGCGGCAAGACGCCGATGCCAAAAGACACCCCCTACAACGACACCTACAAGAAAGGCATTGCCGTGCACACGAAACGTGAGGTATGCAGGAAAACTTTGAAAGACCACACCCCCAGAGTTGAATCTAAGTTTCATCATATGTCATATTAGGGCATGTTGTCAGAGCCCCGGATGGACGACCCCCTTCTACAAACCAGGGGGGAGATGCACATGAGATTCGCCGCAGCTCCGTCCGGCGACTGCTGCTACAGCATCGCTCAGCATGAACATACTCGAGGGGCTGCCTTATGCTTATCTCGACGGAGGCGGGAGGGAATAAAACAATTCCAACTACAAGGTGGCAATTCTTTTGCTGAGACGCTTTTTTTTTACGCCCACCACTAGACCCAGATCTACCTGAAGTTCGTGTGGGCTACAGCACATTTCCTCCTGAGAGAATTCGCAACCGGCAGCCTCCTCAGGTATTTCATACAAAGCAGCTGCTTTTTCAAAGGATTCGTATGGCGCTTTCTTTTGTTTGTGCGCACTAGCGGAACTCACCTGCTTTGGTAAGTTTCATGTAGTACGCTGCCAACCACTAATTCTTAGTACCAACAATGCCTTGTTAACACGGATTGGAAACGATCGTTTACGAGAATTCGTGATTTAGGCCTGAGAAACACGACCCAGGGATTATCCTGTATGGTTAAAAAAAAATTTTTTCACCAAAAAAAAAAGAATTCTGAAAACAGGCCGGTGAAAAAAGATTTTTTAACCATGGGGATTTCTGGTGAAAACTTTTTGGCAAGGGACCCAGGCTACAGGCTCAGATCCTGGAGTCGTAGTTGCTGTTTTGTGTACAGCCTGCCAGCGATGTGGTCCAGAAATATCTCTGGGGCCATGAGGGGCGTTGGGATTAGCGTGTTGGGGGGCGCCTGTCGTGAGCAGCTTCGCCCTGCCTCGATTCGTTGAAAGGCGTTGAGGCCATCATGCCGTAGTGCCGTAGTGCCCACTGGGACTGACAAGTGAAGGCTACAACTAAGTGGAGAAGCAGCAGCCAGATTGTGTTTTCCATCACACCCAGTAATCAGTCACTGGAGGATCGTTTGCTATCCTGAAGCTCACAGGCCTGAAAGGATTTTGAAACTAAAAGAGATGTCGCTCACCGCATTTGGTTTTAGTGGTGGTGCCACTGGCCCAGATGACAATACATTGCAGTACGACTACAGCAACTGGAAGGGACCGATTGGAGAAACAGGCTCTCCTGAGAGGTGTCCAGCAGGGAACCGGGACGAACAGGTTGAAAGGCGCAGCTCTTTGGGACACTGCTTGCTTCAGCAATCCCAGCTTTCCCACACGCAGCGTGGGAAAAAAAATTTCTGGCCATATCAAAGATTTTTTAACCGGGATTTTTCAGAATTTCGGGGATTAGAATAACCCCTGAAACGACCGTGAAAAAAAAAAAACGATCGTTTTTTTTTTTTTTTTCCATAGTGTTTCAGGGCCTTATATATAAAAATTCCTCCCACGTAACTGTCCACAAGTTGCTCGGAGTTACTAAAAATCCCAGTTGCGGCACAACTGCACGTTTATGTATCCGACAGGGTGCACCTCTTTGTGGTTGTCACTACTGTCCATCGCAGAGACTGTCCTTCGGAAGCAAAAGAGCCATGCGAAGAAGGCGAGTGTTGGGGTACTGTAGCAGTGTGCCGGGATCATTCAAGAACACTTGGCAGTAATCTGCAACAGCAGGGCGGACAGCCGCGGTCTTCGCTTTCTTGGCAACACGTCATGAAACAATACACAAGCCAGAAATACCAGCGCCGCAGGCGCGGAAACTTTTTTAAAGCTATTGGGCCAGTCGCAGGTTCCAAATTTGAGGCTGTACGTTGCTTCAACGATGATCCAAAGGTGCAGTAACCGGTGCTGTGTACTGCTAGTGTGACTGCTGTACTGTAGCATTACTACTATCGAGTGACAAGTAGTTCGAGTACGGTTTTGTGTATCATCGACAGCGCTATGGCACTGGAACGAACAGACAGTCGAGGGTAGGCATCAGGTTCGTCTTCGAAGGAGCCTCTATCTCGCAACTCGTCGGAACGGTTCATCGGAGGTCGCCGGAGTCGAAGCATTGCCTTGGGTGAAGGAGTCAAAACTCGAGTTAATCATGGAGAAGTATATCAAAAATGACGAAGAAGAAAGTGCGAGACCAGGTGTCAGTACGAACAATCACCTAAAACCTGGACGGACGAGCTGGACAAGAAGCTGGGAATAGCAGAAATTTGTTGGCTTGGTCAAGAGTGCCTCAAGCCGCCACTGCACAGGAGCGCGGCCGAGGGCATCCGGCAGGAGAAGCCACAGCTGGGAAGCGCAACTGCAGCTAGTGTTCGAGGATGAAGTAGAAAACGCACTTCGATGAGCAGCAAAGCTTCAGTCTACGCCGCCAGCCTCAGAGTTGAGTTGGAAAGGATACATGTCGATAATTCTTGAGTGGGCATAGAAAGCGCATGATTGCGGAAAAGGACGAGAAAAAGAGCATGTGACTCACCATCCCTGCGAACAGCCTTTTTGAGGAGCGCAACACTTGACCTTTTTTTGCAGGTTCTGAGGATGAGAATTCCGCAGGCGACGTCAACAGCATCGTGCAAAAGAGGGAGAAGGCGTCCGCCGCAGCTGCGGTGGTGACGATCAAACGTCAACATCAGAGAGTGACATTGCTTAGCGTGCTGTTCGGGGTTGCTGGCTACCCGTTCCGACATGAAAGGCCATGAAACCGCTGAATCTGGCCACCGGAGTCAATTTTACACAAGAAATAGACGCGCCAAACATTGGTTGGTTCATAATTACAACAGGAAAATTTGAGAAGAAAAAAACGATCGTTTTTGGAAAACGATTAAAAATAACGCTAAAAACGATGATATTTCGCTTTCGAAAATGATCGTTTTATATAACTATCGTTTCCAATCCGTGTTGTTAACACAAAAAAACGGAATGACCCGAGGGCATCCCCTTTGCGCGGTGGGTCAAAGGAAGATGTTCAGTTCGCCTGTCGTGAAGGAACGGACCAAGTCCGACCAGAAGAAAAGGTCGCCGTCAGCGTGCGACAGCGGAACACCCAGAAACCGCGAGACAAGTGCGGGCCAGGCCTGTCCCCGTCATCCGGCCGGTTAGCTCAATTGGTTTGGGCCTGCAAGTTTTGTGTGTGCAAGGAAAATGTCATTCGAGGTATTGTGTGTGTGTGTGTGTGTGTGTGTGTGTGTGTGTGTGTGTGTGTGTGTGTGTGTGTGTGTGTGTGTGTGTGTGTGTGTGTGTGTGTGTGTGTGTGTGTGTGTGTGTGTGTGTGTGTGTGTGTGTGTGTGTGTGTGTGTGTGTGTGTGTGTGTGTGTGTGTGTGTGTGTGTGTGTGTGTGTGTGTGTGTGTGTGTGTGTGTGTGTGTGTGTGTGTGTGTGTGTGTGTGTGTGTGTGTGTGTGTGTGTGTGTGTGTGTGTGTGTGTTGCGGACCCGTTTTAACGTGGTGCCTTCCTGTACGAGAGACGTCCATGTGTGTGTGTGTGTGTGTGAACGGGGCGCATGTTTATAGAGCTAGACACGGGTCTTGGTGGCTTCGGCTTCTCGATCTTGGCTGGCTGGCTTTTGGTCGCCTGTCCAAAAGAAAAGCGGTACACCACACCGCCGATGACAGAGACCACGTATGGCTCCTTCGTCCGGGAAACGCAGTATGCGCTCGCGAAGGAGTACTTGTCCCCCTTGATCGTCTGCTTCTCGAAGATCTCGACGAGGGGACGGCTCTCTCTCCATGCATATGCAAGGACGAGGTCAACCCACTGTACCCTCCCAATGCCTTTCTTTTGGCAGATAGCGCAATAAAGAGGAACATGCTGTCTTTCCAAAGAATCGACAGCGGTCGACAGGGTATGATGACAGCCCGCTGGAAATTGATCAGCTTGCAATCTCAACGACCCGTGGTACGTGACGGGCTTCTCGTCAACGTGCCCTCCCATGAGCGCGCGGACAAATGGGCCCGTCTGACACGCTTCGCAGTGTACTTGTGAGTGCTTGACGAGAAGGAAATATCTCTAAACCACTTCCGCTGTGCAGCGCCGCGAATGACGTTACCCACCACAGGGCCCCCGCCAATCATCCCCCCGAGGCATCTTCTCAAATCTGCACCGTTCGCGGCCCCGCCAGTCATTAGAGACGTCAGAGAGGTCTTGATTGCCACGCTGGTTACTCCAGCATATCTCGGATCGGCCATGTCGGCGAGATCGCCGTTCTTGATGCAGAACAACAGGGCGAGGGCGAGACGAATCTCCAGCTCTGAGCTGGCCTCTAGCTTCGGGAGCGGAGGTGGGGGCAGGCTTTGGCACCTGACGTCTCGTGGGGCTCCGCCAGACTTGCCGGCACAGCCGTCTTGTCCATCACGGCAAGAAAGTCAATGGCGACTTCCTGCCTTTCTTCCGCTAGCCCTGATGTCTCAGCGTTGGCATTGACAGCCATGTCTCCCAACGGACGACCAATCGATTCGTCGTCCAGTTCCAAGCTGATAATTCGTTGCACACAGGGATTTCTTCGAAGAAGGCACCCGGAACGCAAGAGGGGTGTCCCGTCCAGCATTTTCGTCTTCTCCTCGATGCGCCGCCGCGACTTGTCACGGGGGCGGGATGCAGCAGGTGGACAGCATGAGGCACGGGCCGCCGCCTTCGTGCTGCCGGAGCTCCTCGGCGATGGTTTCGAGACTTTTGCCCGTGGTTTCCGGGACGTTGCGCATGAAGAACCGGATGGAGATCAACGACACGACCGAGTACGCGAAGAAGTACCAACCCATGCCCATGTACGTCGAAAGCGACAGGGCGGACAGCGACACCGCGGCGCTGACGATGCGGTTGATGAAGGTCACGACGCTCATCCCCTTCGCGCGGTGGGTCAGAGGAAGGATTTCGGTCGCGGTTGTGAAGGAGAAGGGGCCGAGCCCGATTGAGAAGGTCGCCATGAACACGCAGAGCAGCACGACGACTGTGTACGACGGGAGCTCGAGCGCGAAGCTGAGGGCGATGAGCGAAATCGCGGCCGTCATCGCCGCGGAGCTGGCCACCAAGTGCCACCGCCGCCCCCTCTTGTCGATCGACGACATCGCCCAGAACTCGGGCAGCAGCTTCGACGACCCGACGAGTAGGTTGCCCAGGAGGAGCATCGTTTTGCTCTCCAACCCGGCGTCTTCCAGGATCGTGGCGCTGTAGTACAGGATCGCTTCGGACCCGGTGATCTGCTGCCAGAAGGCGAGTCCGTACGCGATGCCGAGGGTGCGCTTGAGGTGGGCCTCCGGGGGGCACACCACCTCTGCCCACGACGGCGTTTCGAGGTTGTCGTCGCGCTGGATGTCGTCGACGCTTTCGCGGACGGCCGCGTCGCTCGGCAGGAAGCGGCGGAGGACCACTTCGGCTTCGGCGGTGCGGCCCTGCTGGAGCAGCCAGCGCGGGCTCTCCGGCAGGTATAGCAGCATGCCGGCCACGGCGAGGGGGAACAGGGCGCCGATGCCGAACATCGCGCGCCACTTCGCGACGCCGTCGGGGATCATCTCCTCGCACGCGAACCCAACGACGTACCCTGCGAGGATCCCGACGTTGATGGAGATGTCGAAGATGGTGCCGATTCGCCCCCTCACCTCCTTCGGCGACACCTCGCTGTTGTACGTGGGTGCGACCACGAACGAGATGCCGACACCGACCCCTGTGATGATCCGGCCCGCCAGCAACCACGCGTAATCGGGGGCACACGTCATCATCGCGGTCCCGAGGAGGTACAGAAAGGAGCACAGGGCGAGGGTCTTCTTGCGCCCCAGCCACCCGGCGGTGACGCCAGCGGCCAAGGCGCCGAAAGCGGCGACGAAGTTGAGCGAGCCGACGACGATCTCCTTCTGTTCATCTGTTAGGTCGAAGTCCTCGTCGAGCCCGATCAGCGCGGCTGCCATGATCCCCACGTCGTATCCGAGGGTGCCGCCGGTGAGGGCGGCGGCGGTCGCGACGAAGAGCAGGTACCGCCGCGTCGTCTGCTCCTCCTCCGCGGACACCAGCTGCGGGGACGGCGGAGGGGGCGGCTCCGTGTTGCCGGTGCTGACGCGCTCTCGGTCCTCCTTTACCAGGTCGCTGCCGTCGTGCGAGGGATGCGACGTCTGCGAAACCTGCGACATCTGCAGCTCGTCGACCTGCACGTCTTCCAGCTTCATCAACGGGTTGTCCCGCTCGCCGTAGTCGTCTCTCGTCGAATCATCCAGGCACGCCATCTCGGTCGAGACCGACACCGAGAATGCTCCCGTTTGTCTCTTGTCACGCGATATCTTGACGGGCGACGGTCGGCGAGGGACGGTTGAAATGTGTTGCTGTCGCGTACGGCAGGGGGGATGGGTCGGTTGCCCCGATTTCCTCTGATTGTGTTTCGCTGGGTTGGTTGTAAGTTTTCCAGGCATGCTTGTCTTGCGGAAATATCGGCGACAGAGTCACCACTCCGGCGAGGGCTTCTGACGCATCTTCGGCCGCTCTGTCAAACTGGGAGGCAGACAGTTCGTTGTCGACTTCTGCTGTGGGAAGAGTGCGAAGCGCGCGTGACTCCAGCCCGCAACATGCGGCAGTTCTTGATGAAGAACTCCGAAATTCTGCGCTCAGCGTTCGCATCCCCGAGGGATCCCCTGTCTATGCACGGTTCCTCAGTTGGTAGTCAATTGTGAGACAGTGACTTGGTACCAATCCGGATGATCAGGTTTCCTTTGGGTTGGCGCAGCCTGTAGCAGAGATCCAAACGGGGTACCTTCTGAGGGCGGAGGTTCGAAGTCAAGACTTCGGTGATCCCAACTGATGGACTGAGAACAAAGGCAAGTGCTCGCGAAGCAGTGCTCCGGGAGTGGGGGGGTGTTGCATCGCCGGCTCGCGTTCTTATTTCCCAGTTGAGAAGTCGGTGTTCTTCGAGTCTCCGATTGACAAGGGAGGTGTGGAGGCCTCCAAAGTTCGACCAGAGTCTGGGAAAAAAGACTTGGTCGATTGACTCGGCAGTCCGCTTTGCGGTTTCGAAAAGTAGGGCCTTCAATCTTGGAGGCCAGAAAGTCTGGATGCCGATGTGCAAAGAATCGATTCCAGTTCTACCGCTCCGATGAAGCATCTTCAAGAAGAGACTCGGGGGGGCCGCCTCTGGTGGAAAGCCGGCGAAGCGGCGGGTGTGGGGACACCAGCTCGGCTGTGACTTTTTTCCGACAGTAATGTGCATATATATCCCCGTCTAAGACGGTCCGCCCCTATTCCTTGGAACTGCATCGCATTGCCCGCCGCTGTACGCCTGTCACGTTACACCACGTCTAACATGTCCATCCCTACCTTCTGGAGCTGCATATAATTCCCGCCGCTTGTTTGTGGTACCACCAGCGAGGAAGGGGCAAAGCAACCGCGCGAAGACGGTTGAATGAGTGCAAGCGCCGGACAAGACTCGTGCGTACGAGGTGGTCCCCTAACGAATGCAGACCATCGCCGCAGATTCCCTGCATTGTAAGACCATCGGTTTGACAGCGTGCTTGTTTCGTAACTTAGCTTTAGTAACCCATCGCAGCGATGGTGCCATGAGCAACCCACGAGGAACCGTAGAACTCGACAGAAGCAAACCCGTCACAGCAATACCACCAATCGTGACCTAGATGCCGGGTACGTAGCCTTACAACCGCAAAACGCAAACCGGCCACAGCCATATCGCCGATAGCGAACTAGACTGGATACGTGGGCTCCGAAACGTTTCGACCGCAAAATGCAAACCCGTCGCAGCGCGATATCGCTAATAGCGACCTAATAGAGACCTCGTGCGTGGGCTCCGAGGCACGAGCGCCTTTCACCCGGGGGGCGCGCGCGCGCAAAATCCGTCGCCGCGCATTTAGAGTGCCTCCTGGTTCGCCGCCCGTGTTTGGCGCTCGGGTTTGGAGCGAGCCTCGTACTGTCTCTCCCACGTGAAGGCGCTTCAAGCGGCAACGGGAACCGCCCAGAGGATAGCCAGGCTGCAAGGCTCCAGGGAAGGCCACGACAGGTGCACGATCGCAGAACTGTGAGGGGTTTTTTTTTTTTTTTTTTTGCTGGATAAAATCGCAGATCTTAGAAGACTAGTGCATCCGACGCGACGAATATTTAACACTTGCACAAGTACCCCCGTGCAAAACAAAAGCAGGTGCTTATAGAAACGCCAAAGACAATGCATTGTTAACACAAAGGAAGAGACACGGCTTTCCCATCAAATCTGGCTGGTGGCTACACACAGTGGTTACACGGTGGTTATACGGTGGCTACACACAGTGGTTACACGGTGGTTTTACGGTGGCTACACACTGGTTACACGGTGGTTACACTGTGGCTACACACAGTGGTTACACGGTGGTTTTACGGTGGCTACACACTGGTTACACGGTGGTTACACGGTGGCTACACACAGTGGTCACACGGTGGCTATACGGTGGCTACACACAGTGGTCACACGGTGGTTATACGGTGGCTACACACAGTGGTTACACGGTGGTTATACGGTGGCTACACACAGTGGTTACACGGTGGCTACACAGTGGTTACACGGTGGTTATACGGTGGCTACACACAGTGGTTACACGGTGGTTATACGGTGGCTACACACAGTGGTTACACGGTGGTTATACGGTGGCTACACACAGTGGTTACACGGTGGTTTTACGGTGGCTACACACAGTGGTTACACGGTGGTTACACGGTGGCTACACACAGTGGTTACACGGTGGCTACACACAGTGGTCACACGGTGGCTACACACAGTGGTTACACGGTGGTTTTACGGTGGCTACACACTGGTTACACGGTGGTTACACGGTGGCTACACACAGTGGTCACGGTGGCTATACGGTGGCTACACACAGTGGTTATACGGTGGCTACACACAGTGGTTACACGGTGGTTTTACGGTGGCTACACACAGTGGTTACACGGTGGTTACACGGTGGCTACACACAGTGGTTACACGGTGGTTATACGGTGGCTACACACAGTGGTCACACGGTGGCTACACACAGTGGTTACACGGTGGTTACACAATTTTCCACCCAGATCTCGCTGGCTACACAGCAAGGAAGGCGGAACACACCCGGCTGACGGGAGCACCGTGACCGGTATCGTTTCGGGGATGCCGGCGGTGTCGAAGGCGAGGTCGGGCTCGGCGAGCAGCAGCTTGACGTGGCCCACCGCGAGCCCCTCGGCGGCGAGCTCCGCGACGGTGCGCGCGGCGTCGGCCGCGGCGCAGGCCGCGAACGTCATCTCGCCGAACGACGCCTGAACGTAGTGCCGTCCCGGCGCCGGGGCGCCGCCGGCCGCGGCGGCGGGCGCGCCGAGGGCGGCGGACATCAGCTGCAGCTCGAAGGCGGCGTGCTTCGGCAGGGCCGAGACGCAGGTGACCACCAGCGCCGGAGCGGCGACGCCGAGCTTTTCGAACGCCGCGCGCCACTCTTCCGCGACGAAGGCGAAGTCCCCTGGTGCCAGCACGTACGCGACGCCGAACCGGACGAGCTTCAGCGAGCTCTTCACCACCGGCATCACCGCCCCATAGCTCCGAAGCGCCCGTGGAACCTGGCCCCGCAGGGCTGCTGTCCGCTGCTCGTCGCTGGCGGCCCCGTCGGCGACGGGCTCCGACACGAGCGCCATCGTCGCCGGGTCGAGGCCGAGCATCCCCGCGTGGAGGACGGTGCCGCCGACGGCGGTGGCCTGCGCGTAGGGCCCGATGCAGGCGGGAGCCCACTCGCTGACGCTCTGCACGTGCAGCGTTTCGCGCGGGCCGGCGTACGCGAGTACGTCGACGACGACGCGCGCCCCGGTCCCGCTGACTTCGACGAAGGCGCGGGAGGGCGGGTTGACGTCAAAATGCGGCACGTAGCCTCGGTTGACCTGCGCGAAGCCGTCAATCGACGCGCCGTAGACGTGGACGAACACCGCATCCGGCAAGTCCCCGGAGACGCCGTCCAGCAGGTCCGCCGTGGCCCGGTCCAAGGGAGCGGCGTCGGAGCCGGGGACGGCCAACCCGGCGTTGACGGTCCACTTCCCGCACGGCGACCGCCAACGCTTCGCCCTCCCCGCCTGGCCGCCGGGGCAACCCGCCGGCAGCTGGGGGGCGGTCGGGTTCGCGAACGGGACGTTCGGCGACACGACGGGCGGCTTCGCCGCGGCGGCGGGCGGCGGCACCGCCTTCGGCTCGGGGTGCACCGAAAACGTGAGGTGCCCGACGGGCGCGAACTTGTCGCTGCTGCTCACGACGGTGCTCGCGTCCGCCACGCGGAGGCGGGTCGTCCGGAACAGGGGGCAGTCCGTGACCACCGTCTCGTACTCGCCTCCCTCCCCGGCGGTGTGGCAGTGTTCCATGCCCTTCAGCCGGTCCGATATGTCGGACAGGTTCTTGCCGAGGTCGCTCAGCAGAAGCCCCATGCTGGCGACCTTGACGATCTTCGCCTCGAACCCTTCCTCGGCCAGCTCGTCGACGTACTCGTCCTCGTCCCTCTGCCACAAGTACGCCAGCGACACCAACCCGAGCCGGGCGCACACCGACTCGACGCGGAGGCGCTGGTAGTTGCTCAAGATGGCCCCCGACGACACCGCGGTCACCTCCGGGAACCGCCGCATCACCGCCCGCAGCAGGTCGAACAACCGCTCGACTTCGTCTTCCCGGTCAGTGGGCTTCGCGGGGTACGCGAGGCTCGTGACGTTCGACGTGTCCCGCCTCAGGCCGCCCCGGACGAGCGGCAGGTCCAGCGCCCCCGCGATGGCCTCTATGCAGCGGTGACCCACCGTCTGGAAGCAGAAGGAGTCGAGCTCCTCCTCGGCATCGTCTTCGGGGGACAAGTTCGCGACGCACACGACGTCGTGCCCGTACTGAAGGCATTTCCACAAGGACGCGAGCGAGTCCTTCCCGCCGCTGACCAGCGCGACCACCTTCATGGGCTGGCTTGGGCAAGCAGGGCTATTCTTTCGTGCTCGTCCGTTCCACACTGCGAACGGCTGCTTCTTCCCTCGGTGTTTCTTTCTTTTTGTGCGGTCGACGATATACGTCGTTCTGATGTCTGACGACTTTGTTTAGTTGCTTGCTTTGTTTTCCTTGTGGACCTTTGATTTCCTCCTTTCAAACAGATTGGAAGTTTCTTCCTCTGTGACTATCTCCAACTCACCAATCAGTTTACTCCCTTTTGCAAATAGAAATTCAGCCAGGTGGCCCATTCTGACGCTTTGTCTCCAGGCTCTTGCTTAATTATCCGTAGACATACACTTCTTTTTTTTCTTCTGACTGTTTCATAGATGTAAAGGGGGGGGGCGAATAGTTGTACTTATTCGACAGACACCTGTATGCCAAAAAGATTTTTTTATTTGACCCCCCCAATTATTTGCCAGACAGAGACAACAGTATGCGACGGACAGCAGTCAGGTAGCACCCAAAAATTGCCCTCCCATGTTTCCAGCAGATTTGCGTCATTTCGCAATACGCGATACTGCGCAAAGGCGCGGCATCCACAACTCGATCACCCTCCGCGGAGAGTCGCGATTGGTCCCTTGGATTGGCATTGTGCTAGGCCTTCAACAGCATCCCCAGCTCCGCAGCAGTTCGAGCCACGAAGTGGACCCGGCGACGAAGTAGTTGGGTCCTGTTTTCTCGTGAAACAGCACCCAGCGACCTGATGATTGTTGGGCCGTTTGGTCTGTGTAAGGGAAGTCCAGTGTCAAGGCCATTTCCAAAGGCCGTTGCAGGTGCTTTGTCCGTCCCCAATCTGCGCCAACACCTGCATGAAAAGTTTGATGACTACTACTACGCATGCGGTACGAGGACGTGCGGTGCCGCAGGCCCAGGCAGTGCTGCAAGCGAGGGCACCACGGAGCACGGCCAGCGGTGAAGCGAGGGCCAACAGGGGGTGCCGGAGCCAAAGCCGCGGCCACAGGGCCCACAACCAACGGATCGGGCGCGTGTCGGAGCAAGCGGGTCGACCACGGGACCACCGACGAACGGTTAACGTGCGTTAGGGACGGACGGCGCCTGCCCGCGAACGCGCGGACGCGACGACGTGCAAGCAGGTGGAAGCGCACGCAAGAAGCCGAGGCCGCAGCAGCCGTCAAAGGTGGCGAAGGCAAGGAACATAGGCCGGCCGCGGGGACAACCCGCGAGGGAGAAAAGGAAGTGCGCTGAATCATCTGGTGATTCCTCGAGCTCGTCAAACTGCACAGCGGACGTGCAGATTGACGCACCGGAGACAAACAGTACGCGGGGCAAGAAGCGACCGAAGCATGGCACAACGCGTGCAAAGAGGTAGCGGCTTGCGCAGTCTCACAGATTGTTGCTGCATATCTAGTTCAAACTACTGCTGCAACTACGTTCCGTTTCACCTTGCCCTGAAGTGCAGATGCCGTGCTGCTGAGTGACAGTCCGGACCGGAAATAACCCGGACCGGGAAAAGTCTGGAATGCTGGAGCGGTCCATGTTTATTCCGGATTAAAATATTGCCGGCCCGGACTTACAGCAGTCCAGAATGTATTTCTGTTTAGGGTAATTAGAAAGGGTGCGGGCGACGTCACTGACCTTGACACACAGGCAAGACGGCGGAAGCTGGCCGCCCGCTAATTCTTCTCGTAGCTAGCCATCGTGATTTCCTTCACGATATCTTCACGCGGCAAGTACTTCGGACCCAAGCGGTACTGCGCAGATTGTAAATCGTATTGATTTACTGATTCGAGGACAAAGAAAGTTGAAGTATGGCTAAAGATAAAGTGGTGTCACCTGAGGGGGTAATCTCAGGGCCGCCCACGTGATAAGCCGTTAAGCATTGAGTTCTTTTAAGTACACGAACCACATGGATTAGCATGCACTGCCTTGAAAGTCAGGTTATCGGATGACGTCGTCACCTGCCATTGCGTCGTCAAGGTCGAGCATTTGTGGAGCTAGCGGGGTTTGGCTTTCTTGTGATTCCAGAGACTGAGTCGGCGAATATGAGGGCGGGCTCGTGTGCCCGTTTTTCACTTTCGAGGGCATTGGCGTGCCCGTGGTCCCCGGTCGTTTCTGAGAGCTGCTTGCCCTCGGAACCTTCTTCTTCCTTCGTTGCACCCCTGAGTCGGGGGTGGTCGCCTTCGTCTTCTTCCGCTTGCGGCCGGCGATCGGGCCTTCCTTCGGGGTGCCTAGCACCCTCTTCTTCAGCGCTGGTCGTTCGCTGGTTCCTGGCGTTGGTGGCGGCCTCTTGGTCGCCCGTCCGGTCGTCGCCGTCTCCTTTTTCGTTGCCGCGGGCGGCGCTTGCGCCGCTCGCTTTCCTACTGGCGTTTCCCGTTGTACGCCCACCTGGGTGGGTGAGGAGGGCCTCTTCTTCTTGTTGCGTCCGGGGGTTGACTGGACGTTCGGCTTGTTGGACTGGTGGTGGCCGCGGCTGCAACATGCCGCCGGTCGCCTCTGCGTCAGCGTAGGGAGCCTTTTGCACTCTTGGCAGGTTCCTCTGCCATGCGTGCGGTAGGCATGATGCCCGCTGCGGCAACACGCCGCCGCCGTCTTGCACTCGCCGCACTTCGTCGTGCTGTGCTCTGTGCACACCGCGATCGGCTGCCCATCGTCCGCGTGGTGATGGTGCCGGCAGCACATCTCTACCGTGGGAGCGTCCCTTCGGACGAGTGTTCTGCACGCCTCACACTTCCCTTTGTGATGGGTCGCGCACGTGACGACCGTTAAGCATTGAGTTCTTTTAAGTACATGAACCACATGGATTAGCATGCACTGTAGTTAAGCAGCGGCTGCCGGCTTCTCCCGTGACACCTTTTATATGTACGTTATTGAAAGAGTAGCGTGGGCGCTCTTACAGGTTCGTTTGATGTTTCTTTATGGCCGGGTGCGGTCCGTGCTGTGTTTTCAGAGTGTAAGTTCACATTTTATGTCTTCAGGTCGTGGCTGTTCGCGTCGCTCATTCACCCGCCTTGTCGTCTGGTATCTCATACACTCCGCCGAACGTGCGATCGAGGACTTTGTCCAGAGCCATCTCTTTGGCTGTCAAGACGGGATCCCCGCCATCCCGGGACCATACCCCATGCGCCGCCCTTGACGGTGGCTGATGAACCGGCATGTTTCCTTCGGTCGCACCAAATCTTTTTTCTTATTTGACCCCCCCAATTATTCGCCGACGAAGTTGGGCCAAAAAGATTTTTTTTATTTGCCCAAATCGAATAGTTGTCAGGTACACGGTGCACTAGTAAAAGTGAAAAAGGTGTTTTGACTAGTCATTTTACTAGTAAAAAAGCATGACTAGTGCACTAGTAAAAACACTAGTAAAAATGGCTAGTGCACTAGTAAAAATGACTAGTGCACTAGTCAAAATGACTAGTGTCCTAGTAGAAATCCACCTGTTCCGAACCGAAATCTGGGCTATTTTGTAGATTTCAGAGGGTCCCACGGCACAACTGTACCCTACCGTTGCGCTTACAACCGTGTTCGGAATAATGTTGGACCGGGAAAAAGTCGAAGTACTTTTCAAAACCCCCAAAAGTCCAAAAAAGTTCCGGTTCAAATATTGTACAGTAGGGTTCACGCCCACAAGGAAGTTTAGAATCCAAGAATACGATAAGATATGATACATGTGGTGTCTACAGTCAAGGGCGCGCCCAAGTCCGTTAACAGCGCCCTACAACTTGGAGGTCGCTACTTTAGCCAGACGCAGAAGGTGGCGAGTCGCTGAGCGTAGTCGGCACGCGGCGTCGCCGGGCCATACGGAGCAGGGCCGGCGGCATGCCCGCGGAAGGACTCGACCTCGGCGAGCTCGCAGTGAAGCGAGCGTCGCTGAGTGAAGGCGACGTCCTGGCCGCCGAGTGGCGGTCACGCGCGTTTTTGACGGTGGATGCCGACGACAGCGGGCTGCTGGCGTTCAAGGAGTTGATCAAGTATAGCCGGTCCCGGACGTCGTGTTCCGGCACGTGGTCGGCGACGGGGGCAATCTCATGAGTCGCCCCGCCATGCTCACCCGAGCTGCTTGTCTACGCGACCCAGGCTACGCCCATAGTCATGATCGTGCAACCACGAGTTTTAAGGACGAACAGCTAAAGGTAACCTGAACCAATTTGGACGCGTTGGCGGCCCGGAATTCGGGAAGCTTTGGAATGTTCGCACAATCTGCCGGTCCCATCATTGGTGTAACGGAAACATGAAACGAGTGCAAAAGCTGCTTCGGTCAGACTTCAAAATACCGCCAAAAAGTGAAAACCCCAGGGAAAAGTCCAAAACTTTCAGAACCTCCAAAAGCCCAAAACTTTAACTCTAAAAAGTCCAAAAAAATTCCGGTCCAAAGAAGTTCCGGTCCAATATTTTTCCGAATGCGGTTCCCAACGCGATTCCTTACTGTGCGATAGACGAAAGCTGGGGGTCATGTCTGCCACGAGCGTCATTCAACAAAGCCAGTTCTGCAGGAATAAGTTACGATTACTCGTCGGTTTGTGTTTTGCGGCTGAACATGCAGAACTGTGGTCGCTTTTTTGGTGGGCCACCCCGACTCTTCCCCCACAGGAACCGGGCTGAGTATTGAGTTCTAGAAAGTGCAAGTGCCAAGCACCACAGCTGAGGACGGGGAGTTTCTGGAACTTGTTGCCTACTGGGAGCGTTATACAGCTTGCCTGCCTCATGCTCTTCCGCACTTACTACTAGTAGCTCTCAATGCCCGATAGACAGTGCGTTGTGAATTCAAGCTAATCCGAGGCGGTGATTTTTATTGTCGTTGTGAACAACCGAAGATGCGAAAGAAGCTGCTTTCACAAATAGTACACCGGCTACGCGATTCACCTTACTGTGCGGTAGACCCGACGAGTAGAAACCAGAACCTGCTGGTGTCCCACCCGACGAAAGCTTTGAGCAGTTGATCGGTGGGCTCAATGGTCGTTAGCACGTCCCGAAACGACAAAGAAACGTGACTTCCAGGCATTCGAAATGCCTGGACAAAGCACCACGACGTGTTGACTGGCACACAACGCGCGCGCCACAGGCTACAAGACTGGTTTTCCGCGGCGGCGTGAAAGAGGAAGCACGCAATGGGAGAGTGCCTCCAACACTAGAAAGCGGAGCACATAGCAGTGAGCAACAACACTATTTGTGGAATGTGCGCAACACAAAGCCTTGCATGCAAACAGTTCACAGGCGGACAAAGCCAGCACCTGTTGCACATTCATGTTGGGAAGCTCGGCAAGAATCGTGGGTTTTAGGGAACCCACTACTGTAAATGCACTGTGTCCGGTGCGATGCCAAGGCGATAGGAGCGCCATGAACGACAAGCCGAATCTACGGACCAGAGTTTGAATGTGGTCGGAAGCCCGCATTATTCCAGTGTCTGAAACCTGTCACGACATGTCTCTGACCTCACCGTGCAGGGATAGCACTGTCGTTTGCACTATGTTTGCTAAGCCATACAAGCTCAGGGACTTTCCCAAGAAACCAACCAAAACCCTCGCAACTCGGCCTGTCTCGCGAAAACTGGGGTTGCCCAGGTGGTTTGTGGTGTCTGGGCACCGGTGGTCACGGTAGTGCCGTGGAACCCCTCGAAAACTCTCAAAACACCCAGGACTTGGGTCCAGGTTAGGAGGATTTTGTCTAAATCACTAGTCATTTTTACTAGTGCACTAGTCATTTTTACTAGTGCACTAGTCATTTTTACTAGTGGCACTAGTCATTTTACTAGTCAAAATTTTGACTAGTAAAACCACTAGTCAAAGTCAAAAAAGTCCTTGACTAGTGCACCGTGTACAATTATTCCCCCCCCCCCCCCCTTTAATAAGAATACGGGCAAAATATGGGCTCATACAGGCAAAATACGGGCAGAAAACAAGAAAAATACGGGCAACATACGGGATGATGGGCAAAATACGGGCTTGACGTATTTTTTTTTGAATATTTTTTCTGTATGAAGTCTTCTGGAGATGGGTCAGTCGAGAGTGTTACGACTTCAAAATGGGAACCTGGTGCTCCTTGGACACATGTCCCCGTCCGTAAAGGGTTAAGAAACCAGTATTTTGAGTCAACGGTCGACGGCTGAGGCGGGGTAGGGGCGAGTAAACGCGGTTGCAGTGACTACTGCTAGTTGGGTGGCTGAGAACGCGGCGACGGTCAACTGAAGACTCAAATACCGGTCTTTCGAACCTCCGAAACTCTACTCTAAAAAGAGTGGTGTCGGTCACTACAGTCCTACACGGCTAGCCAAAGTCAAAAGACACGCACAGAATACGTTCAGAAACGTGTAAATGATAGCTAAGCAAGGCCTGCACTCCGTTCGCATCTAGCAGACGCGCCAACTTTGCAGCGGCGGGGAGAGCACATTCCGAACCGCCGCTGCATGCGGCTTGTGGCGTGAAACCCATGGTGCCCCCCCCTGCCTCGGCGGAGGGAGCAATTCCGCAGGGACGTCTCGTGGTGCTCAACTCCCCCGGAATGGGCACCTGCGCACGCAGGAGGTAACTGGACGTATTCATGACGTGTTACGACGCCACTTACCATGTAGCGTGCAAGCACGTAGTAAATGCCGTGACTGAACTGCAGCCCAGCTTCTACAGTATGCGAAGACGCGTTCTCGGACTGGAGGGAACCTGACGTGCGGCACGATTTGTCACAATGTCGCTTCCCCATGCCCGCCACATGGCGGGAGCCCCGGTGGTGCGTCAAGCCAGGACCTGTCGACTCCAGGATCATCTGGGAGCTGAATCAGCCTCCTTGTGTTCTCTGTACAGCCTCAACAGCCAGGAGACATATCAAGCTGTCTCTGGGGTTTGACCGTTACGCTTGTGAGCTTTTCTTCCCCTTTCGTCACGGGTTTGGTAACTGGGAGCCTCGAAACGGTGATGGCGAGATTCCGCCCTACGGCCGCAACAAAAACGAAAAAGACAGGCGCTTCGTTTTGTTTGTGCGTGCCGGGTGATCGTTTTCCTACCTGTATTTACCCTGTGTCTTTTTCAGGTAAGGAATTCTGATCCACCAAAACACGTTTGGCTACATCGTTTTCAGCCTGCACGATACATCGAAGGGCAACCCGCAAGATTGCTAGTACGAATAGTACTAAAAAAAGAGTGAGAGCGAGAAACAGCACATGAAAGAACAGGTATCGCGCGAAAAGACCTTAAAGAGAAACACAAGGAACAGCAGAAAAGTTTTCTTTTTTAAAGAAACGTGGCTGACACGCCGACGAGTAGTTCTTGATTGACAGGTTTATCACTGAAGATGCTTTGCCACCCCTCCCTACCCATTCTTCGCAGGGTGCTTTTAGATGCTTCGGGTCGTCATTTTTTGGAAAGGTCGTTCTGTCCAAATCTAAGACTGCTTCTCGCAGTAAACGGTGCGGTTTTTGAAGCCTCTTTTAGAGTTAATTTTTCGCATAGTTTCTCATTCTAATTTTCCAGAAATCATCATTGGCTCCTGGCAAAGTCGAGGAAACCAAGTTCCCAGGGTAGTTTCCCGTTGGGCACATTTCCCACGGGGACTAGTCTCCAAAGACGCATTTCCCAAAACTAAGATTTCCTCAGTAAATTTCGATTTTCTTTCGGAATTTATGGAAAGGTCTTATTTAGAGTCATAGTTCACTTGAGAATATTTGGCAAATACGTTGTGTGATCCGCACGCCTCTCATAGAGCCCGGCAAGAGCCAGCACAAACCCGAAGGAATCTGAATGTGTTCACACTTATAACTGCAAAAAAAAAATGGCAAGAATCTGAGAACATGCGAAAACGGGGGGGGGAGAAAGACAAAGAATTTCAGTGATGGATCGGTTTTCCTTTTTTTTAGCAAGACTTGCCAAGTCTTTTTTTGCTCTTATTTTTCTCCTTCTTTCTTCACCGACCAAGACACGAGGAAACAAATGGCCCGACATCAGAGTCAGGACACAAGCACACGATTTGGACTAATAGCCACTGCCTCACGTGCAGTCCGACACGTCCAAACCGTGTCCTGGAAGTAAGGTGAAGACACGTCATAAACGGAACTCTTTCTTGCTGCTTTGAATGCATATGAACCAAAACCTTTTCAACGCAATATGGCCATGGACACTAATGGGAAAAACTGCCGCATTGGAAACGTTGTCTGGCAGCAACAAGAATCGTTCCATGAAGGAAGAAATGGACTTGTCGTCACAGTGGGGCAAATAGCCACTACATGCTCATACACAGCACCCGAGCCAGGGGTTCCGCAACGTGTTCCGCAACCTGAGTTTCTCACGAAAAGAATTGCAGGAGGCACTGTGTTTTTAGACAAGGGGTGCTCGAAACGGTACTGTGTTTCCCACCCCAGGCAGCTGCGGCCATTCGTGCACGGTGGAGCTAAAGCTGAAGTTAATAACGCGGGTGTCACGCCCGCTTTTTCGGGTGTCTGGTGGTGTAGCGGCACCTGCTGTTCGGGCACACCCTCTTTTAACTCCAGCGGAGGCTGGTGTTCACCGCGTCTACAAGGACCTGGCCCGGGTGCCTATAAGCTACTACTTCTTTCTCAGTTGTCGCACAATTTCACAGGGTGGGCGGCTCCCCCCACCGAAGCGCGGAGAATGCACGACGCCCGAAAACCCGCGAACTCCAACAGTTGCTGGAAGGACAACTGGCGTGCCTGTCTCCGGGACGGTGTCCTGCTGCTGGCTGCTGCGGCGCCAACAAGGCTGCACACCAAGACCAAAAGACAGCCGATCAGGGCGTTCCGTGGACGCAGCTCTTCGTTCCTGAGCCCCTTTGCCCACATAAACGCTATGCATCCTCTTGATGGGGTCATCCATCCTACAGAACGGGGGCGGCTGTTTTTGCCTCTACAGGTTACTTTGCTCTGTTCTTTCGTCATCTTATTCTTACATGGCAATTGCCCCTCCCTCTCGTGTTCACGCCGTCCTTTTGCCTGCCCGTGCGTGGAGAAGCGAAGCTGGCAAAGCGGCCGCTACATCTCCGTTCCTTGCCGTCGTTTCCGGTGCCGCCGTATAGATGGTTTGGGCACGCTTTTTTGATTATTTGTGCTATGAACTCGTATTTTTTAAGTCTCCGGTTGACGTTGACTCTTTCTTTTCCTCGGTCCCTGTTCTTGATTGCCAACGAAACAGAACGGCGGGGGCAAGACGCTTGTGGAAGTTTGATCACTCCATACCCGTTATTCTACGGATTCTACCGTTGTAAGAAAGAAATGCGTAGTTTTGTTGAAAAAAAGAAGCGAGAGAGGTTGTCACGCCTTTAGCAGTCCCAAGGCCTCTCCCCACCCACCTATATGTGTTCTCGTCGTCATCGCTACCGCGCTGACCTTACGAGAGAGTGAGAGAAGAAACGCGAGTAGTGTGGTTGGAAAGATGATTGTAGAGTACCGTAACAGAAATAAGTTGGACCGGACAAAATGGTCCAACTCACGTATTTCGGGCTCTCGCGGTCCAACTTTTGTCTGGTTCAACTTCTTTTCGGGGGGGAAATCTTAGTTTAATGTTTAGACAGAGCACTGCCTCTCATGCATGGTTGATGCTAGCATCAACCATGCATGAGTTGCCAGCGGCGTTGGTGCTAGCATCAACGCTGCTGGCCTTCACGTGGGTGATATTGAACAGCACTCGCTTGACCTTCGTAGTTTGGAAGTCGCGCATTAGCCCGCCGCCAGGAGTTCGAACAAGTGCGGCACTTCGTAACCCGCTGTTTCCCGTCCAGCGACTCGCAACAACGAAGCACCCTGGCCATGGTGGAGCCAGGTAACCCAAGCTTCCCTGTGGAAGGATGTTTGACAGGGCCGAGGGTGGACCAAAACGCGTCCACCGCATGTGTCCCTTGCTTTGGTTTGTGAAATGCGTTCTCGCGCACTTCTGCTTGGATCGCCAAGCTTCGTTGTCTCCGCACCGTTTCCCGGGGCTCGCGCTTGACTACCCATTTGGCAAGGGGAAGATTTTTACCCCCCCCCCCCCCCCCGACAAGTGATTGCTTGTTATAACAAGTGTTTGGCTGCAAGTTCATAAGGAACCTGGGGTTTGTACCTACCTACGCCTACCTACGAGAGAAAATCACGTGATCTGCAAGACACAAGGCTCAACCTGGTCCAGACAAAAATACCGGGGAGTTTCGGGGTATTTCCTTTGTGGCGGCCTAGGCGATGGCGGGGAGGGGGCTACGCTATTACGGCCCTACCTTGCGCAGAGCGGTCCCGTGTTTGGTTATGCCCCGAAGACGAAGATAGAGGCTGAGAAGGAAGGACAGACTGGGAGGACGCCCGAACCGACACCAAAGTCGAGACGCAAGCTGCGACCATCAGCCCAAAGCGCCACAACGGAAGCGGCGGATGCCGGCGCCAACACCGCCATCGAGAACGCCGCAGAAGGCGACGACACTAGGACGGCCGCTGCAACGAAGCGGCGGCGTAAGGACTCGCCATCATCGAAGACAGAGGTGCGAGATAAGGTGCCAGTGACGAAGAGAGGTAGCACGAAGAGGTAGTCACGAAAGAGAGCAGATGCAGATTATCGCCATGTACGGACCTTGGACTTTTCTGGAGCATCTGGGTGGGATATTATGGTCCCCTGAGTGCTTTTCTGCCCGCCAGGTGTTGTGTGCTGCCAGTGGGGGTAATTTTCTGGCAGTCTCGGGCTTCAGGAAGGCGTAACGGTAACAGTCAATCTCGCTCCCCGAAATAGGCAAAACCCCCTGATTTCGTTGACAGGCCGAAAACCCTCCTTTTTTGGCTTTGGTGCAAATACGCAGTTCCGCAGCTTTTTGGCCGTAAATTCGGTGTCATGCCGCAGTGGAGGTGATGTGTAATACCCGGAGTACGGTCACCGCCTTGGGCGAAAATGTCAAAAAACACGAAATCACGCTCGTTTGGCTGGGCCGTGGTACCCGGCTCGGGGTTTTTCACACGACAAGAAACTTCGACCCACAGAAAAACCACGAATGAGCGGTTCGGGTGTGCAAATGCCAAGCGTGCTTACAGCAACCGTTTGTTTGCCAACAGCCTAGTGTCTTGCAGATCACGTGACTTTCTCTCGTAGGTAGGTACAAACCCCAGGTTCCTTATGAAATTGCAACCAAACACTTGTTATAACAAGCAATCACTTGTTATATCACAAGCAATCACTTGTTTTTTAACAAGCAATCACTTGTTATATAACAAGTGACCACTTGTTACATCACTTGTTAGAAATATAACTAGTTATGTCCCAAAAAAAACAGCTAACAAGTGCGTCGTGTGCTGTTCCGGAAATGTTCCAGCCAGTACAGATGTACTATTGGAAAACCGTACGAATTGAAAAAAAAAAAGAAACAAACGAAAGAGAAGGAAAGGGACGGGCCACGTACCAAGCCGCAATGCAATGCACCGTCCGCCAGGGGGGGGAAATCTTAGTTTAATGTATAGGCAGAGCACTGCCTCTCATGGGGGGGAGCTGGTACACCCTACAGTCCTAGAACATGCGCCCTACAGTACATGTGTGGTTTCACCTCTGCGCATCCACGTACCCTCTACATGGAGATCTGTAAGTACGCGTAGTGGCCATTCGCCAGCCCACTGTATCCCGTGTAGCTGGGCATTGCAGTTCTTCCGGGAACACTGCACAGTAATCGAATTTGAAGTGTGCGAGCCCTTCCGAAAGGCCCATCACACTGGATCCAGACTACATAGCACGGGTCTCTGGGCCACGCCCCTCTCCTTCTCTTGGTCACCTGGTCTTGCCTCTCGCTGCTGAGGCGCCAAGCCATGTGCAAAACCTGTCTCCTCCAAGACTGTGCCTGCACTGTCAGGCCTGCCAAGAATTTGCTGTCCGCACAACAAGACCAAAACAACAGCTGTGCTTCCTCCGCAGCGCACCTCTCTCCCAGCGCCAAAGTTGCTTTTTTGTAAACTATAGTAGCAATGAACTGCCGTGCGGGAGACAGGTCAGTTTCTGCCTTTTCCGTTCGTTCCCTTAGGCCGCCCCCGGTATTCTCGACTGTCCAATCTTGGCCGTGAAGGTTTTTGTCCAATAGGGGAGTGGGGGGGAGACAGAGGGTCGGGACTCGACAAGCAAAAACTAGGATGGTGCTTTCTTCTCAGAGTGAAAGTTCGCTTGAAACATTTTGTTTGTGCACACTAGCGGAACTCACCTGCGTTGGTAAGTTGCATGCCGTACGCTGCCAAGTACTGATTCTTAGTACCACACTGCATCGTTAACTCTAAGAAAGAGAGAGCGGAGAAAACGAAGCACACGCACCGTAATACTCTCCTCCTCGCCCGTCTCGCTGCTCCGTACTCGCTGTCTCTCGTCCTTGCTGCTGCATGATGCCAGATTGGTGGTGCGTAACATACGTAGTAAGGTCATGCAGAGATTCTCGCGTGTATGCCACGAACTTCTTCGTGACGCCTCAGGACACTGGACTTGAAGAAAAAATGCGCAAGGGCGGGTGGGCAAGCGAGGGGTAAAACCACGCTGTTTTTCTCGGGAGCGACGGGGTAATAACCTTTGTACAAGTGTTAGTTCCCGTCGGAATAGTATTAATCTTCTAAGGACGACCAAAAAAAATCCGCGTTCCCCCGTCGCAGGCGCTGGAACGCCAGACATGCAGGCGCCGCTACAAAATATAAAAATCAAAGGCAGCAACGCTTCACGCGCCTGGTTGAAGGTATGTATGTTTTCAGGAAGCGCTCGTGGCTTTCCCAGCTTTTCCGGCCGATGTTAGGCGCTCGATAAGCTTCGACTGATTCAGAGCCAAAAGTCTTCTTCCCGGGAGGCTCCCGGGGGGAAAATCTTAGTTTAATGTTTGTGGGTGGGGGGAGGGCTTGCAAGAACGTGCTTGTAATGGGTATGTGCTCAACACAGCACTGTGTCCTACCTGAACCGTGTTTCGGTCCTTCAAGCCACGGACACACTAGGCGGACCATCATCAGCGCGAAACCTGAGTGTCTGCAGACAGGATAGATGTGAGTCGGTCCGTCAGGCGGCTGTTCGTAGCTCGTCACGTCACAGCCTGGATCATCCACGCCATCACAAGTAGGGTGCCGGCCCGACTTGTGACTGCGACTCGCTAGAACGCACTGACTTGTCTTTTTACGGTGCAAACTGCGAAGTAAACTCTGCAGAGTACAGAGGTCTTGGCATTGACGGGGGAGGGGAAAGTTCGACCAGGTGCCTTCAGGCCTTGTGTGCACCTAAGGTGCTCCTTTCGGGGGACAAAACGTGGGGGAGTGCTGCCGCTAGGAGGAAGGCGAAGGGTCGGTAAGGCAATCCTTTTTACCTGCCGTTCGGAAGCTTTCGTTGCAGTGGCTCGTTGTTTGCCCTCAAATTTCCAGGCGCCCGCCTGAAAAATACAGGACCGCCGCCAAAAACGAACGCAAAAAGGTAGCTCGCAACTAGTATGTGATGAACGGGTGCAAAGGCAATACGGTTGGCTCGGTGCTCACTTCATAGCCGGTTCTTACCATGTGCCAGGACCACGTTCTTGAGCGAAAGAAAAAGTTGAACCCTCCTCGCATTTGTATTTCCCTGCGTCGTATAAGGACTCAGGTGTTATCCTCTGAGAAGTTGCTTGCGAGGGTCATTCATGAGGTCTAACCGACAAGTGTGATGAAACATTTAATACCCCCAGCATTACGGGCGAATACAGGAGGTACCTTGGATAGAAGAGGTAGCTTGAATACAAGAGGCATTTTGGAAATCTGGAAAAAAGTTGGATTTTTTCTGGTGTAATTCCCTTCTATCCCAACACTTGGGCAAGGCAATCCCATTGGGATATGAGGGAACAAAATTTGTTGTACGGGATATAAGGGAACAAAATTTGTTGACCACAGAACCTGGCCAGACCAGACAGCCTGGACAGCCTGACCAGACCGTTCAGTCGGACCAGCCCGGACTGACCAGACAGCCTGGACTGACCAGACAGCCCGACCAGCCTGGACAAACCAGACAGCCTGACCAGACCAGTAAGACCAGCCCGGACTGACCAGACAGTCCTGGACAAACCAGACAGCCTGGACAGCCTGACAAGCCTGGCAGGCTGGAGGCTGGAGCCTGACCAGTCTAGTCCGGCTGACCCAGAGTCCGACCAGCCTGGACTGCCTGACCAGACCAAGCCCTGGCGGTTGGTGCTGCAAGATCATCAGGAAGGGTGGGTCTTCTAGGTCCTTGGTTTCTTTCAATGGGAAAAACGGGACAAAATTAGTACCCAATGAACAGATGCAGAACCTGTCCTGCTGTAGGAAGGTACAAGGTTGCTAAAAGTCCACACGAATCACAGGAGGTAGAACATGATTCGTAGGACCGCTGAGCACAAAGTTACCAAGTTTTCAAGACACCGCAACGGAGCAGGCGCCTGGCAGGCAATAGGCTCGGTCAGGACTGATCGCGGCCCACAGGGGGCCAGGAGGGTGCGGTAACCGCTAGGCTATGTTGCCAAACCTCGGGCCGAAATTGGCTTTTAGCGCCTGATCAGTTGGGATTCTTATCGCGAGATCGTCATTTACTCGTTTTCAGTGTCCCAGGACGGTATTTCTGCCCTCTGGGAGCTTCTTTCGCCCGGTTTGCGAAGAACTCAAACCTGAGACTCAAAATGAGTCCAAAATTCTCACTCTGTAGTGAACAAAAAATTTCCCCGCCGTTTTTTTAGCCCATTGTCCAGCGCTTACCACACCCACACAGGGGTTTGAGGGTCGGTGGTTGGATGATTCCCGCCGGAAATCGTTTTTTTTTTGGGGTTTTTGAAACAGCCCCAAAACCGACCTTTTGTCCATCTGCACGCCAGATTCTGGTCGCCACGCGAGCTGATTGATTGCCTATATATAGCTCTTTCCATCCCGAAAATTCCAAAATTTTGACCCAAAACGGGCTGCTTTTCAGACGGAAAATCTGTGACACTTTTTCGTGGAATGAGTGATATTATTTCGGAGTAATAGGTACGCTGAAATGGGGGTTTCGGTGAGCATTGTTTCGGAATACAATACTATTCAGACGGAAAATCTGTGACACTTTTTCGTGGAATGAGTGATATTATTTCGGAGTAATAGGTACACTGAAATGGGGGTTTCGGTGAGCATTGTTTCGGAATACAATACTATTCAGACGGAAAATCTGTGACACTTTTTCGTGGAATGAGTGATATTATTTCGGAGTAATAGGTACGCTGAAATGGGGGTTTCGGTGAGCATTGTTTCGGAATACAATACTATTCAGACGGAAAATCTGTGACACTTTTTCGTGGAATGAGTGATATTATTTCGGAATAATAGGTACGCTGAAATGGGGGTTTCGGTGAGCATTGTTTCGGAATACAATACTATTTGTCCCCAGTGGGGTTTTGCAGGGGGTTCCACGGGCTTCCCCTCGCGAGAGCAGCTTATCCGAGACTAGAGGTATGCTAATAGCTCTGTCGAGCCAACCCCACTTTTTAGGGGGTCGGGGGAGAAGCCCGGGGGCACTTTTTGGTAGTGAGATTTTAGTTAAATTGGGAGTCGATTCCCACGGTTCCGGGTTTTTTCGCCCCGTAATTTGAAGTTCGATTCCTTTGGCCCGAACTTTTTTTTTTTTTTTTTTGCGATTTCTCGGTGTGAAAAGCAGCCGTCTGGAATTGTTTTCGAGGTCTTTTTGGGAAATCTTTTGGTTTTCGAGTAGTTCTGGGATGCGCGATTATGGGCAATGCCAGATCAGTCTGACCCCCTCCTGGATGCAGAGAGAAAAAAAAAACGATCTCCGGGACCCCATTTTTCGGGTACCTCCACTTCCCGGGGAGGGGGGGTCGGTCAAATGTTTTATCCGACCAAATATTCGGAAAGCCCCGTCCTCAATGGATTCAATCGTGTCCTCAAAATCTCGAAACCGGCCATTTTCGGACCTGCAGATGGCAACTTTCGGCAGAAGTCCGAAAAAAGCCGAAATCTGTGACACTTTTTCGTGGAATGAGTGATATTGTATTTGGGTACCTGGCCCCCCCAGGTCGGGGGTTACTTGTGCCACCCGATTTCTTCCTGTGGACTGGGAGGCTTCTTTTTTCCGAGACTACACGTAGAGGTATGCCAATAGCTCTGTCGAGCCAACCCCACTTTTTAGGGGGTCGGGGGCGAAGTCGGGGGGCACTTTTTCGTAGTGTTTTTTTGGGTCAGAATTTTTGTCAGTGGCCATAGCTTTTTTTGCCCTCCGCGGCGGCGTGCACCCGAGACAACGGTCGCTTCGCCAGTCAGACTTGCCGCAGGAGACGACCCCCTCGCGCACGCAGGAAGAAGTCCGTTCGGACAGGACAGACGCCGATGGACTGCGAGAACGCACTCGCCGGCCGGGCCGGGGGCGGGCTCCCCGCCGGGGCCGGCTCGGCAGTGTGAGGTTTAGCTACAGTAGCCTTTTGTAGCAGCCATTTCTCCTGCCATGCGCCAAGCAGGGTTGGGGAGTCTGATCAGATCTGATGCTGATTTTCTGAACTGATTTTTCTGATTTTTCAGAAAATCAGAAAAATCAGATTTCACATTCTGTGCAAAGGTTGACAAGTACTTTTCATGTACTCTTTCTTGTCATTGGATGTACTCGCCGTTGCGTAGTATTTGTGCTGTTCATAATTATGCACTTGCTGCACGTGCGGGTACAGGGAGGGAGAGGGAGCATTAGCATCGACCTAAACAGGAAGGGGGGGAGTCCGTGGGACACGTCTTGCTGCGGCCGGACCGAAAGTACCTCAGAACAGTATGCTTGGTCTTGCTGATTGTTGGTGGGGTAGTAGCAACTTGCTTGAATTGGTACCGCTACTGAGTCCCGTCTGCTTCGTGTTTCGGTTCATTGAATTGGGGCACACTACGTGCATACGGATGACACCTACAGTGTGTACTTGTCGGTTGATACTTGTCAGTTGACTTGTATGACAATGATCATCTCATATGCCAGCAATAGTCGAATCCTTTCTCAAAGAAACGAGAGAACAAAAGAAGATGGATGGGGAGAGGACGCTCGATGTCTCCAGTTGACCGTTGAAGCCGGGAGTCAAAATGGTAAGTAACTTCTGTGACTGGAGTTCGCCGGGCCGGGTGAAGGGAGGTGATCCACACTCTCTCGTGAATAGCGTTATTTTGTTGCGTTATTCGCCTTACACGATTTTTGTCCCTTGACCATCAGGAAGTCTTGTGATCCGCCAGTCCTGCTGGAGACCCGATGGCCCCAGGATGGAATCACCCCCATTCCTCTGTTCGGCGTGACCCCTTTTCCCCGAACCTGAGGAGACCGGCACGCGCGCTCGTGTCTCTTCCAGTGTTGGAAGTAATAATCCTGACTCCGGGTGGAGGACCATCGGTTTTGCGTGGGCCCTCGGGTGGTGTGTTCCGGCCCACCTGCTATAGAAATAACAAGTGACTTCCATAACATGGTATGCTGAACTGTACGGTTCACCTGAAGCTTGGACTACCTGGGTGCACGTACCTTCATTGACATGTGCTCTGTATATACAGAGGAGGCAACCCCCGGGAAGGCCGTCAATTTCTGACGACTGCCCCCTCCCTACAGGCAGCCTGTAGGGGACAAGGAGGAGAAACGTGGGAGGAAAGATATGCGTAGAATCGCCCGCAGACCGGCAGGCACAGAATCGTGAGCGGTACTAGTTCGACCCGGCAGTAAAAGTCCCGACCTCACGCGACCGCTTACTCTACAAAAACAACAATGCCAGCCCTCCTGTATATCGGACGGTTAAATGCTGGTGACTCACGCTCGCTCTCGCCTCTTCTCCTTTTCCGGCCGCCAACTAAAACGAGAACATTTCCGGAACTGAGGCTTGCACGAATGACCAAACTGGGTGTCAGGGGGGTGACCCTTCTCCTTTATCCTTTAGGGGAGAAACATCCCTCCTTGTTTCTAGTTCTTGGATTAGCACTTTGGCTTTTTTAACTTCTCGCGTGCAACCGTTGTGTTTTCTGGAAGGTTCCCTTCGGTACACCTGAAACAATTTAAGAAGCTGAAGCAACGGACGGACCAATGATCTTTTGACGACAATTGCTCAATGCAAAACTTTGAAGTTTAGAGGACCGAGTGCTAGAGTCAGAAGAAAGGAGTAAAGGGGATGGAAATGTTTGCTTCATACATTATTAAAAGGTACGTGGTTCACTTCCTTTCATCACCGTTGGTGTGCGTGCAAAACACCTTGTCTTTCTTTTCCTGCGTTTTTTTTTTTTTTTTTTTCTCTTTGCTTCTTCGGCATTATACTAGCTCTGACCTCGACCCCCGAGCCCAGAACTGGTAAACTGGTCTGCATCCAAATTTTGTGCACAGGGGGTGTTGCAGGAGGGCAGACACCCCCGTTCGGCAACGAATGCCTGCAGAGCGAAGTCGTACCGGATAGCGGTGGGATGGTGGACAAAGGACGAAGAAAGCCATACGCCTGCTACGGGAAGCAAAGGGACGAGTGGGCCAACAACAGCGTCAGTGAAGGGCCGATTGCAGCAGCCGGATGCCGCTGCCACGTTCATACGGGCCATTGAGCCCGAGCATGCCTTAGCACGCCGGTCAGCGTCTGCTCGTGAAGCCTCTTACCTGGCTTTTGTCAACACCCTTTTCATGTTTGAAAAGACACGCTCGACCGGTGCTGTCCCCATTGGGGACAACAGCAATGGCAAACAGCTTGTTTGTCTCTGGAAATGCCGTCGAAAGGTTCGATGACTTCAGCAGCCCCAGCATGACGTCTTCCAATGCACCCGGTGGTTGAACACGGTGGTAGCACACTGTGGTACCCCGTGGTAGAGTCCTGCTAACCAGAAGTGGCCCACTTAGAACCAGGATTCTACGTCAGGGTGCCTCCAATCATTCGCTTTACCTGGCGTAACTCCTGTTTTGGTTCTAGCTATCCTGAGGGAAACTTCGGAGTGAACCAGCTACTAGATGGTTCGATGGGTCTTTCGCCCCTATACCCAGCTTTGACGAGCGATTTGCACGTCAACACCGCAACGGACCTCCACCAGGGTTTCCCCCGGCTTCGTCCTATCCAGGCATAGTTCACCATCTTTCGGGTCCCAACAAGTGTACTTAACCTCAAATCCCTTTCCAGTAAATCAGGATCGGGCTGTGCTGCGTCCTCAAGGATTGGCACATCTCCCTTTCAGTGCGGCTTGTGGGTTTGACACCCTAAGCCTCGCACACGTGTTAGACTCCTTGGTCCGTGTTTCAAGACGGGTAGTAGAAGATCGCTGTGTCTGACATGAGCCTGCGAGCGTTTAACCACGTCAGGCCAGCGGGAGCAAGGACGTTGTCCGAAGACGCCGACACTTACCCTTCGCTGACGATGCCGCGGGTCACCTCCTCAACTCATTCCTATCCTGGTCGATCCGAGCAAAACTGAGGCAGCCGGCAAGCCGTCTCGCAACAGAAGCTTGGACGATCCGAATAGGTCCAGACGTCTCAACCATAAACCCCAGTGAAGGAGCAATGATTAAGATTTGAACGCATCTCCAACTCTTACCACTCATCGGTTTCAGGGACTTTTAACCCTCTTTTCAAAGTTCTTTGCATCTTTCCATCACTGTACTTGTTCGCTATCGGCCTCCGGGAGATATCCAGCCTTAGCAGAGGGATACCTGCCGATTAGCTCAGCATTCCCAAACTGAGCGACTCGTGCTAGCAAGGAGTTAACCAACATGGCTCGTCGAGGAAATACGCACTGCGGTACCCCGTGGTGCACGGTGGGTAGCCGGTTCCTCCGGGACTAACTGTAGTGTATACTACAGTGTGTAGTACACAGTGTGTAGTACACTGTGGGTAGCCGGTTCCTCCAGGAAAATAATAATAGCTGAGATTTTTTTTTTTTTGACCCAGACCAGTTTCCAGACCAACTCTGGTCTGGCGACCAGCTGACCCCCCCCAAGCTAGGAGGCTAGGGCAGTCAAACGTTCGCAAACGTGCGTTTGACCGTATTTATCAAACGCAAACGTTTGACAAAGATGCAAACGTAACGTTTGCTATCGACGACCTGGTCTGCACACAGTACACGACCCTTAATAGAACTTGCCTACCTGGCAAATGTTCGGTCAGATGAAGACCCTGCCCTCGTCGCTCAAATGTTCACTAGCCCTCACATGTGATGATGCCGTGCGCAAAGCAGGCACAGTAAACACATGCCGCGAAGACCCGGTCATCGTGTCGGATCTTGAGGAAGAATAGCTCTTTTTCCCCCAGGAGAAGAGTCGTTTTCTTGCGCTTGAGTTTTGTTTTCTCCCGATGACAGCAATTGTCAGACTAATCCACCCCGTTTTCGCTGTTTACTTCTGGCCTTTCTGAACGGTCGGGTCTCACCGGGCAGGCACGTAGCTTGGGCCCCGGACGCGACGAAACGCCTACAAGTGTTGTCAGAGCATGTCTCAGGGCCCTCGTAGTATGCAGTGCGACGTGGAACTTCCTGTAGTAGCCTTTATTTTCGGTTTCGTTCTCCATAAACACAAAGTTCCGGAAGTGTTCCCTTCCAACACCGGTCCTCAGGACTACAAAGAAGAAATGCGTGGGTTTGCATTATCCTTACAAAATATCGCGATCCTCGATGTTCAACTGAACGCCTTCCCTCTCGGGAGGCAAAAACATGCCCTCGTTTTCTAGGTCGCGATATCCTTACGCGAAACCGTTGCGTTGATCTCGTCTAAGGAAGGTGCAAGTTCCGTTTTCGGCGTCAGAAGGCTCCCAATAATCACGTAATGCCTGGTCACCAGATGTTCCCCATCGTCTGTTGGTTTTTTTCGTGTTTGGGGTCTGCACGTGGAGCAGGCGGCATGTACGTGACTGACTCTCACCAGTGTTACCGAGGCAATTGCGGGAAAAGATGCGCAAGAGAAAGTATATCTTGGCCGGTTAGTAGAAGACGGGAACAGGCTAAATCGGGGTGGAATCACTGGTGAGAGTCAGTCACCCAGTGCAGGCATATTGCTTGCCATAATATGGCAAGTAAATATACTTGGCATGCGTACGAGTGTTCGCTGGAGTATTCCGGCCAAGGATCTCCTTGGTAGCAACAGGCCCCAGCAAAGCGATAGCTCACTGGATATCCTGTTGCGAGCGCGTCGTCGACATCCGGTCAGTGGTACAAGGTTTCCCAGCGACCTCTTGATTGCAGAGTGAGGGCTTAATAAATGCCAAGCCTACGCCATTTCAGTCAAGAACATCAGAAAAGGACTCGCCATTTTCAGCGACTTCCGGTGGTGCCATTTTCCTTTTTGTTTACAAAAGCGTCAGCTTGAAAGGAAATGCTTGACGATGCTGCCCGACAAAGAACAGAAGGGATCCCAAGTGCTGTAACTATCCGGGCCACGTGTTGAACGGACGTGAGGTCATGCGGGTCTACCCCTACACGACAAATCACACAAACACAACAGGTCAAAATACCTGAGTGAGAAAACAACACACGGTGGTGTAAGCGAAGAACAAATCAGATTGTGTTTGTATTGTATTTGCCCCTTATCTCTATATTTCCCCCCTTCCATTCGGAGTCGAAGCAGCTACGTCGACTATTTTTTTCCATTTTCAGCTTGTCCAGTCCTCGCAACCTTCCTGCCGCTCGTTTGTGTCAATACGCTGATGCGTTTCGTATACCTTTCCTCCTTCTCCGTTTTTAGCTGGTTAATTTACCGTATTGTTTGCTGCCTTAATTCGCACTGCAAGAAGGCGAGTACAAACCGAGCCACGTCGCAAAAGCAAGCACAGGCCAATGGGCAATTCGCCAGCAATTCCATGTTTTACATGTGTTGACACAGGACAGGACCACGTACGCTGAACGCTTACGCCCGTCACTAAACACAGAGGGGCATGTGTTTTGTGTGGGCTACAGTACATTTTATAATTTTTGCAACAGCTACAATGAGGGTTTGGCGTGAGGCACACGCGAAAGGAAGTCGGCTTGACGGTTTTGGTTGCTCTTTTTTTTCTTGTCCGACGACAGCAAGTGTCGGACTAACCGTTTTCGTCTTCATTTTTTCTTTTGTCTGGCAACCCCGCAGACGAGCCCTTGGGTAGCTTCCTTTTTCCACCAATTCAATGCCAGAAAATATAAAGTGCAACTCAAGAGCTGCCGGATATGCCGAACACGGTGCGGTGGCTCAGCTTCCTGTCTGCACACCTGAGCCGCTGAGGGGGTGGGACCAAAACCGGAACGATGAGGTATGACGTGAAACACGCGCGAAAGGAGGTCGGCTGTTGGGAGGTCCAAGGCACGACTTAGCTACGGTCCGCACGCTGCAAAAGTCGGTTCACTCTCCTCTCACGGCGCTGAGTATACACACCAGCGCCTTCCACGCCATGAGGTCTCAGGGACGTCCTGTTGGACGTCATCGCATACTGCCACAGGACGAGCCTTCCGGCCTACAGACCCGCGTTTCAATGGCCCGCGCTCGCGCATCGTCGATTAATGTGCGCAGCTTGGTTCCTTTTTCGCGACGTTTAGGCGCGGGAGTGTCTGTCACACCCACCGGAAGAGGTCGCGAGGGGGGGCCTGCTTCAGGGTGGGGGTGATGACCTGCCGTTCCATGGGGACCAGGGGGAGGACCAGGACGTCATCTTGTGCGAGCGCGCGCGGGGAAGTCGATAGGAATCGCGGCGAGCGAGGCGACACGATACTACGGCATCCTCCCTGCCCGGTCGGCGTCATTGCTTTCCCACGGGTGGGCGGGGAAGGGTTGCAGGCGTTTTGGCAGGAGGAGGACGAGCCTTCAGACGGCACCGGCGCTAGGAACCCGCGTGT
Source organism: Diplonema papillatum (assembly GCA_030068145.1). Taxonomy (NCBI): domain Eukaryota; phylum Euglenozoa; class Diplonemea; order Diplonemida; family Diplonemidae; genus Diplonema; species Diplonema papillatum. The sequence continues at coordinate 468,624 of JAPJBO010000046.1, forward strand.
AGACCCCCTTCGTTGAGACGGAACGAGACAACTGCTGGGTGTCAGCAGCTCATCGAACGTATCAGCCGGATCGTGCACTTGTGAATATCGCCGACTAGCGACCTCCGAGAGCACCTCGTCTTCTCTGTAGTACTCGGGCTGCGCATCCACCTCAATCTCATTGTACTCAATGAATGTCTTCATTACGACGGGTTCTTCGTTACCATAACCCAAAGATTCGAGAACTCCTGTATTCTCGTTTGCAAGATTTCTGGCGGTGTGCCGCCGCTCCATGTAAATGTCCACTGCGTACACGCACAGGTCCCACAACGCTTTGATAAACACGACGAAAGCTGTCAGGATCAGAAGCCAGCCAGCTACACCAGACATGGATCCGGAAACTTCACCTTGGTGCCAAATGGACACAGTCATGAGAACCACCGCCACGCACATCCCCGCCGTCAGGAATAGGGAAACGAGGTTGTCCAGGACCGAGTTGAATGGCCGGAGCACGCAGACTAGCAGCGTCAGCGCGACAAACAGGAGGCAGATGACCAGATTCCGCACGTTGCACTCCGTCTTCGACCCGGGCTGCCATGCGGATAGCAGGCTCAGCATGATCATCCCGGTTACCTCCACGGACATGTAAAACGAGCAACCTGGCCTGTATCCCTCGTACAGCGTCCCGTACTTCTCCGCAAAAAACTTGTGTCCGGCTCGGCTCACCCAAACGATGTCTCCGAAGGCAAACTGATACAGTTTGCGCTTGACGCCAGTCAATGGTTTCTTCGGGAGGTGGAGGCCGCTGTATTCAAGTAGCAGCCGCACCGTCGGGTGATTGGGGAACAGGATCGGATCCGGGATAGGCAGGGAACAGGCCGGGACCCTTCGGAGAAAGAGGAACAGCATGCCCGGCGATAGAGTGCAGAAAGCCATGATACCCCAGCCCAAAATGCTAAGCCACAACCCTTTAGGCTGAAACGCTAGTCGCGCGGAGACCAAACTTGTGCCCTGGATCAAGAACATGAACGGCAGTGCGATCAGCCCGGGAGAGCGTGCCATGCTGGTAGCTCTGCTCCACGTGATGTTCTGTCTTGTGAAGTAGAACGACGCCGAGATCACCGCCAGGAGTACCCAAAACACGACCACCAGCGCTGGATTCATCAGAATTGCGGCAGTCATGAACTTCCTCCTGTCGGTCCCAAACGCCAGCTTCGTCGGGTGAAACTCCCAGTCGAGCTGCACAGCTTCTTCCAAGTCGACATCCTCCACCTGCGCGTTTTTAGCGTTATTTGTGGAATAGAAGGTCGGTATTTTAAAGTCTCCGGTTGACCGTAGCGGCTTTGGGGGGGTCGTTGTGTAATGGTCTAGCTTGGAGGGAATTGGAAAGGTTGGAAAAGGTTTTGGGGTCTCCGTCGGTTTGTGCTTTTTTATTTTTTTAGGGAAAAATTCGCTTATATCCAAAAGTCAAATTTTCGTTTCGCTTATATCCAAAAAGCCAAATTTCCGTTTCGCTTATATCCAAAAAGCCAAATTTCGTTTCGCTTATATCCAAACCTGGATATAAGCGAAACGCGAATTTGACTTTTGGATATAAGCGAAACAAAATTTTTTTTTTTTGGATATAAGCGAAACGAAAATTGGCTTTTTTGGATATAAGCGAAACAAAATTTGGCTTACTGTGAAAGGGTCACTCAACAGCTCAGCGAAATTGACTGTGGGGGACATTTGCAGCTAATACACTAACCCGGTCAGTGAATTCGGGTGGATTTTTGTGGCTGCCTAACACCGGATTTGCTGTCATCTGCGAGAGGGACAGTGGTTCGCCAAACGAGCACCGACGGGTTTGGGGCAGCACAGTGCTACCAACCAGGTTCTGCCCTCTCTATTTCCTCCAAGCAAGTACGACGGCAGTCCCTGGGCCGAGTGCTAATCCGGGGCCCGGGTCGCGGGCCACTCCGTACTTTGAGAGCGAATTCCGTCAGCATGGTCCCTGGAAAAAAAGTCGAAAAGCCCCCCCCCCCCCCCCCCCCGGGTCGAGCTAATTTATTCCTGGGTGAGCTTTTTTTCAGGCTTTTTTCCCGACTAATTTGTTCCGGGAAGTGAAAATTTATTCCGGGAAGTGAAAAATTTGTTCCGGGAAGTGAAAATTTGTTCCGGGAAGTGAAAATTTGTTCCGGGAAGTGAAAATTTATTCCGGGAAGTGAAAATTTGTTCCGGGAAGTGAAAATTTATTCCGGGAAGTGAAAATTTGTTCCGGAAACTGAAAATTTGGGGTTTGCCAAATTTTCCAGATTTTCACCATGTGTGTGTGATTTTTACAATTTTTGTGTAAGGTACGCATACCCGAACCCCCCCCGCATACCCGAACCCGCATACCCAAACCCGCAAACCCGAACCCGCAACCCGCGTACCCTAACCCCGCAAACCCTAACCCGCAAACCCCGCAAACCCGCATACCCAAACCCGCATACCCTAACCCGCAAACCCGCATACCCTAACCTCGCAAACCCGCATACCCGAACCGCAAACCCGCGTACCTAACCCCGCAAACCCTAACCCGCAAACCCGCGTACCCTAACCCGCAAACCCGCATACCCAAACCCGCATACCCAAACCCGCAAACCCGCATACCCTAACCTCGCAAACCCGCATACCCGAACCCGCAACCCCGCGTACCCTAACCCGCAAACCCCGCATACCCTAACCCGCAAACCCGCAAACCCTAACCCGCAAACCCGCTACCCGCATGCGATAACGTTTTTCAAATACACACAGCAGATCAAAGAAAGGGGGGAAAGGTGGAAAATGCAGATCAAACGGGAGTAGAATCTGCACACTCGCTTATCCGACTCTTGACTTACTATGCCGTGTTCTGAAAGCTGTCGAGGGGCCCCTCCATAGGTTCTCGCATGATTCGTTCGCCTATGTAACACTATCCGTTTGTAGTACGCTTCGCAATTGTGTTCTTGCACTCTAGCCGAATGGCGGGTGGCGGATTTCCGCGCTCGGGCGCAAGACACAATTATGCTGCTTTTGCAGTGCAAGCCGAACCCGGTTCGCGACTTCGGTTGCGGTAAAGTGTTACAAAGTCTTCGGCTTTCAGATCCGGATACGCGTATGCAACAGATAGTTAGAGGTCACTTGAAGGATACCCGTGTGCAGCGTTCGAAAGAGTTTGCGTATCTGGAGTCTTTTTTTTTTTCGGGGGGTGCCCTTTTGACCCTATGTATTTTATTATTTTTTGAGAAGAGAGTTTACGACAGCCTCGAGGATATTCGTCATTTCCTGCGTTCGTCCAGTGTAATTGTCGTCCAAGTTACTGACCGTGGGAAGGGGTTCCAAGAAGTCTGTCTGAGTGCGCGATGCAGTTTACCGATAGCCACCGCGTGCCTTCTGTGCCAGGGGTCGGATACGTTTACTTGCTGACCGGTGCTAACTTTGTAGAAGGCCCACCTATCAGCCTGAGTTCAGCTCCACAAGGTTCGTTTCGTTAAGGCAACTCATGATCACTTCGGTGTGAGGGATTAGTCCTGTTAGAAACTACTTGTGGGCGCCTGCTCCGTTGCGTGGTCTTCTCTCCGTACAGTGTTCCACATCTGGAAGGTCCTTGCGTTCAGTTCGCGCTTCCTGTGGGCACAAAGACAGTCGGTGACTTCAGGAAGGAATCAGCCATTCTTGCGTGATGTAATGTGGAGTGCAGATTCCGTTTGTTGCCACCTTGGGTTGTCAGCCCAGTCCTCCCCAGTTCTAGGTTCGGTCCGGGTCCCGTGAAATGAGGAGAAATTTGTTCCGAAACTGAAAATTTGTTCCGGGAAGTGAAAATTTGTTCCGGAACTGAAAATTTGTTCCGGGAAGCGAAAATTTGTTCCGGGAAGTGAAAATTTGTTCCGGGGTGAGTTTTTTTTCTGGGAGGCTCACTGATCGTGTCAGCCATTTTTAGCCCAGAAATGAAAAAAAACTCACCCAGGAACAAATTAGTCAGAAAAAAAGCCCACCCCGGAACAAATTTTCAGTTCCCGGAACAAATTAGTCAGAAAAAAAGCCCTCCCCGGAACAAATTTTCACTTCCCGGAACAAATTTTCACTTCCCGGAACAAATTTTCACCTCCCGGAACAAATTTTCACCTCCCGGAATAAAAAAGTCGGAAAAAAAGTCGGGAAAAAAGCCACCCCGGAATAAATTAGCCCCACACCCCCCCCCCCCCCCCCCCCAAAATCGTCGTTGTACCTATGAGCCAAATTTCGTTTCGCTTATCCAAAAGACAAATTTTCGTTTCGCTAATATCCAAAAAGCCAAATTTCGTTTCGCTTATAACCAAAAAGCCAAATTTCGTTTCGCTTACATCCAAAAAGCCAAATTCCGTGTCGCCTATATCCAATGGCCAAATTTCGTTTCGCTTATATCCAAAAAGCCAATTTTCGTTTCGCTTTTATCCAAAAAGCCAAATTTCGTTTCGCTTATATACAAAAAGCCAATTTTCGTTTCGCTCATATCCAATGAGCCAATTTTCGTTTCGCTTATATCCAAAAAGCCAAATTTCGTTTCGCTCATATCCAATGAGCCAAATTTCGTTTCGCTTATATCCAAACTTGGATATAAGCGAAACGAAAATTTGACTTTTGGGTATAAGCGAATTTTGCCCATTTTTTATATCTTTTTGTGGTGTTACCCACAATGCTGAATATAGAAGTTTGATAGAAGTTGTATGGAGTAGGGGGTGTCACTTTTTATTGTTATAATGATGGTGCACAACGCTGACGTTGTCTTGAGCCAAACTCCCGTTTTCTGCGCGCAAGCCCAACTGCGGTTGTGGTTCGCGCTGCACGGTGCCCTTTGGACCCATTTCGGGCGAGGTAAAGACACTGGCCTTGCCAACACCTCCAGTACTTTCTGACCACCTGTGATGTTCATCTTGGCAAGAGACCAATGTGCAAGCGACCTTGCGTTTCTTGTGCTGATGCACTGGATGGCTCGCCTCGGCCTTTCCCTGCCACCAGCTCACAACGGTGTCGTCCTGGCAGCTGGCTGGGCAGCTGGCTGGGCGACTGGCTGGGCGGCTGGCTCCGTTTTGCATCACAGCCGCGCCAAAACGACGGGCCACCGGCGTTGCTGACGTGGTCACCGTATTTCAAAACAGCCGCGGCAATCCCGCCATGTCGTATGCGATACACACGGTGGGCCTCAGGACAGGATGTCTGTCGAGCATCGAGCCTGTCCTGAGCTTCTGGATTGGATAGAGCCTTTTGCCGACCCCCAGCCACCCGACCAGCATTTTAGCTAAAGGTGGCCAAATACCACCGCTAGCTCGGTAAGTCTTCTGAGGGTTGTTCTAAAACACGTGGTATATCTGAGCCGGTCCACCCCATCCTGATGGCCTGTAATAGTCCGTGATAGACTGTGATAGACTGTGATAGACTGTGATAGCCTCTGATAGACTGTGATAGACTGTGATAGACTGCGATAGACTGTGATAGACTGTGATAGACTGTGATAGACTGTGATAGACTGTGATAGACTGTGATAGACTGTGATAGACCACAGGGTGATATTCGATGACATAATGTACTCTATTAGTGGGTATTGTAGTTTGTTTTTGTTCACCGGTTGTTTCTTGTGAAGAGGCTGGTGCGAAATGGGGCAAGGCAACCCGTGGGAGAGACCTACGGCGACCCGAGATCAAGAAGAGCTCAGCCAAGCTCAGACGACCCAGGCCACGAACGAGTGCAATGATGCCAGAGGAAGCTAGCTGCCCAATTCCGGAAGGATGCACTACATCATTGCACTAGTTGCACTACATCGTTGCACTACATCGTTGCACTACATCGTTGCACTGCATCGTTGCACTACATCGTTGCTACTACATCGTTGCACTGCATCGTTGCACACCATCGTTGCACTACATCGTTGCACTACATCGTTGCACTACATCGTTGCACTACATCGTTGCACTACATCGTTGCACTACATCGTTGCACTACATCGTTGCACTACATCGTTGCACTACATCGTTGCACTACATCGTTGCACTACATCGTTGCACTACATCGTTGCACTACATCGTTGCACTACATCGTTGCACTACATCGTTGCACTACATCGTTGCACTACATCGTTGCGCACTACATCGTTGCACTGCATCGTTGCACTACATCGTTGCACTACATCGTTGCACTACATCGTTGCACTACATCGTTGCACTACATCGTTGCACTACATCGTTGCACTACATCGTTGCACTACATCGTTGCACTACATCGTTGCACTACATCGTTGCACTACATCGTTGCACTACATCGTTGCACTACATCGTTGCACTACATCGTTGCATTACATCGTTCCACTGCATCGTTGCATGGTTGCCCTATGCCTACCATAGTGAGCAACGATCATGCAACGATGCAACGATCAGGGGCTTGTATATGAATAGCAAACTTGGCCGTCTCCCAAGTTTACTGTTTACCCGAAAAAATACTTGGGCGGGCGGGAAAAAAAAATTAATTTTCTCTCAACTCCCTCTGACAGAAAAGGCAGTTGCCGTGGTGTCGCACTATTGCTCGACGTTAGCTGCGCTTACTACGCGTTGGGAAGTCGACGGCCCGGGTAAGCCGCTGGCCTGGAAATCTAGCAGGCCTGTTCGGCCTGCTAGCCTTGTCTCTTTCCAGATGGAGCCGGGGCAGGTGCCTAGCGGCTCCCGGCTGCCGAGTAAGGCAGGTCGAGCAATAGATGCGGATGACACATCACCGTGATTTGTGCTGGTGTGCGGGGGCCTTGCATAACGAAACGCGAAAAGAATGCCGGTCCGCTACCGAGAACGCAAACCCGCATCTTTCGCCGGCACAAGACTACAAAGGCGGCCGGATCGCTCTCAGCCCCACGTTGCCCTCGCAGCTCTCGTTGGAAGCGCTCACTTCCACGAGGAAGAAAAACGACGACCTCATCTTCGCCGTCAGCTCCAGTTCTCCAGTCGTCTCCTTCCGGATCTGCCACAGTTTCCCTATTGTCCCTTCAGTCAAAAGAAAACAGATCTGGTGCTTCCTTCGTTCGTGCGCACTTATCAAATCTGTTTCCTTCATCCAACGGGAGTGGATGGACGATAGACGAGCACGGCCATCGATCGAACCCTGATCCGCCGCGGGCAACCCTTCACAGTTGAGGGCGCCGTGTGAGCGGTCATGCGCGATGTAGCTCTTCCCTCGGTTGGGAGACCGCATGGCTTCAATGCACCGTGGGCCTCCAGCATCGGCGCTGACGTCGGCCATGGCTCAGCCCTTCAGCTCACAGAAACCTTCAGGTGGACGCAGCATGCAGCCCATCCTACCGCGTCACGCGCTTCCGTCTAGCAGGCCACCTCTTCGGAACGGCTCCCTCACCCAGCTCTGGCTCTTCTGCGCCTGACTCCGCTCCTCCATCCAATCCTGATGGATGTACCGGGCGGGTGGGTGGGAAATTTCTCGCCTTTCGATGCGAGGGAGTTGAGCTGGTGCTCTCGTCCAGTGTCCTTCGACGTCGCCGAGAGCTATCAGATAATTAATCTTCTTTCAATTCCATCCTGAGGGTTATCATTGAAATGTCAATTAATTTTCTCTCAACTCCCTCTGACAGAAAAGGCAGTTGCCGTGGTGTCGCACTATTGCTCGACGTTAGCTGCGCTTACTACGCGTTGGGAAGTCGACGGCCCGGGTAAGCCGCTGGCCTGGAAATCTAGCAGGCCTGTTCGGCTCGCTAGCCTTGTCTCTTTCCAGATGGAGCCCCGCTTGAGCGGGGCAGGTGCCTAGCGGCGCTCCCATCGCTGACCCGGGCCTCGTTCCCATCGCCGTCTGAGAGGCCCGTACTTCCTCGTCCTCACACGCGAGGAAGAAACGGACACTCAAAATTCCCGAGACAGCGGAGTACATCGCCTCGCGCCTACTTCCTTCCCCGCCTCCTTTGCTTTAATTCTGCGTGCCTCTGGCAGTTCTCATCGACCTGTCCCGGGAGGAGCCCTGGGTGTCCTCCTTTGCAGAAGTGAAAAGCACTATGCAACCGTCACACTCGCATCCTTCGCTCGCCTTCCGCTCCCAAGAGTCGAAGGGGCGCCCGCCCGGAGGGTCCGCCGGGTTCAGCTCCCCGGGATCGCTCAAGCTACAGTTCAACTCGTTCCTGCGCGGCCCGAGAGAGAGACGACGAGTTGGAGTACAGGGACCATCTCTCCTAGGGTCGCCTCACTACTACCTCGCACTTCAGGCGGGCGTAGATCTCTCCGTCGGAGGCGCGGTGCAGGCCGCGGCCCCGTTCCCGAGGGTGACAGCGTCAACGTCGACACAGCCGGGGCCGTTCTGGCTGGCGGGCGAGCCCGTCTCACGGGAAGCACCGTCGTAACATGTCACGGACTCTTTTCTTCTTGGCAATTGCGCGGCCTACGGCGGCGGCTAGCGTTTTGATGTGAAGCTCCAACTTCCGTTGAAAGTCGGGCACGTCTTGCGGGTACCCAGGCACGGCCTCGGTCCAACTGTCGCAGGCGCACTCTGCCTTCCGACCAGCCGCGAAGCGTGAACTGTGAGTAGATCACTGCATCGCCGGCGCACCTAGACAACGCAAGGAGCGAACGCCCTGGCGCCACCTCCCGGAGAGGACCCCTGAGTTGCCGCAGCTTAGGTCGTTGATGGGCCTCACAAGGTACCATAGCCGTAGGAGTTCCGACCGTGTCATTTCCTCCATTCGAGACGCACCCGTTACCATGCTGCCGTAGCGTCGCGCTGACGTCGACAACGATTACCTGGCAGCCTCAGTCATTATTTGCAACCAACCCCACAGGGCTATCACTGCGGCTTCGATTCGGCTTCTAATATAGCTATGTTTGGGTAATCCCCGTGCGCGTTTCTCGCAAGAACTGAGGTGAGCCTTCTGCGTAAGGACCCCCGCGAGGCCTCGCGTTCGCGTATATGTGAGGCCCTTCGGGTCCGTAAGTCACCACTCGAGAGTGGGGTTGCCGTTGGGCGCGGTCCTTCTTCGTACCCGCCCGCCGGTAGAGTGCGCTTAGCACGGTCCTTCACCCTTCTGAAAAGACGCAAAAACCAGCATTACCGGCTTACCGCCCTGCCGGTCGACATCATGTCCCGGAGGTGCCTAGGAATTTGCACAAGTCGTCTCCAGGTACCAGTCTTTCCAAGACCAGGAGTAATGAAGCCACCGTAACAGGCCTACCAACAGAATCCACAGCTCACTACCACCTGCATAGGACCGCAGCCATAAGGGGTTATGGTGCGGTACCGACGCTTTCTCACCGAAGATCGCTGCATCTCCATCACGGGCTGGCCCCAAGAACGGTTCAACGGAAAGACGACAGCGACGCGAAAGAAGAAGCGACGACCGACCTCGGCAGTTCCATGGAATGTCAGAGGCGAAAGCATGTCACATCACGCGCGAAGAGCTAACCGCGACGCCGGCAGAGGTTTATCGCCCCAGACTTTTCGCATCCTGACCTATGACGACCGCAGCCCCCTTCGGATTCTCTAGCAATGCTAACCCTCGTGATCCACTCGTGGACCGCATGAGCTGTCTGGCCATCTCCGCGAACCTGTCGGTCATGCGCAGCGACACCTTCATTTCGACAGCAACAGCTTTGCTGATGCCGCTCTCGTTCGCAACCCTTCGCTCTGGACTCACCCAATAGCAAATCTCCTGAGACCTGCGTTGCTCGGCAGATATGACTACGCTACTTTGCGCGCGTGTTCTTACAAAACGTCCACGATCCGCCCTTCCGAGACCCTAAACGACATCCGCCTCCGGGTGCAGCAAGCCAATGACGAAGACCAAGACAACTTCTCTAAGCGAGTCATCGAAATGCAACACGAGTTGAAACTCAAAACATCAACAACAACCTGTACGAGACCGCCGACCTCGTCAGGTCGAAGGTGGCGATGCTCGAGTGTACCAAGGTGGACTCTGAGCAAATCGTGTAAGCGCTGAAGTCGAAATATAATTTGAAACTTCTGGATCTGTCCGTGTTGATCGCCTGCCGGCGCGTGCCTGATTCAAGTACATGGCGTTAGGAGCATCGACCCGTACATAGCCAACTCCCAGACGCCCGTACCGCTGACCATTATCATACCCGATCCAGAAGTAGGACGCCAGCGGGCGCCTGATTGCAGACGCCCGACCTCCCGCGCCTGGCTGCTTCGAGCACACGCGGAGCAATGACTCGTACTCTGACGCTCGCTACGCTGACCCTTATCATGCTGAATCCAGATGCATGACGGCCAGTGGGCCAACGTGCACGGGCCTGATCCCAGCCGCCCGGCACCTCCTCCCGCGCATGCCTGATTCCAGCACATGGCGTTCGGAGCGTTGATCCGTACTGAGCCTGATTCCAGACACATGACGGCCAGCGTGCCAACGTGCACGGGCCTGATTCCAGACGCCCGGCCCTTCCTCCCGCACATGCCTGATTCCAGCACATGGCGTTCGGAGCGTTGACCCGTACTGAGCCTGATTCCAGACGCTCGGTACTGCTGACCATTATCATGCCTGATTCCAGACGCATGACGGCCAGCGGGCCAACGTGCGCGGGCCGGATTCCAGACGCCCGGCACCTCCTCCCGCGCATGCCTGATTCCAGCACATGGCGTTCGGAGCGTTGACCCGTACTGAGCCTGACTCCAGACGCTCGGCACTGCTGACCACTATCATGCCTGATTCCAGACGCATGACGGCCAGCGGGCCAACGTGCACGGGCCTGATTCCAGACGCCCGGCACCTCCTCCCGCGCATGCCTGATTCCAGCACATGGCGTTCGGAGCGTTGACCCGTACTGAGCCTGATTCCAGACGCTCGGTACTGCTGACCATTATCATGCCTGATTCCAGACGCATGACGGCCAGCGGGCCAACGTGCACGGGCCTGATTCCAGACGCCCGGCACCTCCTCCCGCGCATGCCTGATTCCAGCACATGGCGTTCGGAGCGTTGACCCGTACTGAGCCTGATTCCAGACGCTCGGTACTGCTGACCATTATCATGCCTGATTCCAGACGCATGACGGCCAGCGGGCCAACGTGCGCGGGCCTGATTCCAGACGCCCGGCACCTCCTCCCGCGCATGCCTGATTCCAGCACATGGCGTTCGGAAACTGACTCGTCCCCGAGCGTGCCTATAGACACTCGGTACGCCGACGATCCACTATCTCCTTGAACATGCCTGTTTCCCACACGCGCTCGCGTCAGTCTGCACCTCGTCTCCACATCTGGATCCTCGTCTCATCTGCCCTCCTGGATTCGCGATTATTCTGCATATCTGTCTCGCGCCACACCAAGACACAAATTTCTCGCCTTTCGATGCGAGGGAGTTGAGCTGGTGCTCTCGTCCAGTGTCCTTCGACGTCGCCGAGAGTTATCAGATAATTAATCTTCTTTCAATTCCATCCTGAGGGTTATCATTGAAATGTCAAAAAAAGATAATCTTCTGAACAGGCAGTTCTTTTTTTGGGGGTTGGCCAGGGTCAGTCAGGGCACCATGCCACCGAAGAAGCGGGCGAGATTCGATGGCACACTCACTGGCTTTTTAGCTCCAAAGGCAGAACTTGCTGGGCATGCTCGAGTGCGCCCAGGAAGGAGAAGTGTCAGCAGCTCAAGTCGAAAGCGCAACATCAGCCAATATTCGGGTTATCGCACCTACGACTGCCACTCTAGCCGACTTCATGAAAAAACAACTCGCTCCTCCCAGAGGATTCGCATACCAATCGACGCATGCAGGAACTATGTGCGGGAATTATGCAACATCGCAGAGAAGTCTAGATTACGTAGACCTCTGTCTCCGTGGTGTCTTGTATCGACCGGAGCAGGTGCTGGCGCCAGGAAACTAGTTCGGGGCTAACGTTCTCAGTTGGAACACAAACAGACCCTGTTGCCCCAACACCCTTACCCGATCTGCTTGCCGCAGCGCGTTCTGACTGCCAAGTTGGCACCTGGCTGGGCGAGCATGACGCAGCAGTGTCCAACGTGAGACTAGAAGCGTCGGAAACTTCTACCAAAAGGCAACATTCCAACTGCCCAAGTTTCACCCACTGCACTCCCAACTTTCCCGCCAAATCTCTCAGACCCATATAAGTCCCTGGCAACGATGCAAAAAAAAAAAAAAAAAAAAAAATCCATGATTTCCTGCAACGATGCAACGATGGTTAGGGATATATGCGGTGGGAAGGGCACAACAGGGTGCCATGGGGGGACTCCAGATGGTCACTAGAGTCCGCGCTTCGGCTGCGGAAACACCAAACCCCGCTCGTGGGGCCAACAACGACACGTCAGCGGAACGCCGGATTAGAAGCTCGCTGCGAATCTCTAATTTGTTTTGACCCCCTGACCTATCTGTTGCTGCAGCACCACGAAAGCTGTGACGCCGGCAAATTTCACCTTGACTAAGTGAGTGTTGCATGCTAATGCAAAAACAGGGCACAAGCAAACTGCATGGAGTACTGCATGGAGTCCTGCACAGACATCCCAACAGAAACATCTCTCCACACACTCCTGCTATCAGCCCTAGCCGACACCACCATCATCATCATGCTCGGCAGGCGTCTGGAGGTGCCGGTCTTTTATGATCTGCTGAAACATCTCCATCATGAAGGTCAAGGAGGTGTCGATCCTTCACTGCACCAATCTCAAAATCGATGGCGCAAGAACACACTCTCCCGCCGAGTTTCGGAGCCAAACACTGCGTGATGTCGCCGTTGATGAGGAGTTTGCCCTGAGCGAGAGCTCGTTCGGGGTCAGCCTCGTACTCAGGGTTGAAACCCCCGAGCGACCCCAGTTACAAGCAGGGCATGTATTCAGAATGCCCGTGCGCAGCTGCGGAAGTCGCAGCCGAAGTCGCTTCGGTTTCATAGCCGTCACTGTCGCTGCCAGCCGAAGGAACGGCTTTCGGGGCGACTCTGCCTTGCTTCCCGTTTTCACACTTCTTCGGGGCGACCTTCTTGGCCACGGGGGAAAGGTTGCGTGTGCGTCGCCGACCCCCCCAGTTCGGGAAAAGGGGTCATGCCCAATATAGGAAAGGGGGTCCGGGCCCGTCCGAACCAATGTCCCCGGCACCGCGCTTGGTCTGTGCAGGCATCTCTTTTTCGGAAGCATGCCTGATCTACGACCCGAGGACCTCCGAGCCTCCCCGACAGGTGTGGACGACCTGTTCGCCCATATTCGTCCAGAATTGTGTTGTCTGATCCCCCGCTTTTTCCCCGCGTTTCCCCCGCTGTTTTAAAAAGCGGGGAAAAAGCGGGGAAAATCCCCGCTTTTCCTCCGCTTTTTTATAAGGCGGGGTACAAGTATGGCATATAAGGGGCATTCTGAAAATATGTCGGACGTCTAAGGGGCATTTGCAAAATATGTCGGACATATAAGGGAATTTACCCAAAAAAAAAAAACTCCGGAAGCAACCGGATACCGGTAGCCCCGCTGTACCAACATGGCTTGTACAGTGTCCCGCGCTCCAAAAAAAAAAAAACAGACAGTAAACAGTAAAGTAAAAGCGACACAAAGTACGTAAAGGAATGAAAACACACTGCCCAGACCCTGCTCTAACAGCACAAAAGGAAAACCCCCCCTTCCCCCTCGCCTCACAAGTCAAACGGAGACTTCAAAAAACCGACCGCTTACTACAAGAAACAGTCTAAAAATAAAGTCACCTGGCCTGTGGGTTCCTGTGTGGAGGGGGGTGGTCTTGGTGGCAAGCGGTCGGGGGGTGGGGGCCCGGAGGGGGCCGCGCCCCTCACTTTGATTCTTCGGCGACTTTTTGCACTGGGAAATAACCGTCGTCTGCATGTGCTCAGGCTTTTTGTTGTACGGAGTACCAGGTGAGCCTTCAGCGTAGAGCTGCTGCCACCGACAGTAGTAGGCGTCTAGTCGTGGGCCTTGCGACTGTCTGGGAGCAACCGTGTTGTTCGGCGTACTCGGCCAGAATTGGTATCGTACCCACGTTTCGGACGGGACGTGGGCATCGGCCGGAAGCCTCTTCTGCACTTCTTCCATGAGAAGCCGGATGCTTGCGGGGGCCTCAACCGTGAGGCGTGAAACTTCTCCATGACGCCTCTCGTCCACGACAGTACCGCACTTCTCAAGAACGCGGCCCATGGCGTCCCAGTAGCCGTCGTGTTTGGACTCTTTTGACGAGCTTCGGAATGCAACCTCACTGGGGTGAAATCAGTTGTGAGGAGTTCAGCCAGGTGGCTTTCGGTTGGTGTGCGCAGGGGGTTCACATCTCCAGTCACGAACATGTACATCGTCTTGAGGATGGTACGCGGAACCCCAGATGACTTCCAGACCTCGACGAATTTCATCCTCATGGCCCGGGTGTGGAACCTTTTCCCCGTCCCGATGCACGACTTGAACGCCTTTGCGACATCCTCCTGTAGGCGGCGGTCGCTCGGTGGCAGCTTGAATACCAAGCGCTTGCCCCCCAGCGTTGTATTTGTGGACACCGAAGGGGAAGCTCGTCTTTACCCCGTGGATCTGCTTGAACCGAGCACGGCGATCGTCAGAGAGGCTGGGCACGGTGTCCAGTGAAAACGGCTCGAATTGCCTCGGCGAATTGCCCTTCCAGCTCTCCCCAAGAAGAAGACCCCTCCGCTTTCACGATGGACTGCTCCCAGTCGCAAACAGGGTTTCTGGATGGAACTCCCGCACTGCGTTGCTCAGTGCGCTGTTGGTTTTGCGCTTGCTGCGTGACGATACGGGTACACACCACATCTCTCACTTCCTGCAGTTTCGTGCAGTGGATGCTGAGAATACCTCAGCTCTGCAACCCACGAAGACCAACACATTTCTCAGGCTACTTTCTTGTTCTTGCAGGTTCTGAAGGGTGCACCGGGGGATGTCGGCGGTAGGCGCTGGGCAATCACCTTGTTGGTGCCCTCTACTACTGCAACAGCTGCACAGAAAGTGGGAGCCCATCAAGTTTGAGAAGGGTCTTGGCCACTTCCTGATAGAACGGATGCCCTTTTTCATCGACCCTGTCAAATTCTATGGGGTAGTCATGGACTAGCCTGTTGAACAACACTATCCACGACTTCGGTTCACCCACTTGCAGCGGCTTCACGCGGGATTGGCTCTTTTTCACAGGTCGAAGGCGTTGACAGGTGTTCGCTACGGGAACTTTTGCTTCACAACGTGAGTCCATGGCCTGCACAGACATCCCAAGAGAACCATCTCTCCACACGCTTCTGCTATCAGCCCTAGCCGACACCACCACATCCTCGTCATACTCGGCAGGCGTCTGGAGGTGACGGTCTTTTATGATCTGCTGAAACATCTCCATGAAGGACAACGACAGGTCGTTGATCTCAAGGAGGTGTTGATCCTGCACTGCACCAATCTCAACATCGATGGCACAAAACCACAGCACAGCAGTGTCCCTTCCCTTTGCTTGTGCCCTGTTTTTGCATTAGCATGCAACACTCACTTAGTCAAGGTGAAATTTGCCGGCGTCACAGCTTTCGTGGTGCTGCAGCACCAGATAGGTCAGGGAGTCAAAACAAATTAGAGATTCGCTTCTAATCCGGCGTTCCGCTGACGTGTCGTTGTTGGCCCCACGAGCGGGGTTTGGTGTTTCCGCAGCCGAAGCTCGGACTTCAGTGACCATCTGGAGTCCCCCCATGGCACCCTGTTGTGCCCTTCCCACAGCAAAAAAGAAAAAATAATTTTTATTTCACTGGGGTCCCAAATTCTTCACTCCATTTTTTTACTACCCCCATTTTTTAACCACTACCCCCCCTTTTTTAACCACTACCCCCCCTTTTTTAACCACTACCCCCCCTTTTTTAACCACTACCCTAAAAACTGGTCACGAGTGAAGAAAAAACGGTTCAGGTGGGTAAAAACAATGATGTTACCAATGGAAAAACGACAAAAAAGAAGAAGAATGATGTAAACAGCTTGCCATGTGATTATTTTTTGGTGCCCTTAGGGTGCGGCTTGATAGCATCTGTACCAATCTGAATGATAGCTCCCTCAGCAATGTTGCTGAAGTAGAAAACATTCGAAGGTGGTACAGGGTGTGCTTGAGTCAAAAATGCAGGGATCTCAATGCAGGGGGCCTCAAGTGTTGGTGCGGTGCTAGCACTGGCCTCAGCCCCTTTCACTTTCTTCGATTTCTCACTTGATGTTGAGCTGCTGTCAGACGAACTGCTGTCAGATGATGGTGTTGGCACTTTTCTCTTCCTTCCGGGCATGATTCTGTTCTTGGTCTCCCCTTTTTCTGTATATCCTGGGTATTTTTTACCTTCATTCCGTTAAAAACACTCGTAACTCTGTTTTCTTCACTACCCCACTTTTTCCGGGTCGTTTGGAGTGACTCATTTGGGACACCAGTGAAATAAAATTATCTTATCACCCATTAATGGCGAAAATTTTCACTCTCGAACCCAATTTTTTGGCACTCGACCCTCCGGGTCTCGTGCCAAAAAATTGGGTTCTCGAGTGAAAATTTTCGCCATTATTTACAGGTAATAAATAGGGATAATTAGCTTATAGCCACCAAGAAACTTTTTATTTAGCTTATAGCCACAAAGAACTTTTTATTTAGCTTATAGCCAGGAGGGCCTGAAACTTTTTATTTAGCTTATAGCCACAAAAAACTTTTTCTTTAGCTTATAGCCACAAAAAACTTTTTTATTAGCTTCGAGCCACATTTTGCAAATTTTTGGTCATTTTTCTGAGTTGGCAAAACTTTGGCCGAAATTTTGGTCGAATTTTTGGTCAAATTTTTGGTCAAATTTTGGTCGATTTTTTTTGGTCAAAATTTTGGCCGAAAATTTGGTCAATTTTTTTGGTCTACAATTAGACTCCAATCCCGGACCCATGGCGGGATTCGAACCATTTCCCCAGCCATTGACTGTGACAACTGTGCGATTTGGATTCGAACTCAAGTTTCCAATTTCAAGTTTCAAGTTGCAAGTTTTAAGCTTCAATGTGTGGGATACGTTTGGGGGAGTCAAGGTGATTCTGGGGTAGTCTAATCTCATCCCATTTCAACTTTGCATAGGTCTCGTTTACTTGGACCCCCTTTCTGCCGATTTGCGACTGCCGACTTGCGGCGCAACACTTTGGCAACCATTGCGTTGTTAACTCTCTTCATCAGATTCCTGCAACCCGGCGGCATCTGGACGGCCGTAGTGGGAGCAAGGGGTGCAACACGCTAAAAGACTGGAAGTACCGGGCATGAATGTTGCGAGCATACGGGTGCTGAAAGAGAAACCGGGAAACATGATACATAGCTCGCAGAGTTCAGACCAGAGTACTTTTCGGTGACACTCTCTTTAACGCAAACGGCGGCAAGCTCTTTGTGGACGATTTTTCAAGTCGGTTCTTATGTAGCCTTCGGGCGTAAACACACGTGGGTGACCCTATCTAGACTGTTTCGAGTATCAGACTCCAAAAATTCAAGCAATGATAAGATGATACGACTGTTTCGAGTGATGAGATGATAAGACGTGGAGAAGGTTGGACTCGCTCCGGGTGGGCCCGAGGACCCTTACCTGCAGCGAAGATGAACGTGTGCAAATAGGTGTGGCCACTCCAGTAGCTGGCACAGCAGGGTTTTCTGGGTTCGAATTCCGTGTGTGATTTTTCTCAGATTGGCTAACAATTGACCAATTTTTTTGGCCAAAAAATTTGACCGATTTTTTTTGACCGATCTTTTTTGACCAAAATTTTTGGCCAATTTTTTGACCAAAAATTTTTGACCAAAATTTTCGACCAAATTTTCACCAGGTGGCTATAAGCTAAAAAAAATGTTTCAGGACCTCCTGGCTATAAGCTAAATAAAAAGTTTTTTGTGGCTATAAGCTAAATAAAAAGTTTTTTGTGGCTATAAGCTAAATAAAAAGATTTGAAAGTGCTATAAGCTAATTAAAAAGTTTTACTGCAGGTGGCTTTAAGCTAAATAAAAAGTTAGCAGGTGGCTATTAGATAAAAAGCCCTAATAAATAGCTATTCTTTCAACTATTTTTTTTTCCACGGTTTCCCAAAATTTTCCGCGCGCTAGGACGCGGATCAAAAAAAAAAAATAGTCTGCCCTTACTTTCTTGTTCTTGCAGGTTCTGAAGGGTGCACCGGGGGATGTCGGCGGTACGGCGCTGGGCAATCACCTTGTTGGTGCCCTCATACTACTGCAACAGCTGCTTAGAAAGTGGGAGCCCATCAAGTTTGAGAAGGGTCTTGGCCACTTCCTGATAGAACGGATGCCCTTTTTCATCGACCAGGAGGGCCCTGTCAAATTCTATGGGGTAGTCCTGGACTAGCCTGTTTAACAACACTATCCACGACTTCGTTTCACCCACTTGCAGCGGCTTCACGCGGGCTTGGCTCTTTTTCACAGGGCGAAGGCGTTGACTGGTGTTCGCTACGGGAACTTTTGCTTCACAACGTACCGAACCTCCCGGTGACGATGAGGTAGGCGAGTATTGAATTACCAGCTTTTTACCCGCTTTGCCCGCTTTTTCCCCGCTTTTTCCAGATTTGGGAAAAAAGAAAAAAAAAGCGGGGATCCCGCTTTTTTTTAGGCGGGGTACAAGTATGCACGGTGAACTGCAGCCTCTGAGATGGAGTTAAATCGGGAGGTCCGAAAAGGGCATGTGCCACACCCGCAAAGGGCATGTGCCACACCCGAAAAGCGGGTGTGGACACCCGTAAAGCGGGTGTGAAAGTTGGATTTTCGTGTGTAAATACCTGTGTTCTCATCAGTATTCTGGACTGGCTTTGCCTTTTCCCCCAATTTCTCAGATACCTGTTCGTTGATACCTCAAGAAAACATCATCCAGCGACTCACACACTCTTAAACACAACGATGCCACTGTCCTCAAGTATGCCACGAACACCTGAAGACAACAAGCGGAGGCGCACGAGACAATGGCAGCGATTGCGAAGCCAACAACACGGCAACCTCCGACGTTGTCTCCAACTTTATTGAGGCATACCTCGTAAAGAAGGTCGGAGCAGCGATAAGGTTGAGCAGCCTGCGTCAGCTCGTTTCCGAGGTGACAGGAGTAAGGCTCCACAAAAAGTCGCCGTTGTTGATGCAGGTCATCACCGACTTCATAAAGCCGCCGAAATTCACAGCGGGGGAGGTTACAGCAATGACGAAGGCGAGAACCCTTCCGGATCAATACCGCATTGAAAGCAAAGTGCGCAACGTCCAAGATGTGAAGGTTGTTGGTGTCACGCTCAGAAGCAAGCCGATCACGGCGTGGAGACAGCAGACACATGCTAAGCACGCGCTGTACAACAAAGTGGTTCAAGCCACTAAGCCCACGTTCCGCGGAGCGGATCTCCTGGCCGTTCTGTCGTCAATTACGCAGGCCCAGATATCGAAGCCCATACGCATCGCCTTCCCAATTACGACGCCGGGTGCAAAAGAGCAAGGGTTCCATGTGACCTCTACGGACATGATGACCTGATCAGCGCGGCAGTGAAGGGAAGCTCGCAGAAGAAAAAGAAAGGTCAAAGTGATGCTGCCGCCCGTGCGGGAACACCGCCGCAGGAGGCCCTCACGAGCGGAAGTTTACGGGTGACTGGTACGATGAGGCGGTGGGACGCAGAACTGGCGAACAGAAGAGTTCTCAATACGAACTGCGGCCTGGAGGATGCTGAGGACACAGGACCCTACATGTCCTCAATGTCCTCTTCAATCAGCAGTGCCTGCTGTTCTTCCTCCTGGGGATCATTGTCGCCCGTCAGACCCAGCCCCATGATCTGGCGGTACTGCTCGTCCAGGTCCACGGCCGCCACTCCCTCGCCAGCAAGTGCTGCACCCTGCGCAATGGGGACCTTCACTTGCCACAAGCCAAGGTGGAGCTGTCTGCAGAGCACTGGCTTCTGGTCGTCAGCGGGCTCGTCGAGGACGTAGGTGGTTGGGTACAGACCCGATGGCACACTGCTGCCCGCGGGGACAACACGTACGCACTCGAGAGTGACTGTTGTGCCCACCACCTTGTAATTAACCTGCAGCATCACTCTGGCCTCTATTTTTCCGTTTTCTGCTGCGAGCTTCCTTTTAGTCTGGCGCTGATCAAGTGCTTCCGCAATATTCATCTGGTCACACCATGTCCGTGGATAAGGGGCCCAGAGACGATATCGAAGGACTCATTCATCACAGGAAGACAAATAATTAAACCATGCAATCCGCAAACGCTGCTGTGTTAGAAGTGGGCAAAACTCTCATCGAAGAGCGTTATGCAACACGGACCTCCCAGAGAAAGCTAGACCTTGTCAATAAGTCGCACAAGCGGCGTACTAGCATGAGTATCGGGGTGTCCGTGAAGCGCTGCAGAAAAGTGGAGAAGGAGTCGCGCTCTCGAGTAAAGGAGAGACTGCAACGGGGCTTAGCAGGTGCGTTCAAGGTCTTGGAAGAGGAGGGGTGGCGTGAATCCGCAAGATTGTCTTCCGTACCGCTTGTTGGCGTACTGTATACCGACGGGTACACAGCAAGAAACTCGCTGAGATCGCGCAACGCGCGCACACGTCTGTCGATGTCCCTGGTATACCCAGAAACCGGCGGTTTTGTCCCGTCCGTAACTGTCGTCGACCGGAAGAAGGCGCAATTTAAGCATTTCGAGAACCGGTTTCTCAACCATGCAATTTTGCGCCTTCACAATGCAAAGATCGTTCGCGGCCACGGTGTGACTCGGGTTCGGATCGAAAAGATCACCGGCGATCACTTTGACCGATGGCAGAGGCTTGACGGGTGTGGTGGAAGAGGCCACCGCTGCGCAGTATGCACCGTTCCAACAAGCGAATGGAGCATGTACATGCATCGCTTTCCTCACCTCAGCCTCACGAATGCGTATTGTCACAGCCTCAGCCATTGGTGGGATCGCATGGATGCCCTTCCATTGCAGTGTTCGGATGAAGCTGAGGAGGCAGAAAACGGAGAGCGGAAAGCTGATGTGACCATGATCAGCAGCCCAAAAACCTGCGAGGTAGATCTGGCATGCGCGGAGGAAGAACGGAGAGCCCGCCGACTTCCGTGGAAGGTTGCGGATCTGTCCCAGACAGGCTTTCGCGGAAAACAAACAGTTTTGATTTGCGATTGCCTGCACCGCAATGCGCGTAGTAATCTAGCCCGTATCGTTCTTTGTGAGCAGCTTGCCGCAATGAAAACCAACTTCGTCTTTCGTGGGGGGCCCTATACGGCGTTCCGGTTTGCGGGTGGAACTGGAACGATTCGTGTGTGCAACTGCGAGGCGCCGACAGCCCCCCCACAACTGCCGCTGTTTGTGCCAGACAAGAACCTCACCAAGAACCTCGTGCAGAGAGCTCAGAATTGGAGGAAGCGGGTGATAGCGATGCAGCAGAGGAGTGTGAGGAGAAAGCAGACGACGAAGAAGACGAAGAAGAAGACGAAGAGGAAGAGGAAGAGGAAGAAGAAACGGAAACATATTTGCCGTGCGACTTTTGTGGCAAAAAAGCTGTGGAATCCTCGATGGCTGCCCATATCGACGCAGCACATCGCGACCGCATTCAATGCCACTGCATGGCTGAATGCCCTGCATGTCGTGTAAAAGTAAAGGCAGCTGGAATGAGTCAGCATGTCCAAAAAAAGCATCCTGCTCTCTTCGATGAGCCTCTTCGATGCAAGCTGTGCTGGAGAAAGCTTGGATCAAAGGGTGCGTGGACACGGCACATCCGCCAGCACATGACATAACTTGCTCTGATCGAAGACTTGATCTGTCCTTCCTTCCTTTGTAAGTTCCCACAAAGTTATGCTATGTTTGTTTTATCGCCGGTTGTTCTCGAGTTCTTTTTCTCCTTGTTGTTGTCCACCTGCTGACGCAAAATCCAGACCGCCGCCACAAGAAATCCCCTACAGTCTGCAGTTTGGGGGTCCACACAACGGTGGATAACGGTGGAACCCCACGATCTGTCAAGTTCCGATTCACTGCTGTTGCACTACATCAAGAAAAGGTAGACACAGCAAAAAACCCCAATACAAAACCATGGCCCCAGTAACAAGCGAAACTGGCCCAACCCCATGAGAGAAGGGCACTGGGAGTCGTATTCTGAGGTAATTCAATCAACAAACATAATCCAGAGGGGGTTGAGGTTCAAAAGGAACATGTTGCATTCCAAAAGAAACAAGGCCGGTCCAGAATACCGATGAGAACCAAGGTATTTCCACCGAAATCCCCTGTTTCCACACCCGCTTTGCGGGTGTCACATGCCCTTTGCGGGTGTGGCACATGCCCTTTGCGGGTGTGACCACAACCTCTCCTAGGACCTCCCGATCCACTCCAGCTCAGAGGCTGGAGTTCACCGTGTGATATGGTACGATGCCAAAAGGGGGGGGGGGGGGGGTCGTTGTTGTTGGTGATGGTTTTGTGGGATGAAGTAGGGGAAAGAAAATTTCTTTTTGCGGTGGTCTCCGCTGGCCTGGTAGTCCGTGCTACCTCCTTTCTTTTACACTCGTTCTCTTCTCTACTCACTACTGTACGTACTCTTTCGCTCTTTTTCTCTCTTTGGCTAGCCAAAACAAAAGACTTCTGCGACCGACACCACGAACACATTCGCAATGAATGTGGCCCTGGGCCCCCCACGTGCATACATGTTGAGCAGGGGTTGCCATGTAGCCCGGGGGGGGGGGGGGGGGGTGTGGGGCTAATTTATTCCGGGGTGGCTTTTTTTCCGACTTTTTTTCCGACTTTTTTATTCCGGGAGGTGAAAATTTGTTCCGGGAGGTGAAAATTTGTTCCGGGAAGTGAAAATTTGTTCCGGGAAGTGAAAATTTGTTCCGGGGTGGGCTTTTTTTCTGACTAATTTGTTCCGGGAACTGAAAATTTGTTCCGGGGTGGGCTTTTTGTCTGACTAATTTGTTCCTGGGTGAGTTTTTTTTCATTTCTGGGCTAAGAATGGCTGACACGATCAGTGAGCATCCCAGAAAAAAAACTCACCCCGGAACAAATTTTCACTTCCCGGAACAAATTTTCGCTTCCCGGAACAAATTTTCAGTTCCGGAACAAATTTTCACTTCCCGGAACAAATTTTCAGTTTCGGAACAAATTTCACCTAATTTCACGGGACCCGGACCGAACCCAGAACTGGGGAGGACTGGGCTGACAACCCAAGGTGGCAACAAACGGAATCTGCACTCCACATTACATCACGCAAGAATGGCTGATTCCTTCCTGAAGTCATCGACTGTCTTTGTGCCCACAGGAAGCGCGAACTGAACGCAAGGACCTTCCAGATGTGGAACACTGTACGGAGAGAAGACCACGCAACGGAGCAGGCGCCCACAAGTAGTTTCTAACAGGACTAATCCCTCACACCGAAGTGATCATGAGTTGCCTTAACGAAACGAACCTTGTGGAGCTGAACTCAGGCTGATAGGTGGGCCTTCTACAACGTTAGCACCGGTCAGCAAGTAAACGTATCCGACCCCTGGCACAGAAGGCACGCGGTGGCTATCGGTAAACTGCATCGCGCACTCAGACAGACTTAACAGCATGTACGTGGAACCCCTTCCCACGGTCAGTAACTTGGACGACAATTACACTGGACGAACGCAGGAAATGACGAATATCCTCGAGGCTGTCGTAAATTCTCTTCTCAAAAAATATCTAAATACATAGGGTCAAAAGGGCACCCCCCCGAAAAAAAAAAAAGACTCCAGATACGCAAACTCTTTCGAACGCTGCACACGGGTATCCTTCAAGTGACCTCTAACTATCTGTTGCATACGCGTATCCGGATCTGAAAGCCGAAGACTTTGTAACACTTTACCGCAACCGAAGTCGCGAACCGGGTTCGGCTTGCACTGCAAAAGCAGCATAATTGTGTCTTGCGCCCGAGCGCGGAAATCCGCCACCCGCCATTCGGCTAGAGTGCAAGAACACAATTGCGAAGCGTACTACAAACGGATAGTGTTACATAGGCGAACGAATCATGCGAGAACCTATGGAGGGGCCCCTCGACAGCTTTCAGAACACGGCATAGTAAGTCAAGAGTCGGATAAGCGAGTGTGCACATTCTACTCCCGTTTGATCTGCATTTTCCACCTTTCCCCCCTTTCTTTGATCTGCTGTGTGTATTTGAAAAACGTTATCGCATGCGGGTAAGCGGGGTTTGCGGGTTAGGGTTTGCGGGGTTTCCGGGTTAGGGTATGCGGGGTTTGCGGGGTTAGGGTACGCGGGGTTGCGGGTTCGGGTATGCGGGTTTGCGAGGTTAGGGTATGCGGGTTTGCGGGTTAGGGTATGCGGGTTTGGGTATGCGGGTTTGCGGGGTTTGCGGGTAGGGTTTGCGGGGTTAGGGTACGCGGGTTTGCGGGTTCGGGTATGCGGGTTTGCGAGGTTAGGGTATGCGGGTTTGCGAGGTTAGGGTATGCGGGTTTGGGTATGCGGGTTTGCGGGGTTTGCGAGGTTAGGGTATGCGGGTTTGCGAGGTTAGGGTATGCGGGTTTGCGGGTTAGGGTATGCGGGTTTGGGTATGCGGGTTTGCGGGGTTTGCGGGTTAGGGTTTGCGGGGTTAGGGTACGCGGGTTCGGGTTTGCGGGTTTGGGTATGCGGGTTTGCGGGTTCGGGTATGCGGGGGGGGGTTCGGGTATGCGTACCTTACACAAAAATTGTAAAAATCACACACAAATGGTGAAAATCTGGAAAATTTGGCAAACCCCAAATTTTCAGTTTCCGGAACAAATTTTCACTTCCCGGAATAAATTTTCACTTCCCGGAACAAATTTTCACTTCCCGGAATAAATTTTCACTTCCCGGAATAAATTTTCACTTCCCGGAACAAATTTTCACTTCCCGGAACAAATTTTCACTTCCCGGAACAAATTAGTCGGAAAAAAAGCCTGAAAAAAAGCTCACCCAGGAATAAATTAGCTCGACCCGGGGGGGGGGCAGGGGGCGCACTAAGGATTGGGGGGTGCAACGGGCAATGTCAACGTCTGCTAAATTTGGAAGGGGGGGGGGGCAGTGCTGATACTAAGCCTGAGACCCAAAACGAAGTTGCTAACCCTGGGTGGGGGTGGGTACCCCCCCCCCCCCCCCCCCCCCCCCTCCTGGTGCAACCCACTGTGGACCTACTGTGGGACCCACCTTAGCTAAATTCTCTAAGGTGAAATGGTGGAAAAAGTGGGTCAAAATTTTTTTTTTTCGAGTGCTTTTTTGGGAGGATTTGGGCCAAAAAAAAAATTTTTTTTTTCTTGGTCGGTGCTGAGGAAACCACCTTAGAGCGGTCACCACCCTGCTGCACACAGGCCCTGCAAGGGGGGGGAGGGGGGGGGTGTTTAGGGGGGGGGGGGGGTCCTGTTTGGTGCACCTGGTGGCCGGGGACCCCCCCACCCTTTTTTCCGGGGACCCCCTTAAACGCGCTCTTTCGCGATGGATCTTTCCACTCCGTCCTCGGTTCGTCTGTGAGGCCTGAAATTTGACGTGCAAAACACAGGCTGAAACCGGGAAAATCTGCCCTTTCGTGGTTTTCTTGGTGCCGTTGTTTCGAAACTCTCTAAGTACGTTTCCCAGCGGATTTGCCTGAAAACAGCTTTTGGGGGGTATTGGCATTTTGGGGAAAGCACATGGTAAATCGGCCAAATTTGCTCGAATTTTCACTTTTTGGGCCAATTTTCCAGATTTTGGCTGATTTTTGAGTGCACTGCAGGAATCTTGGTTTTCGGGGAAACTGACTTTGCTCAAAAGTTGCTAAGTACATTTCCCTGCCAAAAAAGTGCAGGAAAACATTTTGGTGGGGATTGACCTTTTTTTCCGCAAAAGTGGGTTCGATTTCGAAAACGAGGAGAACGGATTCATCTGGAGGAAACGGAGTACCCACTCGGCACCGGGGGGTCTGGCAAACACCCCAAAAACAGCCCCCAAAACGACCCCCCCCCCCAAGGGTACCTGTAAATCCAGGGCCTCCAGGGCCCGGGCCCCGGGCCCCGGGCCCCGGGTTAGCGCTAGGGTCCAGATAGGGTCCAGGCCCACGGTAATCACGCCATCCAAGGATGGAATCTTCAATATTGCAGCTTCCACAACAAGCGGAGAGCAAGACGAGAAAAATCAAGAAATAAACTTGATAAAATTTGATAAAAAAAGCTCACAGTCGTGCATTTACCATATGGGCTGAGCGGGCGGAGGCTCTAAGGTGAAATGGTCAAAATGCCCTGGGAAAAATGTGGGACAAAACTTTCCGAAATGCGGGTTTTTAGAGATTCCGGCCCAAAAAAAAAATTTTTTTTTTCAACGCCACCTTGCCACCTGTGACCTTGGGTGAGCCGTGGTACCCTTTATGCAGCCAGCTAGACCTGCCAGAACCTGAAAACCTCCTTCAGGTTTCGTGGCTGTGTCAAAAAATACATTCCGAGGACGTTTTTGAACGCTTTTGAGTCCGTTGAGCTCAAGGACAGTCTGGGGCCCTGGAATGGAATTGTAAACGAATTGCATCTCGTACCAAAGAGTTTTTCCTTTGGTAATCGTTCAGGGCCAAAAACCCTGGAAAATTTTCCAGGGCCCGGGCCCCGGATTACAGGTACCCCTGCCCCCCCCCCCCCCCAAAAGGGGGGTGCAACGTGCAACGGGGGCAACGTCCCTTGGGGGGGGGGGGGGGGGGTTGGGCGGAAAAATCCCCGCATAGTTCACCAGGGTCTGACGGCCCATACCCTTCCTAAAACATCATTCTGCGTTCAAATACGCCCTCAGAAGCCTACGGAGAGCCTTCTATGATGTCCCAAATGCGATTTTGTGGGTTTTTAAGGGGTCCCCCCGCCTGGCTGCGATCAGTCTGGCCTGACAGCTGACGTGTAGGCGCGCTTTTGGCTGAGATCCGCCGTGCCGCGTGCACGGCGAAGCTCGCCTGGCTGAAATCCGTCTGGCCTGAGCACTGACGCGTAGACTCGCTTCTGCTGCGGTCTGTGCTTGCTTTGCCGAGATCCGTCAGGCGCCTGTCGAGCGCATGGTCGTTGACGTGTAGACCCGTGCCACGCACACAGTGCAAGCTCGCCTGGTTGAGGGCCGTCTGGACCGCTGGATGCCTGCCATGTGGCCGACGAAATTCCTGGGAAGCTGGGGATCGCCGAGGCCTGACAACTCTAGGCGAACCTCTGGAAGGGTTGCCCTACGTCGGGACCCGGACTTGTCGGTCGAGGAGCTGATTCGGGGCCAGCCCGACGTGCTCGCGAAGGCCAGGAGGGCCTTCAGGGGCGAACCGGTCGCCAACAAGGAGGCCATCTGGGCGTCGGTGCAGAAAGAGGTGGACGGAGGTTCGTGGTCGAAGTGGAGCTGCCTACGAGTGCAAGTTTTTCTGCGGTGTTTTATGGTCGCCGGTCGCCGGACCAGGAGATGTGGCGGACGAGCCTCCATGCGTTCGTGCAGTCAATATGGCGGTCGACATGGCGACGAGGGTCAAGCTGGGTATCGTCGACGTCTTCGTGGAGGTGGTGCGGCAGCTGGCCAATGATGGCCTCTGGAAGATTTGCTGCAGACGGATGAAGGCGCAGGACGATGTCATCTGCGGGAGCTCTGGGCGGCGACGGGACGACCCCACGGGGCACCAGCCTTCGGCACCTGGACTTGATTGTCTTGACCGCCGGGACGTCTCCCAGTCGGAACCGCGGAAGGATACGTTGGTGTCCGTTCTGGAGGGTGTTCTCCCTCACGACTCTGGCACCGGGCGAGGCCGCGTCGCTAGCAGGGAAATTGGGGGGTCGCCTCGTCCTCCCTGTTTGGCAAGGTGGTAGGGTGCCTCTCCAGCTTTTATCCAGGCGCGCCGAAGCGCAGAAAATTCATGCTGGGTCGTGTATCGCTCAAGTGGCGGGTTGTCTTGAAGGGTGAAGTCGGGGGTCTTTGAGAGGTCGGTTCCCCTCAACTCGCTTAGTCCGGACATGGGAAGCTGTTTACGGATGCCTGCTCGAAGGGGTTGGGTGCAACCCTGTCGTTCTTACGGACGTCGTCTACTACTCCTGCCGCTTCCTGTCCGGGCGTCCGGGCCGCTGATTCACGCACTGAAGCTCGCGTCCGTGTCGGTGGCCGGTCTGTGGTATACGGAGATGACGGGCGTGCAAGTTTCGGTGGGCAACGTCGTTCTGGCAAGCCTTGTCCAGGGCCAGTCCATAGCTAGAATGCTGCCCCGGTCCACGGGCTGTGGCTGAAAGGCATCGTCAGGACCCCTCAGGGTCTCCTCCCTGGACTCCCCCGCGGACATCCCGTTAATAACGGCGAAGAGTCCCCGCCGTGTCCTTGTATCGCAGAGTGCCTCCCTGAATGAGCGGTACCCGCAGTTGGGGCACAGGAGCTGACTTGACCCGGCCAAGCGCTTCAGGGGGGTGAACACCTCGACGGGCAGAAGCGGATGGAGGACGGTGCCCCCTCCGGCGGGCCGGAAAGCGTGAGCGGAGGCACCAAATTGATGGCCTTGAACGTCAAGAACCGCATGCATTCCTCTTGCCCCTCGCCATGCGCCACTCGACCCTGAGCCTTCCGCCATTTAGAGTGACGTCCCCTGCGCGGATCGCCCAGAATATCAGGGCAGCGCCGTAGTCGCCCGTAGTCCGGATGGCATCAAAGGTCGTCCTGAACTCCTTCACGCCCAGCGGCTCCGCCTGCTCCGGCGACTCCTTCCCGAGGACGGCCATCATCCTACCCTACGATATTCAGCGGATCATCGAGAACACAACCCCGCGGCTTTGTTCTCTGCCATTTGATGTTCTGGGACGCCCTATAAGCTGCCCCGTCGTCGCCCATCAGCAGCAGGTGACCGCCGAACTCCTCCAACCTCTCCACCGTGGTTGGGAGAGGCTCAACCCCCACTTCTCGGGATTCATATGAAGCTCCCCGCGCCCCTCCCGTTCTTCTCTCCCCTTTTCCCCGCAGTGATCAAGGTTAGTCTCCCTGGCTTGCTGAGCTTGACCGGCGGAGGGATAATCCCAGAGTCCCGCGAGGCGAATGCGAGCAGCCAGGCATCGTGAGCCGGCCCGCCGCAGCCAGTTGTGTTAGATTGAAGCCAACTCAGGCCTTCGCCAGTTGAGCTGTGACTGATGCGGTAGCCAGGAGGACCGATCTCCCCAACTGAGGCAGCCGCCGGGCAGCCAACTTCGCCGGTCAGCTCGTTCCCAAGGTACCAGCAAGCCAGCTGAGGAGAGAGCTAACCGTGAATGATCCTTTGGTAGGTATGACATGAATTAAACGGATGTTAAATTGGCGGATGGAGAAGGAACAACGGCTCCGAGTGACTCTCTCCAAGGAGGCAATTTAAGATTTAAAAATTTGTTGCCCATTGGGAACTTGTGCCGAAAATGTACTTGTCAAAAAAAAAAAAAAAAAAAAAAAATGGGGAAAAAAAATTTCCAAAAAATTTCCAAAAATTTTCCAAAAAATTTTCCAAAAAAATTTCCAAAAAATTTCCACAAAGGTGGGACGTCAAAGGAAGAGAAGACCACTGCTGATTGCTGCACACCACGTAAAACACACATAACACGGGCTGTTCATTGAATTGACAAGCAAAGTGAATTTGCGTTCAAAGTGCAGAAACTTCCCCCAAGGCTCCACAAGGGTGCACGGAAGCCATCCCACCCTATTCCGTTTTGTTAATGCCTGATCCATATGAGATTTGAGAGTGCAAGTTCACTTAGAGATCCGAGGTTTCGGAGGGAATAGCACTCGACAGGCAAACACACCAGGAATTCAGGGACTGTCTCTTTGTCTGCTCTGTGGGACATTATTCTTCTACCGGCCGGTTCTTCAACCTGCACCGACCTGGAGCAAGTTTTCGAACTTTCTGGATGTTTTTCGGGCACCCTGTTGTGTTGGGTGCTAGTCGCGGGGTTGTTTTGTGGCTGCATTTTCGGTTCCTGAAGGATTTTAGAGAATTGCACTCTATACAGGTGAACCCTCCTGTTTTCACATTCTGTGACTGTGGCCGTTCTTCGAGCCTAATGTTCGCGTCCTGCTTAACCCCCGCCTCCTCACCCCCCGGGTTTGCCCGATGTCATGCCCTGTTGTTGGTTCTGTGTTTTTTCGAAAAAATTTTCGAGATTTTTTTCGAATTTTTTTTCGATATTTTTCAACAAGTACATTTTCTAGCGTTATTTCGGCACAATTCCCAATGGACAACAAATTTTAAATCATTTTGAGGACCTAAAGGCCCCAAAATGCATTTTTCAAATTGTTGACAAATTTTGCCCAGTATTTTGGGCAGGCATTGTACTTAGCGATTTTTGAGCATGTTCGTATTTTTCCCCCGGGAAAAAACAAATTTTTAAATCATTTTGAGGACCTGAAGGTCCCCGATTAGGCCCCTAAGGTCATTTAAATTTGTTCCTAGGCCCCTAAGGTACTTTTCTCTATTTTCAAATACCTCTTATATGTCCGACATATTTTCAAAATCCCCTTATATGTCCGACATATTTTCGCGGATGATGTCCGACATATTTTCAGGATTACCCTTATATGTCCGACAAATTTTCAAGTTGCCCTTATATGTCCAAGGCGTAATGCCCTCACATCCCGGTCATTTCGGTCCAAACTTGGGGTCCAAATTTGGGTCAAACATTTTGGGTCCAACATTTGGGTCCAACATTTGGGTCCAACATTTGGGTCCAACATTCGGGTCCAACATTCGCGTCCAACATTTGGGTCCACCATTTGGGTCCAACATTTGGGTCCACCATTTGGGTCCACCATTTGGGTCCAATATGTGGGTGCCTCCTGACATTCCATCGAGCAAGGGTGGATGATTCCTTGAAGTCAGTAACTTGAACCGAACGCAAGGCCGCGCTACAGAGCAGGCGGCCAGTCCGCACTCATCGAAGGATCACAGGTTGCCGGTTCGAAACAACCTTTTGGAGCTGAACTCAGGCGGAAGTCCGGTCAGCCAGTACATGTAGACGACCCTGACACATCAAACTGCGTTGTGCACTCGACATAAAAGACATGTATTCGGAACCCCCTGACAGCTGTGCTAGACGGACACAGGAAAAGACGAGTATTATCGGGGTTGTGTTGTAAACTTTCTTTTTGAGAAATGGGGGTCAAAAGCTTCCCCTACAAAGACTAACCAACGCCAGATACGCAAACCTTTTCGAATGCTGCACACGGGTATCCAGAACTTGACCTCTAACTATCCGGTTGCTTTGAGCAGTATCCGGATCTGAAAGCTGAAGACTTTGTAACACTTTACCGCAACAAAAGCCACGAACCGGGTTCAGCTTGCACTGCAGTTGCAGTAAAATTGTGTCTTGCTCACGAGCGCGGAAATCCGCCACCCCCCATTCGGCTAGATATTGCAAGAGCACAATTGCGAAGCTTACTACAACGGATAGTGTTACAGAGGCGAACGAATCATGCGAGAACCTATGGAGGGGCCCCGATTCGGGCCAACTTTTCCCCCTCGGGCTGTTTTCGCCCTCGGGCTGACGCCCTCGGGCGAAAACAGCCCTCGGGGGAAAAAAGCACTCTTGTTTCCCGGTAAAAAATAGTTATTTTTTTGCGCGCGCGCGCGGGAATTTTCAAGGGTCGGGGGACGCGGATCAAAAAATAAAATAGTCTGCCCTTAACCTTTAAAAGAAAAACGCTGTCCCCAGAACCCACTTCCACACGTGGAGTTCAAATTTCCTACTAAAGCACCTGAGCATACCTGGCAACCGAAGTTTTTGAGGACGACCAGCTTTAGGCCGACTGAGCTCCCGGTTGCGATCCCAGCACCCGCAGCAGCATCCGACACCTTGTCGAGTTGCTTAGCCTGTGTCTCGGACAGCGTAGTAGGGGCAGGTGTAGGTGCCTCCTTTTGCGGCGCATGGGTTGGCGGAGATAGTGTCGTAAGCGGGGCACTCATTTTCGTTGATGGTGCATTTGAAGGCGGTGACCTTGTGAATGGTGCACTCGTAAGCAGAGCGTGGGTAAGTGGTGCATCTGTAGGGGGTGCACTTGTTTGAGGTGCACTCGTTTGTGGAGCAGGTGTGCCCGGAGCACTTGTTAATGGTGCACTCGTTTGTGGTGCAATTGTAGGCGGTGCACTTGTTAGTGGTGCATCCGTTTGTGGTGCAGTTGTAGGCGGTGCACTTGTTAATGGTGCACTTGTGAATGGTGCACTCGTTTGTGGTGCAGTTGTAGGCGGTGCACTTGTTAATGGTGCACTTGTGAATGGTGCACTCGTTTGTGGTGCAGTTGTAGGCGGTGCACTTGTTAGTGGTGCACTCGTTTGTGGCGCAGTTGTAGGCGGTGCACTTGTTAACGGTGCACTCGTTTGCGGTGCAGTTGTAGGCGGTGCACTTGTTTGCGGTGCACTCGTCTGTGGCGCAGCTGTGGGCGGAGCACTTGTTTGTGGTGCAATTGTGTGCGGAGCTTGTGTTAGTGGTGCGCTTGTTTGTGGTGCAATTGTGAGCGGAGCACTTGTTGGTGGTGCACTTGTTTGTGGTGCAGTTGTGAGTGGAGCACTTGTTTGAGGTGCAGTTGTAGGCGGAGCATTTGTTAGTGGTGCACTCGTCTGTGGTGCAGTTGTGGGCGGAGCACTTGTTGGTGGTGCACTCGTTCGTGGTGCTGTTGTGAGCGGTGCATTTGTTTGTGGTGCAGCTGTGAGTGGAGGACTTGTTGGTGGTGCATTCGTTAGTGGTGCTGGTGTAACCGGTGCATTTGTTTGCGGTGCAGTTGTGGGCGGAGCACTTGTTAGTGGTGCACTCGTTTGTGGTGCAGGTGTGGCCGGAGCATTTGTTGAAGGTGCACTTGTTCTGGGTGGGTTTGTCAGTGGTGCAACAGTTGACGGGGTGGAGGTAGGTGTTATTGGAGTAGGAGTGGTCCGAAGAAGCTCCTCTGTACAGGCACTAGCAGGGCTGCAGGAGATAGGACTGACGAGGCCATCTGACGCCAAGCCTTGGCACGTGTCTTCACCTTCGCAGCTGACACCGCAAGAGTTGGGTTTGTTAGCTGGACATTTCAAGTTCAAGACGTCACATGAACCAAGGCCGGCTGCACTCACCACTGACTGACACGTGAGACTGCAATGCGAAACCGTATCGCTCGAACAATCAAATTCTAAAGCCTTGCACGCGCGGTCACCGATACAATTTGTTGTGCAGAAACGATTTGCCGGTGTGCAGACAACGTGAGCCCCTATACACGCGTCTGTGTAGCAGTTCACAACAGTCGTCGAAGGAGGCGGGTTCACAATCCCAGAAGCACTATGGATCACTCTCGTGCTCCAACACGATGCATGCACGCCGCATGTGAGTGTGCAAGAAGCACCCCCCCCGCTTCCGCAATCGATCTCGGGCGGGCAAGAACGGCCTGCAGAGCAATTCACACCGCAGACACCCGTCGCTGGGCAGTTGACAGAGGCTTCGGAGCACGAATCGGCTCCCGAGCAAGCTAAGGCGAGCATCTTACCGTCTTGAGCGTTGATCCGCGTTTTCGAGCAGCCTAGCGTCCCGCAGACAATGTTTGCGTCTCCACTGATCGTCACGTCCAGCTCTTCGCATGCTAAATTTCCGCTACAATCGAGCTGCAGATTCTCGCCATTCCGCACTATCATATGCCTAGCCCCACCCGAGACTGCGGTTATCGTACAGAGGCCGCCAGTGGGGCACTCTACTGTCATCTGATGGCAGGCGTCGTACGCGTTGCAGTCTAGTCTGAAATCGCCTCCGTTCTGGGTGGATTGCGTCACTGTCGACAGCCGACACGCAGCTAGACCATCGCATAGCAGCTCGCAGTCGCCGGATTCACCGCAGATCAAATCAGCCTCAATGCATTGATCCGCATCACATTGCACCTTGCAACGCTTGCCTTCTGAGCAGGTAACTTTCATACCAAAACAGCCTCCAACCGACGTGCCTTCGCACTTGACTTCGCAAGCAAACGAAGCGCAGTCCACCTCACAGTTGGCGCAATCGTTGCCAGTACACGTCAACACCCCATCTGACGCAAAGGTCACCTTCCCATTCGCGGAACAGTCGCTAGCCGATGCCCCCCATGCTGCCGGAAGCGAGATTAAGAGTACGAACGCTAACCGCATTCAGAAGCGGCGTTCACGCCGAGTGTAGGCTGCCACGCCCTCCACCCGTCACGCACACCCTTCGAGCCCACGGTGGCAGAGATGGCGTAACGTTCTCGGAAAGCTCCTTTCCGGTTGAAATATCTTCCCCCTCTTTTCTTTTTTGGGTGCGATTTCCTGGCCTGGTGCTTTTTAGAGTGAAAGCTCGCTGGAAACGCCGGGGTTTTAAAGTCTTTCGGGTGACCTTCGCCAACATGGGAAGATATCCTTTGTGTTCTGAGTGTCGTAAGAGTGGTGGTTACACGAGGTAAGAGGATCGGTGGGTACCTTCGTTGTTGGTCTTTGGTGGTTTCGGCCACTTTATTGGTATCCTCCCAATAGTACAGTAACGAGGAGCCAACAGATGAGTGTCAATGAACCCCCTTGCCAATACCCCCAACGACTATGGCACGAATTGCGCAATGCCAGACGGTAGCGTCTGACATGGCATGCATGACATTGCAGTGCCTAAAGGTGAGATTAGCCTCCGTCTTCAACCGACGTCATCGAGGACAGGGTCTCTGCCGCAGGGAATGCCAAAAGGCTCGAGCATTAGCTGCGCTAAATTGCAAAGGTAGCTAATACGGGATAATGGTACCCGAGCCCCTGTGCACTCGACAACCTGCTTCCACAAGTCAGTCCGAACTTCCTCGTCCCCTGCTCTGGCTACATCTTTCTTTCAGACGAATATGCTTCTTTTCGTTCGATATTTGCTCATCCTGCTATCAGCATCTTTAGCCCCGGAAGAAGGCTCGAGAATAGGCACGTTGCATCAGCTAATCAGGATTGGCTGAGGTGCTGTGTGTTTAATCAATTGTTACAGTACCCCCCCAATTCACCAAAAATAGATCGATTGTAATCGAGCGCAATCGTTTGGGTTAGAATGCAAAGAATCTGTGGCGATAATCTGCATCACCGACGGCGCGGTTTTCTCTTCGCACGTGATGTGTCATGTTTTCGCCTCTTTCGCTCGTCTTGATCGTCGCGCTCAGGCACGCGTTTCTTCTTCGATAGGTTCATCGGTTGCGCGTCGACTTCTGCCAAAAATAAACTCGTTTATTTTTCCGGCCTGTGTAAACACAACGGAATCCTGCGAAAAAACAACGAAATTCGTCACGCTCCGCAAGCCATTTCCACCAGGAGGAATTTGTTTTTCCCTTAACCCAACTCCGACCAAGCACCTACAGGTTAATTTCCACTTTTTCCTATTTTTCATTTTTATAGAGTGCCTTCGCTCTTTTGGGCATTCTGGGGCTGGAATTTTGCGATTTCGAAGCATATCTTTCCATTGCCGCCCTTGGAAGGCGAAATTTTGACATGATGTTGCACTAGTCTGTCATCGTCTTCTCGCTTATGACCGTCTCTAATTCGTCGACAACGTTTCACCGCAACCTTGACAATCTTTTGTTTTCTCGCGTGGTTTAGATTTCCTTCCTAGGTTGGGCTTGAGCAAAAGAGAAGAAGAAAGGCGGCAGACGTCATTTTGCGTGCGTTCCGGGGGTAGGGGGTTGGAGTGATGGCGAGATAACGGGCAAGACGCAGGAAATTGAGGTACGGGGCAGGTGGGCAGTTCACGCAACTACTGGCCACTGCAGTCACTTTCATCAGTAGACTCGGTATACGTCAGACGCACTCCTTTGAGTGTGGGAGGGCGCCCCTGCTTGCAAGGGCGGCCGCCTCGTTTCTTCAAGCGCTGGGTCCCAGGAGTTTCCGGCTCGTAGTAATGGTGGTTCTTGAGGGTGTGAAACCGGGTAAAACACGGAGCGGGACACAGAGCCACGCCACATGTTTTGCAGACATATTTCGTCTTGACCAAACGAACATGGCATTTGCACGCAACGCGGGTGTCTGTTTCCAGAATGGCATGGAACTTGCCATCCAGGCGCGACGGGTGGTCGCTAGCCCGAGGTGTGCGCGTTCCGGGGCTGAAGTCCTCAGTACTGCGGTTGTCAGCAAGTTACCCGCGGATGAGCTCTTTTCTGAAGTCCTTGAAGGGTAAGGACCCGCGATTCTTACCAAGACGCTTGTACAAGATAAAACTGTTCAACGCAGACACTTCGAGCAAATAAAAGAAGACTTTCATATACCATCGTTTGCCCTGCATGAATCGTGTCGCCCGGGTAAGGTACTGGTCGCAGCGATCTACCCCCCATGTGTTTGTTGTAAGCAACCACGATGTCTGGCTTACTGACCTTCAACAGTCTCCCCTTGGCCATGAGTTTCAGAAGGGAAAAGACCTCGACAGGGCAGTACCGAATGGACTCTGGCACGCCGTCGGGTCCGTTAGGCAGGAGCAAAGGGGGCAACAGATTGATGCTTTCAAAGGTGAGGTATCTACTGCACGTCCCTTTTGCCTTGGACATAGTCCATTCAACCCTCACGCCGCCCTCGCCGACGCGGACATCCTCCGTCAGGATCGACTGCATGCTGGATGCCCTTAGGAGAGTAAAGTGCTCACCCAGCAGCTGCAGCGCCGCGCCGTACTCGCCAACGGTCCGCACGAAGCCGAAGATCTGACGGAACTGTGCGGCGCCTAGGGGCTCGCCACTCTCAGGGTCAGGCGCCGCTCTCTTCAACGCTCTGATCATCCTGCGGATGTCGTCGGCAGGATCCTCGAGAACCCAACCGTCAGCCGTGTTCTCGGCTAAGATGGCGTTGATGATGTTGTGGGGCGCCTTGTACGCCGCATCATCCATGCCGGACAGGTATCCGCCGAAGGTCTCAAGCCTCCGGACCGTTGCCGGGTATGGCTGCACGCCCTCGCTCGCACACCACTCCCTGTAAGTGGCCGTGTTCGAGTTGTAGACCCTCCTGGTGCCTGCGGCTGTGTACAGGCTCCTCATGCGAGCGCGGGCCGCATCAGGGGACGTCCTCGAGGGCACGTTTCAGCGCCCGCCGCTGGGACGTCGACCTCTTCTCGGCCGGTGGTACGGGACTGCCCAGCACAGGAGAGCTTTGATCGCGCGCTCTCACCAGGTCCTGTACCCGGCGGTACAGCTCAGGACTGGGCATAGGCACCGGCACTGCCCACATCGGAAGCTTCTCCAGTGTCAGAAGGGTCGTATCGTCCGGGAGGCTTCGGAGGCTTCTACTCACGTCCCTCCACTCTTCCTCATTGAACGAGGTCCGCAGAAACGCGACCCGCCCAATCATCTTTTCTGGGGCAGGGTGGGCGGGAAGAAAAGATTCAGCGTTCCTGTTTGGTAAATTTCGTTCCCTGCCGGGGCTTTACACGAAATTAGCTGACATTAAACTACCATTAAATTACCTCCCTCGAGATGGGTCACTCGGAGCCGTGGTTCCCTTCTCATTCCGCTAATTTAACGTATGTTTAATGCGCTCTTCCGACAAACAGTTCTCTAACGGTTACGGCCCTTAACTGGCCCACCAAGCTATGGGACAGAGCCGACCGGCGAAGTCTCCCTGCGAGGCTGCGCGTGCGAGCCGTGGCCAAACGGTGGCGGCTTGCGCGGCGGCAACAACCACGACAGTTGTCCGACACTCTAAGCACTGGCGGGCGCAACAGCTTGCGAATGCTGGCCGTCGGGGCCGCTCACCTCGCATGTCTAGTGGGATTCACCCAATGGCACGTATCCCAATGGACCTTGGCGTGAGAACGAACGAAAGGAGCGCCGCAGATGCCCTGCGTCTTCTCTTTCCTCCTCTCACGGCTCAGGCGACGCGGAAGAGCCTACCAGGCCGGACAGACTGCCCCCGAGCACATCCGCGATCGCTTCGTCGACGATCCGTTGTTCTACGTCCCTTCTCTTGGGTCGTAGACCCTTAAATGGAATATCCGCCCAGGCATGGTTGAGCCGGCTGGGAAGGTCAGAGAGGTTGTCCTCCCCCGGTACCCTCTCGAACCACGCATCGCCTCTGGACCTAGCTAGACGCTCCCAGAACGCATGAACCGGAAGAAGAAGCTCTTTAGCCTTTGTCCGCCCTTGTATCAGGCTGCCCAGCACGATGCTGTTGTCAACCCAGACTGAGACGGTGAAGTCGAATCTGTCATTGAACCACAGGGAGAACGCAACCGAGACCGCAGCAAACTCGAGGTGGTGGATCTGCAGCTCTGAGCCCGCCGGGGGGACAGGATGCGCGAAGTATTCGACCGCGGTAGGAAAGCCATCTACGACCGTAGCTAAGACCGCGCCAAGACCGAAGAGGCAGACATCGGTGAAGAGGACATATCTGGTGCCTACGCCGGGCTGCACTAGACGAAGGGGCACAGATCTTCTGAAACACAACTCTCCTGCGGCCAGCGTGCTTGCCCACCATCTCACGGATGCTCGAAGATCGACACCTAACTTGAACCCTGCAAAAGTCGATGACGCATTGGAGCGCCTGTAGATCGGCTGGAGTGGCACGCGGCCAATCCTGCCGAAGAGCGCCGAAGTCGCGAAGGCGAGCTTACCTGCCAACGACGCAGCCTCCCCCGGCGACAAGGAATCGCGGCTCAGGATTCCCTCCAGCATGTGAATGAGACCCTGCCTCCTGGGCCCTGAGATTCCGACCTCACTGCTTCCGCTTTGATGGTAAACATCAAGCCGAGATGGCGAAAGTAGTTGTTTGCCGACGTCTTCTCCTCGTTGAATGACGTCCGAAGAATGTCCTGGAGAAGTTCCAGGACGTCAGTCAGCGCCCGATCGTCCGAGGCCAGGGTCGGGGCGGCGAAGTCGTCGTAATACTGGCACAACGGAAGCCGGAGCCCGCGGCGGACCAACCTCGCCAGGATCCTTGCGAAGGCGTTGTAGTGCACAACAGCCGCTGTCTCGCCGAAGGATAGCCGCTCCATCCGGAAGTACGCCACCTCACCATCCTCAGGGTTCTCCACGACGACGCACCTGCACAGCCTGTCGTTCCTGGCGCGCAACTGGCGGTACGCGTCCTTGTGGTCCAGACCCACAGACCGGAACGTGGCGGCGGGGTCGTCCGAAAGCCACCCGCCTGGCCACCTCCACGTACACATCTTTCGTGTCCAACTTCACCGGCGTCGACATGTGGACGGATGTTCACCAATGCCATGCGACCATCGTCGCAGGCCCGCTCCTTGATGCGGGAGCCCTCGTCGTCAAACTTCACTTGGCGAATCAGGAACCTCCTGAGATAGACGGCGTTAGCTGGGGGACGAACCGCTACCATATAACCGGCAGCAACCTCCTTCTGCACGGAGCGCCATATCGCCAGCCTGTTATCCTTGGAGTCGGAACGGATGGCCCGCACCGACCTCGCTAGAACGTCGCCCTGACGCCGGACCAACTCCTCCTCTGTCATCTCAGGTGCCCCGGGGGGTCCCGGAGTGTAGAGCCCTCCGTACCCGACCACGCCTGACATGGGGCAACCCGTCTTCAGGTGGAACAGGAGATCGTCAGCGCCTGAGATGCGCAGGTCGCGAAGCATCTCGCCGAGTAGTTCGACGTGACAAGGATCTCCTTCGTGGGGCGACAGCTCGTCAGACCTCTTCCTCCAGCGAGCCAAGAACTGTGAGCGCATACGCTGCGCCTCATGAACCGGTGTTGCCGAGGAACAACTGATTGCGGCCTCCACTTCGCCATCGAGCTGGGGCATCTCCTTCACCGCTGGCATGGCGTCGAGAGCTTTCTCGGTGAAGGAGTGCCTCTTCAGAACATCCTGAATCTCGCCGGGCGACAGACGGCTGCGTGATGGTGGGATTCCGAAGACGCCCTCTTGCTGATTAACAGAAACGGCAGAGCCGAGTCGGGTATGGTGCCGATGACTCGGCTGATGGTGGTGTGATGGTAGAGTTCCGAAGACGCCCTCTTGCTGATCAACAGACGCGGCAGAGCCGAGTCGGGTATGGTGCCGATGACTCGGTTGATGGTGGTGTGATGGTGGAATTCCGAAGACGCCCTCTTGCTGACTAACAGACACGGCAGAGCCGAGTCGGGTATGGTACCGATGACTCGGCTGATGGTGATGACTTGATTCCTTGATAAGAATGGCCGGGGTCGGTTGATAGGCGTGGGGCAGGGGAAGGCGAAGATGTCATGTCACTTGGGAGTAAAGCATCTTCTTCGGTTGAGCCGTTCCGCTTACGATCATGCCCGCGGGCTTGGTCCCTCGGCTGAGCTGCCGGTCGTGATCGGGACGGTCCGAGTCGAGCAGTAAGAAAGGACTTGCGTTCTTGTTGTGCTTGGGGAAGGGCGCTCCGGGCGCTCCGGAGTCCGCTGCCATCCGACCCGCCTTGCAGCGCCGAAACCCTGCCTTCCCAGAACTGCCCGAGCGACATCATTGACATTCCCTCCTTCCTGGTAGGAATCTGAAGCCATACCTCGCAACGGCCGCCTTGTGTGAAGTCCCCGGAGAAACTCAGCCGGTTCATACAGATAGATAAAAAAGACACCTCAACACCTGGGCACAATACCTGGAAGCAGAGCCGCGCCTACTGGGGGGGGCCCAAATACAATAGGTACCCAAATACAATATTATTTCGGAATACAGTAGGTACGCTGAAATGGGGGTTTCATTGAGCATTGTTTCGGAATACAATATTATTTGTCCCCAGTGGGGTTTTGCAGGGGGTTCCACGGGCTTCCCCTCGCGAGAGCAGCTTCTTTTTCGAGAGAAGTTCAATGTGCAACACTCCTGAAGCCGAAAGTT
Organism: Diplonema papillatum; assembly: GCA_030068145.1. Taxonomy (NCBI): domain Eukaryota; phylum Euglenozoa; class Diplonemea; order Diplonemida; family Diplonemidae; genus Diplonema; species Diplonema papillatum. Next base: position 509,201 of record JAPJBO010000046.1, read on the forward strand.
CGAGTCGACTACTTGATTTCGCTATCTGTGGCATTTTCCTCAGGTCAGGGATCAATAATTCCTGAGGCCCGCACCCAAACAAAAATAAATGGCCCGCTTTTTTTTAGCCCGTGGTCCAGCGGTCACCACACCCACATGTGATGCTGAGGGTGCTGGTTCGATTCCTCGGCGGAGTGGTTTTTCCAAAGTCTGAAATGCCATCTGGGGGCCAGATTTTTGGCCACATCGAGTGTAGAAAAGGTGCCATACATGCCGGGGGGTAGCTCTTTCCACCCCACAAAATATTTGCCAAATTTCCTCCAATGCTGACCTGCAAGTGCCTGCACCCAGACTATCAGCATCCAGACTGTTTGAAAACTCGGTTTTCTCTATCCTTCCCCTCCAAATACAATATTATACCTATTGTATATGGGCCCCCCCAGTAGGCTCGGGCGCAGGAGCAGGCCAAAAGAGACCACAATCAACCTGGAGGCCCGACTAAAGGAAGCAGGCCAAAAGAGACCACAATCAATCCTATTAGCCAGATCCCGTGGGATCTCGTCAGGAGCAGGCCAAAAGAGACCACAATCACCCTGGAAGCCGGCGTGTGCCGGGCTTGGGCGCAGGAGCAGGCCAAAAGAGACCACAATCACCTGGAGGCCCGACTAATGGAAGCAGGCCAAAAGAGACCACAATCAATCCTACTAGCCAGATCCCGTGGGATCCCCTCATCCAATCGCGTGTTCGACGCTGTTTCGAAATAAGGAGGTCAGTTCCGGAAAGCGACAGTTCCCACAGACACGCAACCACCTACATAAGTACGCCGAAGTTCAAAAACTTGAAGACATGCAATGATGGAACCTCCGCTCAACTGAACCTAGTGGGCGCAGGGAAGCCACCGAGCGAAAAACGTACAATCAAGCAAACACTCTTTTCTTTCTGCTTTCACCCAAACCGGCAAACAAGCGGCCCAGTACAGCCGGCCTAACCTCGAAGCCGGCTCACAGAGCCTGTTCTTTTCTTAGAATCGCGGTCCGTTGGGCCGGTGGAAAGGAAGGTGCCTGATGGAAAAAAAAAAAACAGATTCGCACCGGCCACCACCACCTCGTGATGACGATGTATGCTACCAACTGGCCAACCCTCACGAGAGCAGACCGCAGGGAACCGCACCTCCCCTGCCCCATGTGCGGCACGAGGTCGCTGGCCCCGCTCGTTCACCTCTTTATCGGCTGTGATGCCCCCGTGGTTCAGACCCCTCGGCTAGAGATGAAGAACGGCCTCGAGGTCAGGAATCGTCTCGGCAGGAGGTCGCCGCCCGTGGACGCCATGGAGTTCCTCTGGGCCGTCCTGTTCGTGTTCCCGGAGCTCGCTCTCGCGTACCTGCAGGGGAGCGGCGCCCTCCCGAGGTACACCATCCTCGCCGAAGAGGCGACCAGTTCGCATCCCCCCGCTGCAGCCGTCGACCACCCACACACCTCTGAAGTCTCCTCGCGGTCCGCCGACTCAGAGGATGCCGTGCCCATTTAAGCGATCGAACGGAGATTCGAAGCAAGGGTCGCCCCCCTTCCCTGAAGTCCTCGATGCTCTTTGATCTGTATTTGACACATTTTGACTGACGAGGCCCGCGAAACTGCGGCCTCGCAGCAAACTTCTGGTCTCCATCTGAACTCGACCACCACCTGGCTGGTCGATTGGAAAGGCTCAACAGGCTACACGCTGTTATCCCCCTTGGCGCCGTCAGTGACGGTTCAGGAAACTGGGCCCGCGATTCATTGCTCCTCTGCCGCCTCCCTACGGGGTGCTCCGACGGAGTCCACACCCAAGTCCAACCCTCACGGAGTTGGACTCATCTTCCCTGGTCAGTTTCGTATTCGAGGAACGTCGTGATGCTTCGTCACCCGGCCGACTAAGGCCAGAAGGGGAGAAGCCACGCTTTTGTCCCCAACGTCTCGAGGCCCTGCGCCTCACAATTCCACCAGACCTCACTTGACCGCCACCTGGCCGGTCGAGTGAAAGGCTCAAGCTGGACCCACACACGTATCCTTGTTCCATAGTCCATCCTATCTCTCTCACCTGTGTCTTGTGTCTCTGTGGCCTGCCTTCCGGCACGAATAGGCCTGTACCGCCTAACCCGAAAACTGGACGTGCTCTCCCGAGCGCGTAAAGAATGTGGTGCCTCTTGGCAAGCAAGCTACTTTGTTCCTCTGGACGGATTGGGAGCGGCAAACCTGTCGTTCGGATTATTATTAGTCTTCAAAGAAACAAGTTTCTTTTCCTACAAAAAAAAAAAACTTTACTTTATTGGTATCCTCCCCCCAAAAAAACCTACACAATAAAGTCAACAAACCCCCACATGGCGACCGTGGCCTTAGCCTTGGCCCTAGCCGGCTGGTCGCACTGCGCCCCCGACTATGACTCGCTCCGCCAAGGGGTTGTAGTCGTGACCAGCGGTAACTGTTCAGACGTCGACGGCAACTTCATCCACGCCCACGGGGGCCAAATGGTCGAATACAATGACGTGTTTTATCTGATCGGAACGTCCCTGAAGCAGAGTCCGTGTGCCTTGAGCGAGGGGATCGGCTGCCACACGTCGACGGACCTTATGAACTGGAAGTTCCTCAATGAGACCATGCACGACACGTCGATTATCAGCAGCGTTGGTACGCCGCCGTGGAGGATCGAACGGCCGAAAATCGTCCCCAACAGGCAGAACATTAACTTCGTTACGTGGTTCCATCTGGACACCGGCGTGCCGTTCGCTGACGGCCCTTACGACTCTGGCCCGCTCTGCACCTTGCGAGTGCCCCGGGAAGTCGTGTCCAGCGGTAACTCAGACGTCGACGGCAACTTCATCCACGCCCACGGGGGCCAAATTGTCGAACACAACGTCGCGTTTTATCTGATCGGAACGTCCCTGAAGCAGAGTCCGTGTGCCTTGAGCGAGGGGATCGGCTGCCATACGCCGACGGACCTTATGAACTGGAAGTTCCTCAACGAGACCATGCACGACACGGCGATTATCAGCAGCGTTGGTACGCCGCCGTGGAGGATCGAACGGCCGAAAATCGTCCCCAACAGGCAGAACATTAACTTCGTTACGTGGTTCCATCTGGACACCGGCGTGCCGTTCGGAGTGGAGGGAGGGGGATATCTAAGTGCGGCGCGTCTAAGCTTCTCTAATACGTGACACTGTAGTGCGAAGTGTTCTAACATGGTGGTATTCGTTTTTAGGTGGCAATGCCAGCAAATGCCATTTTGCAAGGCGTGTTTCCTCGCGTTATCACACAGGAAGTGTTTATTAACGCAGGAGTGACCGGTTCGCAGCGCTATCAGTGCTGTTTCGGCTTGTCTAGTTAAAGTTGGCTGTAGCCGCGTGGGGAGGTGACCATCAGTGGCTCTGAAGTGATAATTATGTGGTCGGGAAGACAACCATTCCTTTTTCAGGGTCTCAACAACACGTGCCTTCGCAGAATTAAAATCAAGTGGGGCGGGAGTAATTAAGCCAGTGGCAAGGCGAGCAGCATTGGCGATCCTGTCTGCGTGTTCGTTCCCCATTATGCCACAATGAGCAGGAACATGGTGCAGGACAATATCTGCAGACTCGTTGGCAGCTATTTCTCTCAGGAGAAGTAGGATTTGCGTCGCCAGGGAGTCAGTTTGTCTGAGACCGTTTTTAAGGGTCTGCAGACAGCACTGTGAATCAGACAGCAAGACAATCTTTTTACCAGTTAAGCATGGAAGCACATGCTTAACGGCAATAATGCCAAGAAGTATGGCGACGAGTTCTGCACGGTCAATGGTGGCAAACTTCCCACCACTCGTCATGAGCTCAAGGCTATTGCTAGTAAGCCGACGCAATCGGATTTTACGTCCACCAATTTTTCGCGGGAATGAGCACAGCAATTCATCCGGGATCGCGTTACGAGTGGCGAGAAAGCAGCCGGATCCGGTATTGTCGTTACCAGGCGACTTCGAAGCATCAGTGAACACGCGCAGGTCGGGTATAAAGTACGAGTTGACCGCCTTCCGTGCCGCCAGCCGGTTGCGTTCGCGGGGTTGCTTCTTGTGAACACCAGGGCACACCGGGACGATGCGTATCGTGGGCGGGAGATTCGAGGAAGGACATATTTGAGGGCCGATGAGCTCCTGTGGTTGGACGAGCAGGAGACCAGTGTCAGCTAGTTCGGCGCGCGCGGAGTGCACCCAAGAAGATTCAGTGGGGCGGGACTTGACGCAGTTGTCGTGTGCACGGGTGTGGGGGAGTCGTCTCAGTCGTTCGTAGAGGGTGCAGCTGAGCTTCTTGCAGATGAGTTCAAGAGGAAGAACGTGAGCTTCGAGATGTAGCGAGTGGAGCTCAGTTGACAACGGCAGACCAGTGATAATGCGTAAGGCGCGGTGATGATCCATCTCCAGAGCATGAAAATCGCTGTAATGCAAGCCAGGGCCAAAGACCCCAAACCCATACAGCAGGACCGGCAGCACGTACGTCAAGTACATCGTCCTTAGTGTCCGTGCATGAGCAGACGCAACTTTAGTTGAGACGGCCTTCAGGTTGGACAGGCGAGCATTGAACCGGAGTCTGACGTTGCTCACGTGTTCGGAGAACGAGAGTGAAGCGTCAAAGATAACTCCTAGAAAACGCGCCGCTGGAACATTGCTGAGCAAAGGGGCGGACGAGATGACCACATTATCGTAGGTAAGGAGGGCGTTCAGGATTGAGACAGGATCGGTGAGTTCAAGTCCGTTGCAGAGCAATATCTTGTGTCCATCAATGCGGTTCAGGCACCGATTGTTCGTCTCTTTCGCTTTCTTGGATAGGCGGAATGTACAAGTCGTTGGATCGATGAGGTCACTCGGGAGTAACTTTGCTCCCGAGAGGAAGTCGAGCGAAAGGCGCGTATTCGAGACTGTTGACGGGAAGTGGACGTCGATGTTGGAAATGGCATCACTAGGTCCAGCCGGAAAGTAAACTACATGGGTTTTGCTCGCAGACATTACCATTTCGAAGTCATGCGCCCATTCGTCGACAGCACTGCAGACCTTTTGCGCGAGATCTTGAAGTTCGACGTCCGAGTAAGCGCTGCAGACAACAGCTAGATCGTCCGCATACAACGAGAAAGTAAACCCTGGGATTAGGGCTTCAAGTCTGGCAGCAAGGGGATCGATGTAGCACAGGAAGAGCATGGGTGCCAGAACTGTACCTTGAGGGACACCTTTCACAAGATTGAAGTACTGACCCAGGGTACCATTAACCTTTGCCGCAGCTCTGCGTCCGTGCAAGAAGTGGTCGATCCACCTTTTTAGGCGTCCCGAAATGTTCTTCTCAGCAAGCTGAGACCGGAGGATCACCTTGTCTACTCTGTCAAACGCTTTTGATATGTCAAAAAGCAGTAAGACAGACTTTTAACCAGCCGAACGGGCCTGCGCCAGTGAGTGTTGCACCGAGGCAATTTGCTCTTCCGCGGAGCGACTCTTCTGAAAACCCGCCTGGGCAGGAGTCCAGCAGCTCAGAGGGTTTGTCAGGTTTGAGAAGCATCCGTATATGTGCCAAAAAAACTACTTTATTGAAGAAAAGACTTATTGGTATGGGAGTTTTGTTGGGAGGGAAAATGGGAAAACCGCTATCGCACTCGGTCTGTGTACCGCCCGAAGTGAAGAAAAGGTGGCCGATCGCAGTGCTGACGTGCATTTGCCTCGGCCTCCTGCTGCTCGTCGAAGCCGAGTTCTCCGTCACTGAGCCGTTTGTGACGTCCAACTGCGAAGTGTCGTGCTGGATCGGAACGTCCCTGAAGCAGAGTCCGTGTGCCTTGAGCGAGGGGATCGGCTGCCACACGTCGACGGACCTTATGAACTGGAAGTTCCTCAACGAGACCATGCACGACACGTCAATTGTCAGCAGCGTTGGTACGCCGCCGTGGTGGATCGAACGCTCGGACGACCAGCATGGAAACGACACCGAGCCCATCGAAGTTCCGCTGACGAGGCCAACAACCATCACGTCGGTAGGTTGGGTCGCTCATGAGATCACCAACCTGTGCACAACACCACCCGACGGCGGCGACTACGACGCCAGCCGGTGCGACGCGCCTGTCGGAACCTTCGCCGCCACGATCTCCGACGTCCCGGTTGCAACGTGCTTGGTCGTCGTGCGAGTGGCAGCGGGCCCCACCGTCGTGCCGACGGCAGATGCGCCGTCGACCGCCGTCCCGCAGTACTCGCAGTGCTTGATGGACGCTGGGTCTGCACCTGACGCGATACTGACACACCCGCGCCCGCCTCTGTTCACCCTTTCCGACGGGCCGCCGCAACCGCCGAACCTGCCAACACCAGCTGACTCGAACCCGGCGGCGTACTACCTCCAGGACGACGACGACCGGATCTCGTGGGCCGTGGCCAACTGGGAAGAGGAGACGTGCATCCGGTTCACGAAGTGCAGCAGCCCCTTCACGTGCGAGGAGCCGTTCATGGTCTTCGTCTCGGACGCCAGCCGGTGTGACGCGCCGGTCGGAACTTCCGGCTGCGTCAGCGAAGTCAACATCCGGACTATCCGCTACCAAGGTTGGGTCGCTCATGTGACCGCGCACGCCCTGGGCCTCTCGCGCGAGAACACGAGGAACGACAGGGACGGGTACGTGACCCTCAACGAAAGCAACATCTGGTCGAAGTCGGAACGTGCCGCCGACCGCTGCCGCGCTATCGCTGACGGTGCTGCCTTCCGGCGTGGACGTGGCGAAGAAGACGGATTTGTCGAGTTCCACAGCGAGGGTCACCTGCAGCCCGTGGTGCATGAGGCTCCAGTAGTCGTACGGGCCCGGGTCGCGCCCCGAGGGGCCAAATTACTCGAAGTCGCCGGCTCCTTCTCCACCAACTTCGCCGCCACGATCTCCGACGTGTCGGTTGCAACCTGCTCGGTCGTCGCGCGAATGGCTGCAGGCACAACAGACGCGCCGCCGTCCGCCGTCCCACAGACAGCAGCTCCCGCACCGTGCACATGGTACGTACAGTGCTTTGTGAACGCTGGGTCTACACCCTCTGCATTGATTCGGCCATCCGAAAACTGCCACAACAGGCCTGCCTACTGCGCCGCTGGCACGCTCAATGTCAATCGCAGTCCTTGGTATTCGCGGTGCTTGCCAAATTCCATGGTCACTGACGACGAGCGCCCATACACGGCACACCCGCCAGAAACCGCCCACTCCTCGCCTCTTGGTGCTGACGGCAGGTACGAACACGAGCACCGCGGCTCGTTCCCCGCAGTCGGTTGCCGTGAAGACCGACCACGCACTCGGCCATCCGCGATCACAGCCACTGACACTGTCTGGTCGCCTCAAGACCAACGGCCGGTCCTTTCCGACCTCACCAACGCCATCGTCGCGCCTTGCCTCCCAGGCCTTCCACAGCCCCCTCGTTCCGTACTGCGGAGTCAGTCAGCAAGGCAACGGAGGTTGCAAAGGGCGGCTGACCGGCGTCGGAGTGCGCGCCGGGGGCTATGTGCTACTCTCTCCGGTAACGTGCTTGTCATCCACTCTTGTGCACCCTGGTTCTCATTTGTTTCGGTTGCGGTTGCCCGAACAACACACACGCCCGCGCTGGTCACCCCTCCGTCGCCCATGGCTACTCCAGACGTCTCGCCCCCGGCCAGATGTGAAAGCTCGTCCTCTTTCATCGTCACCGGTGTCGACGGGAAGCGGCACTGTCTGACCGCCAACCTCGATGATCGGCTCGACGATGTCCTCGAGGGGCGCGGGCTCCTCCTTTGTCCCGGCGTCCGAGTGGTTCGTGGCTGCGGAGCACCACTTCCCCTCGACACGCCGCTTCGGGAGATCGGCTTCGATGCCGGGCTCTCGCCGTCACTCAGCATCCTGCCGTCTGTACTCGGGGGCAAGCGATCGGGGTTTGGCAGCCGCCAAGGGCAAGGACGAGGGATAGGTTCGAGCGGGCGCCCGAGCGTACCTTCCGGGCGGGGCTCCATGGCTGGGGTATCTGGCCGCGGCTCGGGTACGGTTGTACACGAGGTCTGCGGTTCGAAGGGTAGGGGCAAGGGCCAACGCCCGCTGGAACGGGACGATTATGGTCCTAGCGCGTCCTCCGCCTCTGCCTCCCACTCTGCCGTCCCCGGCGCCGTCGACGGGCTGTACCCTGGTTGGGAAGCTCCTGAGGCCCGTTTCCGAGCCACCATGCCGATGCCCGACACCCCTTGGAGCGAGGTGCAGCAGCACGCGCACGCTCTTGCCCGCACGCGCCTCCACTGGGCTGTTGACCGCCAGGAGATCAACGGCATTTGGGGAGTGACTGCGGACAGAGAGCTGTCCAAGGACAGCCTGAACACGTTTGTCCGCGCCACATTTGCGGTACCTGCTGTTCTGGGCGAGGCCACCCTGAAGTCGAGTGGATTCGGCTCCGTCTTCTTCGAGCCGCTTGCTAACGACCACGAGTACCGGGTCATTAACCTCGGTGAGATCCCCGTGAACGAGGCCCAGGACCTAGCGAGCAGCATCCCTGACCTCCACTGGGGTCTCACCTTCTGCCGAGCTGCACTGGGGATCCGCGTAAAGGCTGCTGACTACAAGCGGGCCATTGCCCAGCTGCCCCCCTTGCCCCCTCCCATCGGCTATTTCGAGGTACAGGGTGTACCATGCCGCACCAACGGGGGTCTGCTAAGTCGCAACCTCCGCGACCTTGGCTGGGGCGTCACGCCGCTCTTCCGCACGCGAAAGGGCGGACGTTTTCTCACCTGGGTGGTGAAGTCGGAGACGCTCCCCGGGACGGATACCCTACGGACCGCTCAGGGCCCCACACTCAGGTTCAAGCGCATCCCCCGCTGCCCGCTCGAGCCGGCCCAAACCGACAACTCCCCACGCCTTTCCGACAGCTTCCGCGCCCCGTCTGCCACCTCGGCCAGCCAACCGAACAGCTGTTCCCCACCGCCCCTGTCGCTCGCCGACCTCACCAGGCTACACGGTGCGGCCGTTGCACAACGCATCGTCGACGGCCTTCGCCTCCTCGGCGAACAAACAGAACCCCCGAGAGGCAAACCCCTGGCTGGCGGCCTCACCATCGCGGCAGCCGACTTCCCTGACGACGAGCCGGCTATGGATGTCGACGCTGTGAGCTCGAGTAGCGAGGAGGTTAGGCCTTGCTCGCCCCCCCCAGCGGCCCCCCAGCCTATTCCCCCTCCCGGCACAACTGACGTCTCGCAAACGGACGCTCTTGCTGCAGCCTTGGGCCAATTCCAGGCCTTGTCTGCGCAAATGCAGGCTGGATACCGAGACGCGGTGGCCAAGACCGAGGTCGACTTGCTCTCCGGCTTCCGTATGATCTCGGATGAGGTCTACAGCAAGGTTGCCGGCCTCTCCGAGGAGATCCGAGCGCAGGGCGCGGCACTCTCGAGCACCCGCTCGGAGCTTGCCGCCGACATCCAAAAGCGCGGCGCGGAGATGGAGGGCCCCTTCCGCGATTTAGCCGCGGCGGTCAGGCTCCAAAGCGTTGCCCTCGACACACTGCGGGGCGAACTGCCCGCTCGCGGGCATGACCTGGACCGCCGCCCGAAGGTTGTGCTGCGGAAGAAAGCGCGGGACAGGTCAGCAGACCACGAAGCTGAGCTCTGTAAGGGAGAGGCTACCCTCCCCCCCCAGCCCGAAACCAGTTCCGAGCAGGTGTCCCGGACGCAGGTGGATCTACCAGTTGACAGTGCCGAACCTTTGCTGCAGGCGCCGCAGCCACACGACACTCCGCTGCCCCTGGTACCACCCCCCGCTACCCGTTCCCCTTCCCCCGCTAAGCCCCGGTCGGCCCTGAAGACTGGGAAGGGACCCAACACCAAGGACACGGCCGAGCGTGCTGCACGGGAGAGGTCTCTGCTGCGGAAACGATCGGCACGTCCCGCTGTGGATCCAGCGCCCCTGCCGCCCACAGCCGAGCCGCCCCGACCCCAATGCACCCCCGAGCTTCGGGCGGATCAACCGCAAACTCCTGACCCCGCCCTCGCCACCAGAGCCACCGTCGCGGGCCGGGGCAGAAGTCCGTTTGCGGAGTATCCCCCCCCGCGATCCCGCAGCGCTCCCGAGAGCCTCACCCCGCAGGGTCCGAGGGGAGCCGGGCGGTCCCCGGCCAGTAACGCAACGCCGCCAACTGGGCTTCTGCCCCAACAGCAACCCTCGCCCCCCGCCGGAGCACGTTCGACTGAAGGGGGGTCGTTGGCTCTCCCGGGCGACGGGCCGAGCTTCGACGGGTCGTTGCCTGATTACAGCCCCCCGCTCCTATCACAGCACTGAGGGCAGTCGCCCCCGCATCGAGGGGTAACCCCCCCCGATGCCCACCACCGCGCCCATCCGGCCGGTCCACCCCCCACCCCTGGCGCACCACCGCGAGCAGCCAACACCAATACTGCTTCGCGCCGGGAGCCGGCCCCTCCGCCGGGTCGCGGCCGGCGGCGGAGGCGCACCGCCAGTACCTCCGCTGCCGCTGCACCCTTTGACCCCGAAAGCATCCTTTTGATCGTGTCGTTCAACTGCCGATCATTTTGGGCAAGGGAGTCCATCCCTGGCGGTACCAATAGTATCAGCCGAGGGGTCGCCAACATGTCTCCGAGGATCCCGGACATCCTGCTCCTACAAGAGACATGGCTCTCGAGCAAGTCCCTTCCCCCTCGCCTCGACGGCTACCGAGTCTTCAGACGCGACCGAGACGGAGACGCCCGCGGCGGAGGTGTTCTCATCTTCGTTCGCACAAGCCTGCTCGCGACGGAAATCCCGCCCCCTGATATTGACGCCGACTCCTCTCTAGATTGCGTTGCTGTCGAGATCACTCGCATCGGCCTTCCCCCCCTGAGGGTGTACAATGTGTACCGCCCGCCCCGCAAGGAAGGGAGAGACCTGTGCATGGAGCCGTTCCCGATGGACGACCACGTGGTCATCGCCGGTGATCTCAACGTCCACCACCCGGACTGGTCTCGGGGAGCCGAGAACACAGGCGGAAAAATCCTCAGGGACTGGCTCGTCGAGGCGTCTGCCATGACCCTGAACGACCCGTCGGTCTCCACGATGGCCTACCGCCCCCACGCCAGGTACTCCTCTCCGGATGTGGTAATCTCCACCCCCACCTCCAACATCCGCAATTGGAGAGTGCTGGATTCTTGGGGTACCACCCGGGACCACCTCCCCATGGCGTTCGAAGTTCCCCGGGGGTACTCCCAGCCGCGCGTCCTCCGCAAAACTTGGTTCTCTTGGGCTCGGGCTGACTGGGATGGCATGATGGAGCATCTCGACGAGGAGAGCTCTGTCCTACTCGCAAACCGGCCGGCAACCAATGTGCAATTCGCTAAGCGAGTCGCTTCGACGTTCCGCCGTGCTGTACACCAGTTTGTCCCCCGGTATCGACAAGGACGTCCGTACAAGGAATGGTGGACCCCGGGGCTCTCTGCTCTAGAGCGTGTCAAGGGGGCGGCCTTCACCGCCCTCCTCGCCGACCCTGACGCCCCACACGCACAGCGCGCCTACTCCGACGCGGTCGCCAGATTCGCGTCGGCGGCCACGCAGGCGAAGGCGGCTCACTGGAATGCCTTCTCCGGGAGGATCAACCGCTGCACGGACATTGGGCTGCTCTTCCGCCTGATCCGCAAGATCGACGGTCGTACGCAGCAGAACAACATCCCCCCCATCCGGCTCGGTCACTCATATTATGTTGCCGCAGACGGGAAGACGGAGCTTTTTGGGGATCACCTCAAACGGGTGTGCGGCGGTTCGACAGCTACCAAACCGCCGCCGTGGTTCCCCGCTAAAGAACCATCCAACGACGACGCTGGCTGCGGGCTCATCACCGCCGACGAGCTCGATCGGGCCCTCAACAACCTCGACCCGAAGACTTCGCTCGACCCTGACGGGCTTTGCAGTGAGTTCCTCCGCCGGCTCACCGACGGTGCCAGGGCCCTCATCCTTGAGTTGGTCAACATTTCGTGGGAGGAAGGCTTCGTTCCCGAATCCTGGCGAGACGCCCACGTCGTCCCCGTCCCGAAACCTGGACGGGACCACGCCTTGCCGGAGGGTTACCGGCCGATATCTCTTACGAGTGTGATCTCCAAGGTAATGGAAGTCATCGTGAAGAATCGGCTCGAGTACCTCACGGAAAGCCCGCAACATCCTGAGGTCCGGCGTTTTAACTCGCGGCAGGGTGGCTTCCGCAAGGGTCGCGGTCCCGAAGAGCAGCTGTTCTCGATAGTTTCGGCTCTCGACTCTGCCAGGAACCGTCTGCAGTTCACGTGTTTGCTGTCGTTCGATCTGGCGAACGCGTTCGACACCGTCGACCACGGCAAGCTGATGGACATCCTGCAGCGAAGAGGGGTGCCCGCCAAGTTCCTTCGCTGGATCGAGGCCTTCCTACGGAACAGGAGGGCGGCCTACAAGATCGACGGAGCGACTGGCCGCTTCTTCGATTTGAATACCGGCGTCCCCCAGGGGACGGTCCTCGGCCCCCTCCTGTTCCTGTACTACATCGACGACCTCGGTTCAGACCTCGATCGACTGCAGCGCCGCATCCATCTGGACAACGTCGGGGCTACGATAACCTTCTCGTTGTATGCTGATGATGACGGCGTTGCAGTGGAGGCCCGCACGTTTGCCGCCCTCGAGCAGTACGCGCAAGATGTTGTCGACGTGGTGGAGCGCTGGACGGCGCAGGCGCTGATGTCCCTGTCCGTTCTGAAGACCAGAGGTGTCTTCTTCGTTGGAAAGAACGCAGCCCCTTTCCCCCCACCGAACGTAGTCTTCAAGGCGACGAGGGCTGACGGGCTAATTCCCATTATAGAACTGTTTTTAACTTTTTGCCCATTATAGAACAGTCGCTAACTTTGTGCCCATTATAGAACTGTTTTTAACTTTTTGCCCATTCTCGATAACTGTGTGCCCATTATAGAACATTCCGCTAACTTTGTGCCCATTATAGAACATTCCGCTAACTTTTTGCCCATTATAGAACATTGCTAAATCGTCACTTCTGGGACTCGATACCCCAACCTCCAGGCTGCCAAAATCTTGGGTCTAAGTTTTGGTTCCCAACTCGGGTCCAGGTTTGGTCCAAGTTTTGGGTCAGGTTTTGGGCTCAAGTTTCGGTCCACGCGGGCCCGGTCTGAAGTCTGGGCCTAATTACTGGTAGCGCCAGGCCAGTAACCTGGTAACCAGACTGGTCCTGGACCTGGATTATGTCATCATGCCACGGAAAAGCCTCGAACAGACCGGGCGGTCTGCTCAGAGTCAGACTGCTGTCAGGCTGCGTGCAGTCTGGTAGTGTTAGTCTGGCCTCTGGCAGCTGACGCTTGAAGTTGAACTGGTTGTCGTCTATTGATGACCAACCCAAGTTTGGGAACCCAAGTTTGGGACCCAAGTTTGGGACCCAAGTTTGGGACCCAAGTTTGGGACCCAAGTTTGGGACCCAAGTTTGGGACCCAAGTTTGGGACCCAAGTTTGGGTCCCAAGTCTGGAACCCAAGTTTTGGGCACAACCTCAGGAAACCGTACTGTTTTGGTATTTCACCCCATTCTTGAATGGATTTCATAGGCTCGTCACTTCCTGCTGCCGTTGTCAACAGCGTTGATGCCCAGTTGCAGAACCGACTCCTCCGCGTTGGTTGCAAGCATCTTCCTGCGAAAAACAGCTGATTCGAAGACTTGGCAACTCCTTCAGCCGACTTTCACCCAGCTTTTCTCGGACCCAAAACTTGGAGTCCAAGTTGGACCCAAAGTCGCGGCCAAGATTTGGACTAAATCCAACCATTGGACCCAAGTTTGGGAACAATGCTGGTCGCGACGGTCGAGACGTGAAAGCAAACATCACGTACGAAGAGTAATAAACCCGTGTGCAGGTCTCTTCTGCCACGCCGGCGATGCAGAGTACCGCCTGCGTGCTAACACAAACTTGAACTTACTCTTGCCACGAGTCTTGGCAAACTTGGGTCCAAAGTTGGGAAAAGTAGGCACAAACTCAGGAAACCGTACTGTTCAAGTTTTGGACCAGATTTAGACCAAAACCCGTCCTGAAGGTTGTGGTATCGAGTCCCCGAAGTGACGATTTTTAGCGAATGTTCTATAATGGGCAAAAAGTTAGCGAATGTTCTATAATGGGCACAAAGTTATCGAGAATGGGCAAAAAGTTAAAAATAGTTCTATAATGGGCACAAAGTTAAGAACAGTTCTATAATGGGCAAAAAGTTAAGAATAGTTCTATAATGGGCACAAAGTTAAGAAAATGTGCTATAATGGGAATTAGCCCGAGGGCTGACGTCCCTGTTCCCCCTGCTGACACCGAACGGCGAGTGTCGGCAGAGGGTAGATTGGTGGGGACGAACACGCCACATGACGGCAAAACATTCGTTGGCATCGCGTTCGGGCCCGTAACAGAGGCCAATGCCGGGCTCACACTGCTCCACTCGGTGGTTACCCTTCAGTGGGTTGACAAAGTGAAGCTTCTTGGGTTAACCATCGACCAAGGATTCACCTTCCTCCCTCACCTCCAACGGGTTGTCGATGGATTCTCGCTGAGGATGAACCTCCTTCGACACCTGGCCGGCAAGGATTACGGCTTCAACGGCACGGTTCTCCGCACCCTGTATCTCTCCTATGTGCTACCCACGTACACGTACGCACTCGGAATCTACGGGCCATTCATCCTCCCCGCTAATGGGCCCCTCACAACACTTGAACGCATGCATCGTCGTGCCCTTACCCTCATCCTGGGCTGTCGCAAAGGCGTCGCTGAATTCGCCGGGCAACAGGAGACTGGTATCCTCCCGATCCGCGCGCTCGCAAAGTGCAGGATCGCGGCCCTCCGGGAGAAGGTTGAATTCAACAAGGTTCTGTGGGCGCACGAGCTTTCCCTGGACACGCTCCTGAAGTCGACGTCCGACAACATCCGCAAGAAAGCGGGCACGGACGGTTGCCGTCGGGAGCTCCGCGACTTCCATTTGTTCGCCCCCTGGGTTCCCAGGCCCGACGTCGAGATCTACACGTCGCTGAAAGTCCGCAAGCACGCCAGCAATGCGGAGAAAAAACAAGCGGTGCTGAAACGCCTGGCGGAACTACCCCACCCGGACTGCGTCGCCTGGCCAGACGGCTCCGTTGTACACGGTGACCCCCCTCTGCCCTCGATCTGCGACGCCAACGCCAGCGCTGCCCTACGCCCGTGGCTGAGGAGCACGGCGGACCGTACGACCTGGGGGGCTGCCGGCGTGTTTATTGATCTTGGGCCGTCGGTCACCATCAAGCCGGACCACGGCCTGCCCGTCAACCGGCGACCGACGCACGTTCGATGCCTCTTTGCCCGCCGGCAAACACCCGCACAGCTACCGCGCCGAGGAGTTCGCGCTCTACAGCTGCCTGAAGTTCCTCCTGCGCCTCCTCCCGCCAACCCCGACGCCGCTCAACATCCTCGTCCTCAGTGACTCTCAGTCACTCCTGATGACGCTGAGCCACGGCCCCCATTGCCAGACGCAGCCGTACCCAATCGCGATCTGGCTGCACCTGGCCGAGTTGGAGTCGCTGGGCTACACCGTGACGCTGCAGTTCGTCTTCGGCCACTGCGGCCTCGAAGGCAACGAGAGGGCGGACAAGACCGCAAAACGTGGTGCACTCGCGTTCATGCGGGCGGCCACCGACGCCGCGGCCAAGAATCTACCCCCTCCGCTCTCGGCACGCCTCTGCGCCACGGCCGCTAACAGCCGCTATCGTTCCGTCCTCTGGCTGGAGAGCAGTGAAGCTGGAGCACGAGACGCCTTGGACAGGGCCACCCTCCTCAGGAACCCGTCGTCGTTCGCCAGGTTGGTCTCTGGCCGCCGCATCCCCCGCCCCAAGCACTTGGCACCACGGGCGGAAAGAGAGGTGCGGCAGCTCCGCACTGGCCACCACCACCTGGTGATGACCATGTACGCCACCGAATGGCGCGACCTCTCGAGGGCGGATCGCAGACAGGCGTTTCTCCCGTGCCCTATTTGCGGCACCCGGTCGTTGGCCCCGCTGCTCCACCTCTTCGTCGGGTGTGACGCCCCTGCAGCTGTGCAATCCCGGCTGACGATGGACGCCGATCTCGACGCGAAGAGCCGCCTCCGCTCGAAGCCTCCGCCCGCCGATGCCATGGAGCGCCTCTGGGCAATCCTCTTCGTCTTCCCGGAACTCGCCCTGGCCTACCTGCAGAGGTGCGGCACTCTGCCGAGCTACGCCATCCTCGCCGGTCAGGCGTCCGGCGAGCCCGTGGGTGGCGGCGCCAATCGCTCGATCACGCCTGACGCCGCCTCCTCGCGCTCCGCCGACTCGGAAGACGCGATCTCGCGCTGAGGGCGCTCGCCACCTGCTTGCGCGCTGCTGGCTGAACGGCGAGCTCGGGGCTGTTGCCCATTTGAACATGCAATGTAGATAGCCTCTATTCGAGCCAACCCGGCTTCTCCTGCAACAATTCTGAAACTGTATTGTTTTTGGGACTAGATAATGGCGCTGAGCAAGCTATATTTTTCCCTGGCGAAATGCATAGCCGGGGCAGAGACAGCGGGCGCCGGCCTACGGACCGTGCCCAGTCACGGGCCAGTACACAGCCATAGTCAGTCCCCAACGTC